>JAJTWQ010000127.1:1200000-1532853 GCA_029007595.1 Solanum commersonii | reverse complement strand
TTTATTTTTGCAAATTACCCATCAAGGCATAGTATGTATGTATTGACATAAACATATATATATATATATATATATATATATATATATATATATATATATATATATATATATATATATATATATATAGGCATCATTTCTAACCATAAGCTAAATATAAAAAAAAAATATAAGGCCTCGAGATTATACTGAATTTGTTGTTATTGTTGTTGAATAATGATGTCACTTCCTTGTGCAGGAACATAGGAAACAAGACCTATGTATCCACCACATGGAAAATTATATTTAACCTTGAAATTGTTGACAATGCATCAAATTACACTCTCCAAATGGCTCTTGCAGCAGCTCAAAGAGCTGAACTACAAGTATGTTTCATTTCAATCAAGTTAATTTTTCTATTCTTTTTGTTTATGTTTAAATGATACATGAAAAATTGACTAATCGTTGTTGTTTTCTTTCTCTATAAGGTTCGTTTCAACAATGAAAAAGTTGTTGAACCTCATTTTACGACAGGAAAAATAGGGAGATAATGCAATCCCGAGACATGGTATTCATGGATTATATTTTCT
Organism: Solanum commersonii; assembly: GCA_029007595.1. Classification (NCBI taxonomy): domain Eukaryota; kingdom Viridiplantae; phylum Streptophyta; class Magnoliopsida; order Solanales; family Solanaceae; genus Solanum; species Solanum commersonii. Next base: position 1,532,287 of record JAJTWQ010000127.1, on the reverse strand, counting down.
TTATAGTATCGAAGTAAAGGGCAATCTACTTGTAAATGGAACAAACACAATTTTTCTTACACAAGCAATAGCTACTAACCCCTTTCGGGGAGTAATGTATGATTATCTTCGTTTGAAGGACCTCATCAATGATAAAATGGTCATTCAACGACAACATATTCAATGTGATTTCATTAATGAGTTTTGGAGAGTGATAAATATGTATATACATTGACAACGTAAAGATTCTTCTACCAAGTTACCGATTAATGTTTATCATAAAATTTTACCTATATTTACCTTATGTGACACAAGTAAATATATTTTCCACTATTGGTGTTAAAAGTGAGTAATTTCTTTATTTCAATTGTGAGTAACATTATATTTATTCATTTTCATGTACATTTGCACAACACAAATATCGGTTGTTTCTCCTTTTTACCCTTATAATTGTGGTCTCGGGTCTATCTTATGTGTACCTCAACTAATTTCGCAGAATACCAATTTTATTTTACAAGTATATGTATCTAATAACTCTATTCTCTAAGGCTTGAACAGATTAACCTTTGTAAAACATTTCATAATTCTTTTCTTGTGTGAAAACTTTGCAACACAAAAAGGTTCTTAATTTTTATTTTATTTTATGACAGGGGCGGCTCAACAGATCTCGTGGCCTAAGGCAAAATCATATTAAGAGGCCCTTAAATTTATTTTATAAAATTTATACACTAACAAGAAAAATTATTTTCTACACAATAGATTAATCATTTAAGACAAAAAATATCAAATTTTACACAAAAACAACAAAGAAAGGAAGATCAGAATGAAAAATAAAAGTGATGGATCATCAATGTTAAACTTCAAAACTCAAATTGAAATTTTAATTTGGCTATCATCACAAATAAGAAAAAGAAAAGAGCACACATAACTTAATAGTTGAAGTTTTGAGCATGGATAGTAACAAAAATATCCAAATTTCTGATCAATTTAAATGATATAATTCATTCCATTTTTTTTTTGTTTTCCACCCGGTGTTCGGAGCCCACATCGAGCTCCGACTAAATCTGGATCGCGCACTACGGGGCCCGTTAGGTGCGGCGCTCCCAACATTAAATGATATAATTCATTCCATTTTTTGGTTTCCTACCCGGTGTTCGGAGCTCCGACTAAATCTGGATCGCTCATTGCAGGGCTCATTCGGGTGTGATGCTCCCAACATTAAATGATATAATTCATTCCATTTTTCTTTGGTTTTCCACCCGGTGTGTGAAGCCCACATTGGAGCTTCGACTAAGTCGAATCGCGCCAACTGCGGGCCCGTTCGGGTGTGGCGCCATGTTGGTATAATTCATTCCATTAAGTAGCACTCATTGGTGAATATCTAAAACAAATTATAAAATTTTCATATAATATATTAAATTAAAACGAAAAGGAAGCTTGTGCATGAATATTTTTGTGTTCACGCAGTTTAACAAAAGATTGAAAAAATTTATTATGTTATCAATATATATAACTTAGTTCCTATATAAAAAGGATAAATTTTAAAATTGGAAGTTAAAACAAATATATCAAATAATGAGTGAAAAAAAGTATGGAAATTTATGAACTTATTGATAAAAAATACTCTCAAATAAATAATAATAAAATATATACCATAACAATTTTATTTATATAAATTTATATTCATACATAATAAAATTAATAATAATAATTTAAACAATTTGGACCTTCAAATTTTTTGAGGCTTAAGGCAATGGCCTCACTGGCCAAGCCTTAGAGCCGCCCTTGTTTATGGATCATAATAAGTTTAATTAAAGTCACGAGAGTGGTCCTTTTAATTTGGTTTCGCATGATCCCAAAAATATAAAAACGTCCACATCTTCATCAGAACTTTTATTTTAGCATTTTGATCCCTCAGAATTCTAGCAACAAAAGAGCATTTTATATTCACTTTTGAATACTTCTATAAAAAGTATTTTCATTTTAAAGTCACTAGACAATGAAAATGCTCCTTTTTTTTCATATTATTTGATCATCATACTAAAAATAGTTATTTTAATTCTAATCAAAGTTTTCTTAAGAGATGTGTTATATCAATAGGAGCCACTTTTCAAATTTTTTTAATTAAGGAGAATGACAACAAAGTTTCTTGACCTAATTATAACCTATAGAGTTTGACTTTTCTGAAAATTGAATGTCAGAAAGATCCTCCTATGACCTATATTTGGTATAGAAGTTGAAAAGAGTTAATGAGGTTACAAATAATTTTGAATTATTCAAAATGAGAGCCTTGTATATTATTAGAACTACGTAGCTTAAAAATATTCTCCACGTTAACGAAGTAGTTTTAAAATGTCATTCCTACTAACGATTGCTCTAGATTTAGCGAAAAAGAATGAATTTTGCTTGAAAACTATTTGAAATAATGATAGAATTCCCTAGAATTTATAGTCAATATCAATGAAATTTAGTCTCTAATCATTTTAACAGATTATAAACCATCCCTAATAATTGATTTCTTTTATTTAACAGTATAAAATTCTTGTTCGTGATTGCAAATTTTCTTAAATTAATTCAACTTTTGAAGAAAAAAATGTTTTTTTTATATCGTCATTTGATGATTTTCCTTTTTTATATGATTATCAATTTGTGTTAAATAGTTCAAAAACGCTCTTCTTGATTATCAATTTTTGTCAATTGAGTTGTATAATTTTTTTCATATTTAGCAAATTTGAGTTTTGTTATTATTTTTAATTCTTGTACGGGTCCATTCTTTTTATTTTTTATTTTATCTTTTTCAAGGTCGGGGTGGGGTTCTATATGGTACATTGGTACCTATAAAAATAAAACTTACTAAAAAGTGAAATTCAAAATAAGTTGAATTAGTTTAATATAAACGTTCAATTATAGATATTTATCATTTCTTTATAGAATTAGTTTATTTATTAAAACTTATTAAATTTGTGACCCGTGACTTTAAAAATATAACAGATTCATTGCTAAGGTTCTTAAAAGATTGAACCCATGTACAATTTAAATTTTGAATCTGCTTCCACCGATGGACCATGCTAATCACGCTAATCTTAACCTATTAAATATGGCATTATCTGTAGTTAATATGCATAATAATCACAAATTAGTTTTTTACAAAACCAAGAACTGGCTTCGAAACCAACAAATTCCGTTTTTTAATAGTGACAAAAAAAATTAAAGTCCCTTTCCCATGGTAATTATTCTTTTCCGTTCATATTATCTGTCTTTTATAACTTTCGCACACTTTTTAATAAAATTGAATATAGAATTTAAACTAAACTAAATATATTCGTCTTACAACTAATCACAATTTTCTTATCAACTATTATTGAATTTTTTTATATTTTTATTTATGTTTTGTATTTAAATGAATATGTTGAACTGTTGCTTAAACCCCCTTCTCATCAAAAGACATTTAATAATCTTAAGCACACGGTTATTTTTATTTATTTTTTTGTATTTTATTTTCTTAGAGATCTCATTTAATTGGTGCTCCAAGTAATTAAATGAAACAAAAAATGGATGAATTTGAAACAGAAAGAGATATAAATGACTACTTAATTTTGTTTTAAAAATACCAATATTTATAAGTAGATTAATAGACATTAATGTTGAGGTTGACAAAATCAAGAAAAGCCTATTTTAATGTTGAGTTGTCTTTATGGAGATAAAATCCTACTAATTCTTGACGTAAAATATGGTTGAAAAAATGTATATTTTTTAATTACACATTTCTTAAAAAATACTATTAATTATAATAAATATTTGTCTTCACGGAATACTCTATTTATGAGTCATAATTGAAAAAATAATTAATTTTACTTTACATTTTTAAATAACAAGTAATTTGAAATAAATACTTTTATTAAGAATGATAAATATTTTAAAACGAGAGAGTAATAGTTTAATTTTCTTTCATAGTTTGACAACACTAAATATTCTTATGTTGGCCCCTATGCTAGTTGTCCTAACTCATAATATTAGGTGAATTTAGTCAAATGTTTAAGCCACAAAACCAACTACCCCAACCTTCCAGTATTTGACAAAATAATTGAATGGCCAAATTAAATATAAGTAGAATTAACAACCAAAAGTGAACCAGTGATGTTAGAGGGCGGGTCAATTAGGATTGTTAAATTTCTAAGTTAATTACAAGCTTCTGATAATAAAATGCATATGACATCTTAGATTAATCTCATATCGAAATGAGAGAAGAAAGTAAAAAGTTTTAGATGTCATAAATAAGTTCTCATGGTACACACATGCTTTCAAAGAAAAATTTATGTGAGCCATAATTCAAAATGAACAATAAGTATCATGAGCTTAAATCATGACAAAATACTCATTCTTATAATTAACACAAAAAATAGACTTTGATCAAAGATTTAAAGGGAATGGTTACACTTCTTAATATATATATATATATATATATATATATATATATATATATATATATATATATATATAACTTAATATTCATAAATTGCTCAATTAATATCATTAATCTCCTTTTAGGAAAGTTAATTTAAGCTAAACCAAGGAGAGTTTATCAGATAAATATTAATCTGACGAGATAAAAGTTTCTTTAAGGACTTAACTTAGATACTCATAACAATTAGCTATAATAATTATTAGATTTTTTTTTTTAAAAATACATGTTCTTTATAGTAATCAAAGGTAGATATCTACACAAACGAAACTTCTATAGAAAAGATTTTCTTTTGGATCTCATAAAAATTTGTAGCCGCTATTTTAATTTTAGATACGCACTGGATAAATTCATTCATGGTAATAACTACCAAACTACATAGGAGCTAGATGTGAATTACAATAAGTAAGTTTGATGCGATGAACTCGATTGACAAAACATTATCAGAAGAAATCGATTCCTAACATGCTTTATGAGATCCCTATACGCACATTCCGTTATCACTAATTAGAATGTTATGAGATAAATAAAATTCATTTATCCTTAACAATAAGTCTTGAATTTGAGTAAATTCCCAATTAAAAACACCCTTCTCTAAAATACTTAGCTAGGTTTTACGCGGTGTGAAGCTAAATTAATGATAACGAGGTAGGAAAGTTGGGGGATAGTCTTCCAAGAGAAGAAAATTTTAATGGAATTAATCAATTAGAACATAAGTAAATTTAAGACATAATGCATAAATGTGTCATTTAGATTGACTTAAGATTTGGTCAAACCTACTTTTAAGTCAGTTTTTGATCATTTACCTCTTTCAATTTTGGGTATGCACAAATAAATATTAATTAAACTTATATCTAAGATTAAATAAGTAAATATATGTTCTACGTGACATAACACGTGAGATACTACACAGAACACAAATTATCACATGAAATACAGGCCATAATTATCTCTATATAAACCCAAGAAATGAGCTCTAATTTTACTCTCAAAACAAATCTTGTAAGTTGTAACGCTTTTACTACTCTTTTGAATTTCACACTAAATCTTTCACATATACTTCTTCCAACCCACCCACCCCACCCCCAGCCCCTAGTAAAAAAACAAGACAAAAAAAAAAAAATTATTTTATTTTATTTTTAAAAAAATATTTTTCTTCTTCTTGTCTTGCTTTCTTCACATTATATACACAACACAAGAGGTATATGCATTGTCTTATATATATATATATATATATATATTTCTGTTTCTTCTTACGATTTTATTTTTCGTTATATACGAGAAAATGGTTCTTTTATAAATAATGTTTATATATATTTATCTGTTTTTCTTTTTGTGAGAATTTTGTTTAGAATTGGTGAGAAAAATGAAGAAAGAATGGAGCTTTGTTCTTGGATTATTGGGAATTTTGCTTCAACTATTTTTGCTGGCTGAATCTTCATTAACAAAACAGTTAGTGTTTTTACTTTTATTTTAATTAAGTATTCTGTTATTTGACCTACATTTAATTTAAGAATTGACTAAGATTTATTTGTATGTTTAATGTTTGTTAATGTCTTAGTTGAGCTGATATTTTTGTATTTTATATAATTATGGTGTCTCCGAGTTAAGCTGGCGCACATAGACTATTTCATTGGTTTTTTTTTTGCTAGTATTAAAATTTTATGACTCCGTTATCAAGACGTTAGGCAGATAGGAAAATTAAACGCTAAAATGATCATTTTTCGGTTTGGTGAAATTTTAATTGTGTTTCTTATATTTTTATCCTGCTTTGTTTACCACTAAGCCATTAATCTTAATAGGCAACTCACTGGTTAGACTGATAACAATATTTTTTTGGGAGAATTTACATACATTATATATACTCTTTTGCATTTTCTTCTCCTTATTTGTGGTTCAATCCATACTGATTTTTTTTTTTAAAAAAAAAACTCTAGAAAAAAATTATCTTGGGCCAATTTTCTATCTTAAATTGCCATTATGTCGTATGAAGATAGAAGTAAAGACTGTGTAGTCTCGATGTTATTCAGACTTTACTCGTAAAATTATATGAAAATATGTTGTTGAAAATAATTTAAAAAATTGACTGAATGACACATGTCAAGTTTGTATGTGATAGAAAAAACAAAAAGTGCTCTAAGAATTTGCCATTATATTTCACACATATTTTTTCGTTCTCATATAAACTAACTTTGTCAACTTTCCATTAATGAAAAAGATTCATCCAAAGTCCTATCTTTTTGTTTTACTTTTCACACCACACAATATGAACTCGTGAACATATCTTTTTAAAAAGGAAGAAAAAAAATGGTAGAAGTTAAATGTGAACTTTTTTGGACAGAAAATATTTTCTTGAAAAAATAAGTAATTTTTTTATTTTATTATGTTATATATATATAATTTTATCATTACTAATTGAGGTGGGATGGGTGGTGTAGTGGGGATGTGCTCTCTGTTAGTAGTAATATTTTCATTTTCAAAGTTTAAATACGAGATTTCATATCAAGGTTAAAAGAGTCTTATTCATCTTATCATACCTGTTATGTTTATTTTTATTTGATTTTTACTCGATATTTGATATTCAAATGAAGTTTGATTAAATTTAAATTCATGTTTGAAAAGTTTCACATTCCTATTACTTGATTCTTAATTTTTGTGTTTTTTTTTCTTTTGGTATTTGTTTTGCAGGAATGTATTAAAGAAAAATAGTCAACTAGACCTGCAATCTTTTCCACCAGTGCAAATTCTTAGACTGGATCATGATTATGTAAAATCTTCTTTTTCCTCTTTTTAAACCTTTTTACGTTGCACAAATTTTTCAAAAAATATTATCGTATTGATGTAGATCCTTCAAAAATGTACTATTTTACTTTTGAATGATTTGACACATATTTGATGAAATTTTTCTAAAGTCCAAGCAATATAAGTTGAAATATAGAAGATTTGATAGGATATTCTTATTCAATTTTTTTCTTTTGAAGGTTGTGGTTGATAATGGAATATTTAATGTTACTTTTTCTATTCCTGGTGGAATGGTCACTGGAATACAATATAATGGAATTGATAATTTATTGGAAAATGGAAATAAAGATGATAACAGAGGGTAATTTTTTTTTTAACCTTTTATTTATTTCATTTTAAATATTTTTGCTTAGTTATAATAATCACTTAATTTTGTATACTTGAAAATAAAATTAGGTATTGGGATATTGTTTGGAACAAACCAGATGAAAAAGGGAATTTTGACAAGTAAGTTTTCTTGTTCTCTATATGTATATATTTTTTAATATTCTACAAATTTTGACTCTTAAATGTAATTGGAAAAAGAGTAAAATAAAATTAGTTGAGTTGCATGTAAGCTGATTCAAATATAACTAGGATAAGTTCATATCTTTTTATTTTGATGCATTTTGTCAATTCATTTCACATTAGAACTTCATTAATTAGTGGGAGGAAAAAATATGAGACGATTTGTTAACGATAAAATGTATACAGACTACATGCAACAGATTTTAAAGTTATTATGGAAGATGAAAATCAAGTGGAGCTTTCATTCACAAGGACTTGGGATTCTTTAGATTCCAAACAACTTTCCATGAATATTGACAAAAGGTGCTAATTTTTGTCCTAATCTTTTTTTTAATTATATAGTTTTAAGCTTTTATAATTTATTTAAGATATGTAATATTTGATTTTCACCATTTTTTTTTTTGTAGGTTTATAATATTAAGAGGAATTTCTGGATTTTATTGTTATGGAATTTTGGAACGTTTAGAAGGATGGCCAGATATTGATGTTTACCAAGGAAGAATTGTCTTCAAGCTCAAGGAAAAATTGTATGTATATATTTCCTTATCATATTGTTAAAATTATATTTATTGATCATGTTCAAGTCGTGAAAGTAGTTATCAGTTGCGAAGTTAGGAATTTTAATAAGAATGTTCAAAACTTTAGTATATATCTCTTGTAAAAGTTGTTTTTGACTTATATATACATTATTATTTCCCATATAGACAGTATAAATTTTTCGATAATAAGTGCTCATGAAATGGCCACCCTTTGGTCAATGTAGCCACGCCTCTAATGATTTCATTAGGGTAGATTGTCTACATCCCACTCCTAACAGGGTGAGACCCTTCGCCAAACCCTGCTAACACACGATGTTTTGCGAACTGATCAACCCCCCACACCCACCCACACCCTATTTGGTTTTCTTTATTATTATTATTATTATTCAAAAAAAAAAAAAAAAGGGATGTGGGGTTATGATTTATAATTTTTGTTTTTGAAAATAATTGAAGTTGATAATTTTCATTGTTGGGCCAGGTTCCAATATATGGCAATTTCAGATGAAAGACAAAGGATTATGCCAACGGCCCATGATCGTGAAGTGGGCCAAAAACTTGATTATAGTGAAGCTGTTCTTCTTACAAACCCAAACAATTCTTTCATCAAAGGAGAGGTAAATTTCAATACAATACATTGGGAAGTTACGAATATAAATACCGTTCAGCCTACTAGTTTATCAGTATGACTGAAATATTCATAACATATACACTATAGTATATGAATATTATCTGTATATTTTGTATACTAGATGTCCGAAGCATGCAAGACTGTGATTATCCCTATTATATTTTAGTTCTTGTGCCCTTAAAATTATATTTATGTGTTTTAGGTCGATGACAAATATCAATATTCTTGTGAAAACAAGGATAACCGGGTCCATGGATGGATCAGCCCGACTCCACGAACCGGGTTTTGGATGATTACACCAACCGATGAGTTTAGAACGGGTGGGCCCGTCAAACAAGACCTTACTTCTCATACCGGCCCAGTAAATCTAAATGTAAGTACCTATGTTCACATCAAATCAATAGATGTATGACACGTGTATGCTTTTAAAATTTTTCAATGAGAATGACTCATACTGTGCCCAATTTTTTTGGACGTTGTGATGTCATGGGCTCTCGTTTTCCACTAGCTCGTGGCTGGCCTAAATGCAAGTCCATAATGATGGACATTAACTCTCTTAATGTCATATCTTCTTATTTGGTCAATGTATATGACTTAACCGATCAATAGATCAACCTTTGCCAATCAGAGTCACTCTTCACACACTCATGGTTATTACACTAACCGGATTATTTATCGAGTACTCATAATTTTTATTAAATTATGTAACAGATGTTCTTTAGTACACATTATGCTGGAGAAGTATTGGGACTAAAATTTAGAAATGGAGAGCCCTGGAAAAAAGTTTTTGGCCCTGTTTTTGTCTACATGAACTCACTTTCACCTGATGAGCCAGACACTCTCACACTTTGGACCGATGCAAAAGAACAAATGTTCGTTGAGACTGAAAATTGGCCGTATAATTTCCCTCTTTCGGAGGATTATGCTCGAGCTGATCAACGTGGTATTGTAAGTGGCAGATTGCTCGTTCGAGATAGGTACATTTACCATAAATTTGCCCATTTTATGTTTAAAAAATGAGTGATTTGTTAGCAAAATTTTTGGCCCCTTTTTTGTAGATATGTTAGCCAAAGTCTTGTGATTGCAAATTCAGCTTTTATTGGACTGGCTACTCCTGGAAATGTTGGATCTTGGCAATTAGAAAATAAGGTCATTTTTTTTGCAAATTGCTATCTCTTTTTAGGCTATTTTTGCAAATTGTTATCTATTTTAGGTCATATTTGTGAATTGGTACTTGTTAGTTGAATTGCAAAATTAACCATTTTGTATCTTTTGTTCTTTAGGCTTATCAATTTTGGACTCAAACAGATAGTGAGGGCTATTTCTTGATCAAGAATGTTATTCCAGGGAACTATAGTTTATATGCTTGGGTGCCTGGATTTGTTGGAGATTACATGTACGATCCGTACATTATTGTCACCCCAGGTCAGGAAATATGTCTTTCATTCTATATTTGAACTGACACGGAGTTTAAGAAAAAAATGATTTTTTTAAAAATCTTGTGGGGTTAAATATGTCATAAGCTTCTCGGTGTTGGTAAATCGAAATGGAGGGAGTAATGTTTTAAGTACTCTTCCATTTACATCAAATAGTGAGGTGATTTCTTAAAGTCCGTTATTTTTACCTTGATTGCAAATCGGATCCTCCAAAAGTAGTGCATTTTTGAGGATCACAACGGTGTGAGTCATAATTTTTGGAGAGTCCCTAGCAACGTAACATAGGTGAAAAGTAGAGTCCATGATGATTTAAATTCAATGCTTTCAACAATTATGGGTTCAAATCTAATTAGCACCTAAAAAAAGTCTGCTTGGTGCACGAAGCAACTCGTTTTCATGTAAGGTCATGGTGGGGCCGATGCCATGATGTAAATTGCTTGTCTTATGCAAGTATCACTAGCTGATTCCACGTCTCAAACTTTACTGTTGCTCCACGACTCTCGCTTTGAGATCTTAGTATCTATTGACATTTTTATTGATTGGCTATAAGTAATACTAGTAAAAGTTCTTTCTACATATCTAATATGTTTATGTATAAAACAGGATCAAGAAAAAGGGTAGAAACTTTTATATATGATGCTCCAAGAAATGGTCCAACATTGTGGGAAATTGGAATTCCTGATAGAACAGCTGCTGAATTCTTCATCCCTGATGCACAACCAAAACTCTTAAATCAATTATATGTTGTACATAATCAAGAAAGGTTAGAAAAATTCCATTTAAATATCTAGCTTTTGTGTCGGAAACAACCTCTGTATCTAACCAAAGTACATATAAGGTCTACGTAGACCTAATATACTAAATATATTATTGATGTTGAGAAATGTAATTTGAGGGTCGGAAACAACCTCTCTACCTCACACAAGGTACGTGTAAGGTCTACGTAGACCTTATTATATTAGATATGTTATTGTTGTCGAGAAATGTAATTTGTTGGTTTTTTCCAGGTATAGGCAATATGGATTATGGGATAGGTATACAGAGCTATACCCTGATGATGATTTGGTGTTTACTATTGGATTCAGTAACTATCAAACAGATTGGTTCTTTGCTCATCTCAATAGATATTTTTACAAGTATGTTCACAACTCCTTTACACCTTTTAATTAGCATCTTTTTATATTATGTAGTTATGTTTGTTCGGACTCTCTAAAAATGTTGTCGTACATGTATATTAGATCCTCCAAAATTGTACGATCTAACATGTAGCCGGTGATACTTTTGGAGAGTCCGAACAACATAGATTTTTTATCATAGATATATTTTACATCTTTACACGCTCTAGCTTCTATTATCGTCCTATGTTGCTCAATCCCTCTGAAAACGATGTCGCATGTATCACAGATCCTCGAATAATGAATATTTTTGTATGATCTATTGCATATACTACCATATTTTTGAAGAGCTTGAATTGACACAACTTTTATCACTAAAAGTTCCCCTTTGTGTAATAAGTGAAAGTTCTTAATGTGCTTAGTATGATACAATTAGTCAATATTCATGAAAAATATTTTCTCATAACCAAATACTAGAAAATGACTTTTATTGTATCAAACAGTGACTTTATAGAATCTTGATTATGACTTTGGTGATATATATAGTGATGATGGAAACAAGACTTATGCACCAACAACATGGCAAGTTCTATTTGATCTTGAAGATGTTGATCAATCATCAAACTATACTCTTCAACTAGCATTAGCCTCAGCACATGAAGCTGAATTGCAAGTATGTACAACTAATCTTTCTCAATCATTTTATTTATGACTTACAAATAGCCACTTTTCAGTCCTGTAATTGAAAAATAGTCATTGTCATGAAGTTTCGTCTATGGAATTTGTAACATCATGACATAGGCAATATTTCAAAGACAAGGCCTAAAAATGGACAGTAAACGCTATTTCTACATAGCTTTTATCGACTTATAATTGCATGTTTGTTCCAACGTTTTAGGTTCGATTCAATGATCCAGAAATCGATGCTCCACACTATTCGACAGGGTTGATAGGGAAGGATAACGCGATAGCAAGACATGGTATACATGGAATATACAGACTATATACTATAAATGTTCCTGGCTCTCTCCTTGGTTTTGGAACAAATGTTATGTATATCAAGCAAAGTAGAGGTGATAGGCCTTTTAGAGGACTTATGTATGATTATATTCGTCTCGAAGGTCCTTCAGATGAAAGCGATTAATCAGAAGGAATTAATGGTTGACTTAAGCTTTTAGATGATATAGAACGACGAAATTTTTGGGTTTTACATGTTGAGAGTATTAAAAGGATCAAGAATAACAAAAAAAAGTTGATATTTATTTCTTTATCTACTAATCTTGAACTGTTAACATCTAAATGATTATTAAAGTCTTCGTGTCTGTTTAGTTATCATGTTCGACTAATTTGAATTAGCATCGAGTAAGATGACTAAAGGTTTAAAAGCATGTGATAAAGAGAAATTCTTTATCCACATTATTTTGAATTCGAAATCTCTGATTAAACCAACCTTCGGTTGTTTGGAACTAAGTTTGTCTATATGGTATTTTTGGGAACTATAAAGTATTATGTTGGGTACGTAAAAAAAAAGAAAAAATAAAACTAAGGAAAAATAAATTAATAGAACAAATCTTTCCTTGTTTGGTGTAATTTTCTTATGCTTATATTCAAAGCAGTATAGTATAAACTTTTTCTTCCTTGCCTTATATTCTCGCTAAGGGTGTCAAATGAGCGGGTTGGTTGAAATAGAAATCGGGTTGAGTGCGATCCAAGCGAGTTTACTTTGGGCCCAAATGGGTTGGGTTCAAATGGGCTAAAAAATGGATTGGGTCTTGATCGCCCAATTTGACCCGATTAATCTCAATAATTTTAACATAGTGATATTTATCTTTTATAATCACAATTCGAATTTCAGCTCAAGATTTTTTTAAAAAAAGTAACAAATTGATAGATAAATCCTAAATGATATTAAAATAGATAATAATTCATACCTTTAATATAGGAACATATCTTAGTAAAAAGTTTTAAAACGAGTTGAAATTGGACATTGAATTGGACTCAATTGATAATTCTCTTAAAATGAATTAGGCTTGAATGAGTTGAGATTGAACCCAATTCAAATTATCTTAAGCCCAACCCTTAAAATTTTGGGCGGGTTACCTATGTTTGGGTTCATTTTTGACACCCCTAATTCTCGCCGTCCCAAATTAATTGTCATATTTTACTTTTTGAGAGTTAAATTGTGTAAACTTTGACGGACATTTTAAAATGTACTTTTTCATCAAATCGAAATTAAAAAACGTTGCATATTTACAGTACTTCTGGTATATTTTTTTAATATCTAACTTTTAATTGTAAAATGTACAATTATTGTACTTATTAAATACAAATATTCTCTCACATAAATTGACATTTATGGTAAGTTTTTTTTTTCTTCATGAAGCCGCCTTGTGTTGGAAAAAAATAGTACTAATTTGTGTGTGTTTTTTTTTCTTCCTAAAAATAAATAAATAAATAAAGTTCAACTTTCCATTTTACTGTAAAAAATAATAATTAAACTTTCCATATTACCTTAAGTTAAATTTGGAGAAATTAAATAAGGAATATGTCCGTAGTGTACTTAACAATTTATTAATTACATATTAAGGGCAAGTAAGCTCCTATATATACCCATAGAAATTGTACCTGTTTTTTTTAATAATTATATTGTAATTATTCTCCTTAGAATTTAGAAAACAAGTTCTTGTTTTGTCTTAAGGTTCACACACTTTTTCTCTCAATATTATTATTGGATTTTGTTTAGCATTTAAGCTACAATGTATAAATTTGTATATTATACAAATTAAATAATCAGTAGTGAAGCTAGGATGTTCAAAACTTTAGTATACATCTTTTAAAAAATTGTTTTCAATCTATATACATAGTATTATTTTCTGTAAGCACAATATAATTATCCTTGGATTATTCTAGTCACACCACTTCACACCCTTGATTAAGATAAATTTACAATACTAGGTAATTCTTTATAATGTCACCTGAAAAAATAAATCATACTGTATTTATATATATAGGTGGTTAAAGTGAATTATATAGATGTATAAATTCTCTATATTATCCTTTATTTGATTTTTTTGCCACCCGATAATTGGATCTCATTGGGGTTTTGATTAAATTCGAATCAATTGAGAGTAAAACGTTATTTAACAAAGATGATTTCATATTCAATACAGAGCTCGAATCCATATTTTAGAACTTTTTTTTTTTTTTTTGTTGCGTGCATGAATAATATACGATAATATATTTTGGATTTTCTCTAACATTGATGGTTTTTTCCCCCTCTTAATTGCAGTGTTGAAAAATGGGTTTTAAAATGCAAAACAAAATAGTTTTGTATTGCTTTGCTATTATTTTCCAATTTTTCTTGCTTGTCAATGGTTCAAGGGTGCACCATCATGACAATCGGTACGTACTATAAAAATAATCTATAATAATAATAATAATAATTAACGACTAAAAGTATTTATTTATTTGTTATATGATATATACATATATATATATTTTTTTTTATTTCCTCTTGCAATTACATTACAGGAATACTTCAGCCAAAGAGAATCCCAAATTGCAACAAGTTTCTCCTCCCGTCACATTGACGGTCACAAGTCAATACGTAAAAAATCTCTTTATTTGTTCTTTCTCGTACAGTGTTTCAAGACTTTATATACTATTTTGATAGTTAAACAAGTTTTTTATTTTTTTGACTCTATGAGTTAATTTTTTTTTTTTTATTAACTTATTTTATTAGGTGGTAATTGATAATGGCATTGTTCAACTTTCTTTAACTAATCCTACTGGCTCTATGTTTGGAGTTAAATATAATGGTATTGATAATCTCCTAGAACCTTTACAAGAAACACAAAGAGGGTAAGCTAATTTTTAATTTTTTTTTTTAGATTAATAAATATATTATGTGGTAATTAATTAAATTAATTAATTTGATTTTTTAATTACAACTCATGCAGATATTGGGATACTATGTGGAATGGTAAATTTGACACGTAAGATTTTTAATTAATTTAATTTTCTTTTCTTCTATTAGTTACATTTAGAAAAATAAAATAAAATTATGTACATTTTTTCAAGATTTTCTTTTTTTTTTGCAGGCTTTTAGCATCAAAATTTAGTGTGATTGCACAAGATGATAACAAAGTTGAAGTTTCGTTCCAAAAAATACATGATCCTTTGAATGGTAACAATCCTCCTCTAAATGTTGACAAAAGGTGAGATTTTATACTATAGTATATTGAGATTATATGAAAAAAGAAAGGGTCGGGAGCCTTGGAACAACGGTAAAGTTGCCTTCGTGTGACCAGACATCACACCCCTTGGAATGTGACCCTTTCTTGAATCCTAAATTATAACGCTGAATGCTTTGTGCACTGAACTGTTGTGAATTATATGAAAAAAAATTATAAAAATAAATATATAGGTATGTGATGCTACGTGGGAGTTCTGGATTTTATTCATATGGAATATTTCAACATTTAAAAGGATGGTCAGCTGTAAATTTGGATGAAGCTAGAATTGCTATTAAGCTCAGTAAATCACTGTAAGTTTACTCAAATTTTTGGAATCGAGTTTTCATGTTATGTTATATAATTTATATAACAGTATATATTCATTATACCAATTAAAAAATATTCAAACAAATAATGTCACTATATAAAGAGGTTTGATTGTACTTAAAATATTTGAGGATTGTCTCTTCATAACAATCTTCTGTAACAATTTCAGTATAACGATCAACGTTTTTGAAACCGTTAGATTATCATAAATGTTTTCCACAAGCAATTTTTATTTTATTTTTTCCAAAAAATTCGAATATAAATTAAAAGGACAATTACTATCTTGGATATTAAATTTGTGTGTATAATATTTTTTTTCTAATTTTTATTATTAGGTTTCATTTTATGGCAATATCAGACGATAGACAAAGGATAATGCCAACAGAAGAGGATCGTGCAAGTGGTCAAACACTAGATTATAGAGAAGCTGTTAAAATTACAAATCCATCCAACCCTAGACTCAAAGATGAGGTAACAATATTTTATCGAGCTTAAGTTTTATACACTGATAATATAAAATGTTTGGAGAAGTTATTTTTTGTGTCAAGTCTGATATGATAAAGTTTTGTATGAATAGCGTTTTATACATACAAGTTAATAAAATATTCGAAATATAGTTTTTATTTTGTGTCAAGTCTGATATGATAATATTTTTTATGAATAGCGTTATTTTTAAACTGTCAATATATATAAGTTAAATGTTTTGCTAATTTTAAGTATTTTTTTAATCTTTTAGGTTGATGACAAGTACCAATATACAGATGAGATTAAAAATATTAAAGTTCATGGGTGGATAAGTGATACTCCACACATGGGGTTTTGGGTAATTTCACCAAGTTATGAATA
This sequence comes from Solanum commersonii, assembly GCA_029007595.1. Taxonomy (NCBI): domain Eukaryota; kingdom Viridiplantae; phylum Streptophyta; class Magnoliopsida; order Solanales; family Solanaceae; genus Solanum; species Solanum commersonii. Next base: position 1,515,411 of record JAJTWQ010000127.1, on the reverse strand, counting down.
TTGTAATGGTGGACCTATGAAGCAAGATCTTACCTCTCATGTTGGTCCAACATCTATGGCTGTAAGCATATATATCGTTTTAGCTACAATTATTTTATATATATAATGATAAAAACGTGTTTAACTTGTATACATCGATAGTATATCAAATTTTTATACTGTTAATATACAGAAGTCAAACTCTATGAAATTAGAAGTGACATGTATATTATATTTTACTAGTACCACTAAAAAGGAGTGAACATTCTTGTCAGAAATATGAAACTTATATACAATGACAGTGTAACAATTTTTTACTTTGTCAATGTTCTTGTTGGAAATATGAAATTTTTCTTTATGTTCATCTTGTTGTTATGTTGTCGTTATTTTTTTTCAATCCTATTTTGATTTACTTTATCAAAAATAATCTCTCTAATGTAACTCACAAAAGTTGAGATAAGATCTGCATACATCGATCCTATCCTCCCTATACCCCACTTGTAGTATTACATTGGATATGCTATAGTTATTGTAATAATGTATAGAAGTTAAACTCTATGAAAAACGATATACATACTACTAAAAAGGAGTGAGTTTTCAAGTTTCGATCAATGGTCCTGTCAGAAATATGAGATTTTCGATGAAAAGTCTGTCGAAAACGTTTTGTAAATGAAATTATAATAAATATTTATAAATGTTGAGCAATTTACATTTTTTTTTCCTACAGATATTTTTCAGTGGGCATTATGCAGGGCCACAATTAGGAGTTTCATTAACAAATGGAGAAGCATGGACTAAAGTTTTTGGGCCTGTATTTTTCTATGTTAATTCAGATTCTTCCAATGATCATACCATACTTTGGGAAGATGCTAAAAGACAGGTAATTAATTAATTAATTTTTAATTTTACTTAATTAAATATATTTAAAAAAAAATTAAATTCTATGAGTGAACACTATATTTTGTTAATTTTTGCAGATGAATGAAGAAACAAATAAATGGCCTTATGATTTTCCTGCATCAGTAGATTATCTTCATGCAAATCAACGTGGCTCAGTTAGTGGTCAATTAATGGTTCATGACTGGTAATTATATTTAAAAAATGCTTAATTATTATATCATTAGGGTGATTTAACTAAAATTGAGTTAAACTTAATTATTATATCATTAGTATACACTAACAATATAAAGAACGAAAAAGAGTAAGAAATACCCTTAACTTATTGGATTTGACTTATATTTGTCATTCGTTAGTTTGACATCTAGCTCATATATAAAATCCCCTATCGTTATTTTTTATCTCAAATTTACCTATGAATAATTTGAAAGTTCCAAATATGCCGTTTGTACTAACCGTGGAAGGGTATATTTGGACTTGCATGTTTCAAATTATTGCATTTGTACGTATGATTCTTTATATTATCAATGTATATAAGTTAATTGGATGATTTATACTATAACTTAATAAATGTCTTTTTAGGTACATAAACGTAGATCCTTTGCCTGCATTAAATGCATATATTGGACTTGCTGAACCTGGACTTGTTGGATCTTGGCAAAGTGAAACCAAGGTTAATATAATGTAAATTTTTTAATTATATATATATTTACTTGAATATATGGTTACATTTTTAATTAATTATGTTATTTTATTTATTTATTATTATTGATAGGGTTATCAATTTTGGACTCAAATTGATGATTCTGGCAATTTCAAGATAAATAATGTTAGACCTGGAATTTATGGAGTATATTCTTGGGTCCCTGGAGTTATGGGAGATTACAAATTCTCTTCTTATATAACCGTTACGCAAGGTATTTTGTCTGCTTCATTTTATATGACAATATTTTATTCAATGAACATATTTTTTTTTTACTATAGTATAGTAAAAATTTCTACCTTATATAATTTAATTTTTGCAGGAAAGGACACATACTTAGGTCAAATTATATTTGAAGCTCCAAGAAATGGTCCACCACTATGGGAAATTGGATTTCCAGATAGAACTGCTAATGAATTTTTTATACCTGATCCATTGCCTGGTCTTCAAAATTATTTGTATACTAACACTACCATACATAAGTAAGTACTGCGGGTTCGATCAGTCACTAATATTTGCATTAGGATAGATTGTTTACATCTCGCGATCCTTCTTCAAATCGCGTGAACGTGAGATGTTTATGCACTAGACTGTGTTTTTTTCTAATTTGATTATCATGATATGTTGCTAATTACAGGTTTAGACAATATGGTTTATGGGATCGTTACACTGATTTATATCCTAATGGAGATTTAGTGTACAAAATTGGTGTTAGTGATTTTAGAAAAGATTGGTTCTTTGCCCATGTAAATAGGTAATTGTTTATAATGTCTTTTTAATTATTTATTTGTCTATTTTTTTAAATAATTACTTATAATATTTTTAAAAAAAAATATTAATTGCAGGAGAAATAAGGATAGGAGTTTTTCAGCAACAACATGGCAAATTGTATTTGATGTTAAAAATGTGGATTCTAGTGGCACTTATCATCTTCATATAGCTTTGGCTTCTGCATCTTATGCTCATTTACTAGTATGGAATCTTCGTCTCTACTCTCAATACTCAACATATTTTAGTTTGTAAAATTTATGAGGAAAAAAACAATTAAAAAATTAAATAAAATCAAATATGGATTGTGTATATTATATTTGGACTATTTTTACATGTATATATTACCCTCATGTAAATGGTATAAAAGTTAATAATTCTGAAAATTTGTGAATATTCTCAAGTAAGGGAATGGTCAAAAATGCACATTTAAAGTAACTAATCATGTATTACCAAAATTATAGTTCAAATTTACTAACAATAGCAGGAACAAAATTGTTATTTACCCTTACGTATAGCTTTATGTTACACGTATTGAATAATAATATACATGACAAAAATCTTATTTTAATTGTCGTTCAACTTTTTTGTTGAATTTTTATATTTATAGGTGTGGATAAATACTCCATCAAAACCAAGACCATGGTTTGATAGTTCACCAATTGGGATGAGTAATGCAATAGCAAGACATGGAATTCATGGATTATATATGACTTTCGATATTGAATTTCCAGGAACACAACTTTATATTGGTGAAAATATAATATATTTGAAGCAAGCATCAGTTTATGGCCCTTTTACTGGACTCATGTATGATTATATTCGTCTCGAAGGACCTTCAACAAAATAGAAAAAAAGGGATTATATTTATTTTATAGGTAGTCATATTTTTTTTTTTTAGTTTTCATAGTCAATTTTTTTTAATAGAATGAATATTGTTCTTGAGAATAATGTTTTTATTATCATACTCTAATAAAAATTTATTTCTTCATATTGGTATTTTGGTTTCGCTTGTTTATTTGTTTGTCTGTCTTACATTTAATTTATTATCTCTATAATTAATAACTAGCCATGATCTTATACTAGCTTGCTGGTTTATTGAGGACATGATCATATTGATTATACATAGGAAGATTTAGAGGTTGAAAATTAGGATAGAAGGTTAGTAAATTGTTGAGCGTTATCTAAATTTCTTATTAGTATTTTCTTTGTTATCATTCTCCTACTATCTTATTCTTCTATTTTAGCATCATCTTGACTCAATTATCGTATTATTTATTGTTTGTATTATTCTTTCACTATTCAATTATGGTAAATTTCATATCTTAGGTCCAACTCTATTTCTGGTTCTCATGTATGTTTGATTTAAGTAATTTATAATTAATAAAAAAATTCAAATTCTCAAAGTTATATCTTTAGACCACCAAATCACCAACTCTTTCACCAACTCTATTAAAAATAATAAGACCAGAGAATATAAACAAACTACTACTCCTATATGAAATTTAAATAGTTTGAAATGAGATGCTTAAAGTGAGACAAGTTTTAACAAAGAAATGCGTATGAACAAGAAGACTTCAAAGAAAAATGATACATTGTATTATTTACCTATTTAAATTATTACTAAATTTGTGCTAAAAACAAATCTTGACGTTAAGTTGATCAAATATTTATTCTTAATCTATAATAAATGTGTGCAGATCAATTCAATATTAAAATATATTTTAATATAAAAAAGATAATAGCTTAGATAGATAAATGAAATATCAAATAGTTATAATCGTTTAAACACATTTTTAACTATTAACTCTATATTTTACTGTCTTCACCCATGAGCCGCCTTTGAATTGACACAAATGTATATTTTATCTTAGTTTTTTTTTTTTTTTAAATAATCATTGACATTACCTAGTGATTGATGTTCTTTTTATTGTTTATTGTGATTATTTTAAGCAATATTGTTACTCTATAGTATTTGACAAAATTGATTCTGTCGAATGACGTGTGGGATTACCTATCAAGAATAAGAATATCAAATAAAATAATTAATGAATTTATTGGATGTGTTTCCTGCTAATAAATTTAATACAGCAAAAATCTGAATAATCAGATCAATTATACCTAATTTTGTATTTTATTTTATTTTATATGTATTATATAATTAATAAAGATATTATTTTTAATTGGTAGGGTCGATAATCCATTTATTGTCAACCATCCTATTTATAGTTGTACGGAGAATGACTCAGTTACAATTTTAAAGAGCTAAAATATTCTTGTTTTCAGATTATTATTTGTTATATATATATATATATATATATATATATATATATATATATATATATATATATATATATATATATATATATATTAATCTATGATTATTTTTTGTATTATATGGTGAAGTCAATAAATTACTACGCGAGTTGCAATTTTTTTAAAACTATATTAAAAATATTGCAAGTTGCAATTTTTTACCTGTCAATTTCATGTAAAAATACTATATATTACAAAGCGAAATATAACCAACTGATATGGAACAAAAAGGGTATATTTACAGTAAATAGTAAGTACACTAATTTGGTAAAATTCTCTTCGTTTAAACAAAATAATCATTTTATACCTCACATAATATATATTCTTTCCATTTATAAACAAATAACCTAATTTGCCTTGACACGAAGTTTAAAAAAATAAAGAAGCTTTTTTATTTTTGTGATCGTAAATTAAAATTATGTCAAATGTATCAAAATGCTCTTTAATTTTATAACTTTAAACATATCACTTGAAAATTGAGATTAAAATATTTCTAAAAAAGGAAAAGGCTTATTCTTTTATAAATCAGACTAAAACAGAAAAAAAATCATTCTTTTATAAATGGTGGGCGTATAATATAAGACAAAAAAACAGCCTTACAAATATACTAAAGTTTTTTCTCTTTGGTCAGGAAAAATAACAACCACTTCTTTTCTACTCCAACAACCGTCAGCCTTATGATTCGTAATTCAAATTTAATTAGGGCTTTAATGCGAACTCTAAAAATTAAATTGGAAATTAAAAAAAAGGGATACACTTTAAATGAGGAAATGACAATCACTTCTTTTCTACTCCAACAACCCTCAGCCTTATGGTGCGTAATTCAAGTTTAGTCAGAGCTCTAATGCGAACTCTAAAAATCGAGTCGAAAATAAAAAAGGATTTACTTTAAATGAGGAAATGACAACCACTTCTTTTTCCTCTCCAATAATATTGCTTTCTCTTTCTTATATATTATATGCTACATAGTATAGTATACATTACTCAAAAAAATCAAGAATCAGCAAAAAAAAAAAAAATGGAAAAATCACATGAAAATGAACTCCCAATTAAGGCATTTGGATGGGCAGCTAGAGACACTTCTGGGGTACTTTCTCCTCTCAATTTTTCAAGAAGGTACACATTTTATTAATTTCTTCGACTTGTGAAATTATACTGAATACGTTGTGATTGTTGTTGAGGTTTAATTTGGATTTTGAAATGGATGCAGGGAGACAGGTGAAAAAGATGTGCAATTCAAAGTTATGTATTGTGGAATTTGTCATACTGATCTTCATCAAATCAAGAATGAATGGGGCATCACCAAATATCCAATTATACCTGGGCAAGTTTACTTATCTTTATTGCTTTTTTAAAATTTAATGTTTTTTATTTGCGATCATCGAAAAATTTTACTATGTATAACAAAAAATTGTACCTATTTATGCAAAAAGTGTTGAATCATTAAATTATTAGTTTCATCTCCGAACTATTGACAGTCTTAAAAATATCCTTCTACTTGACTAACTAAACTTATATATACCTTCGATACACCTACGATCTGCCACATGACATAGCAAGTGGTCTCAAACTCTAGTAGGAGTATGTGACTCTTAATAAAAAGCCGAGAGAAGTGTTGAAAACATCCGACGATTTAGGGGTGTATTTCAACCATGTTACAAAATCAGGGCTGTATTTAAGTTTAGTTAGTCAAGTAAATGAGTGTTGTAAAACTGTCAATAGTTCAAAAATGAAACTAATAATTTACACCAAATTAAAGATATTTTCAGTACTTCTCTCCATATATTTTTATTAGAATTTTGGCTCTGCCACTTACAAAATATCCATTTTTCCATTTAAGATCTGCAGGAATATTCATTACTAGCATTCTGACTGCTGTCAGAGATACTACAAACATATTGATATTTGTGGGGAAAACAAATCCTAATATGAGCTACTTCCAATTTCCTTCTCATATCTATTTGGAACTATATTGCTCAGACTCTTTAAATATATCTTTAGATACGTATTGGATCCTCTAAAATCTGATACAATGCTTCAATATTTTTGAAGGATCCGAACAACATAGATTTGCACTATGTGGTAAACAATTTTGAACCTTAAGAAGATTATATAAGTGGATGTTGTTTCTAACACCAAACAATTTTTTAAAAAAAATACTTGGATGGAAAGGGCAGAGGGCGGATTGATTTCTCAGATGATCACTCAGAAAGTCATATACGATAATAACTACTGATTGAATGACCATCTGGACAGCTCGATTAAGTCGACTAAGAAATGTGTAGCCAAAATCCAAATGTATAGTGAAATTGATTAACAAGTCATGCCTCGAAGGTCAATATAGTTTTTGAGTTTATGAGATCAAAATTTATGTCAATCTCAATTGATTTTTCAGGCATGAAATTGTTGGAGTGGTAACTGAGGTTGGTAACAAGGTAGACAAGTTCAAAATCGGAGACAAAATAGGCGTTGGATATCTAGTAGGATCATGTAACGAATGTGAAAATTGTAGCAGCGATCTCGAGAATTACTGTCCTGGACAGGTATTGACAGCCAATGGTACTCACTCTGATGGAACCATCACTCACGGTGGTTACTCCGATCTCATGGTTGTCAACGAGCATTTTATCGTTCGTTGGCCTGATAATTTGCCAATGGAAGCAGCTCCCCTATTATGTGCAGGGGTCACAACTTATAGCCCTTTGAGATATTACGGACTAGATAAACCTGGAATGCATATTGGTGTTGTTGGTCTCGGTGGACTTGGACATATGGCTGTGAAATTCGCCAAGGCGTTTGGAACCAAAGTTACTGTCATTAGTACATCTCTTAGTAAAAAAGACGAGGCAATTGAGCGTTTAGGAGCAGACTCATTTTTGGTTAGTCGTGATCCTGAACAAATGCAGGTCCGTTCAATCATCAACTTTGCTTCAATCACAAATTTACAATGATATTCGTGACATAAGTATGAATTTTCGTTTGCACGTGTAAATACGAGCAGGCTGCAGGGGGTTCACTTGATGGAATTATTGACACTGTTTCCGCAGTTCATCCTATTTTTCCACTGCTTAATTTGTTGAAAACTAATGGGAAGCTAGTGATGGTTGGTGCCCCTGAAAAACCACTAGAGTTGCCTGTATTTCCCTTGCTTTCAGGTACATTTCGCGTAGTATCTTATTATTCATTTAAGTTCTAACATGTTCGTTTGATTTAATTAATAACTCAAGTATATAATGTGGAAAACAGGACGGAAGCTAGTGGGAGGGAGCGCGATAGGAGGGGTGAAAGAGATACAAGAGATGGTATACTTCGCGGAGAAGCATAACATAACACCAGATGTTGAAGTTGTGCAAATGGAGTACGTGAATAAAGCGGTGGAACGTCTCGTGAAATCGGACGTTAAGTATCGTTTTGTGCTTGACATTGGCAATACTTTGAACAAGAGTTAATATTGGGATATCTTTGTTCTTGTTGTGTGTTTGTATTTTAAGCAAGAAAAAATGGTGTGAGTTCATGAGGGAATTACTAAACATTCCTTTCTACTACTCTTATGCTCCATTTTATATGACACGATAATAAGTATTTGTATACAATTTTTTTTTTTTAAATTTTCCATCCGGTCTTTAATATATGTTTTGGGGCCCAACCGCCGTACAATTGAAAAATGATACGACCCTAGATCAATTCTGGTTCTTCTTTCTATCAAAATAAATCATATTCAAAAGCACACCACCCTTCTTACTTTACAACCAGCCTTCGACCTAAAGTGCTTTTAGAAAAGGTCGATGGGGCAATCAAAGAGACTTGCTTTTGATGTAGAACCGGGGGAAGAATTATGGCTATAAAGGCCCTCACCCTCTTAGGCACATGGTTCTAAAGATTAAATCACAAAGATGTACGAAAGATTAGGCAGAAGAAGAACTATAGCTAGCATTTTTCGTCCCTACCCTTGTACCAAAAGCAAGTTCGGAACATAAGGATAGGGCTCGTCTATTATAAGTTATTAGTTTACGGAGCTATCTCAGATATCTCGAGTAAGGAGACGGGACAGGCTTGGAAATCTATGTTCAGGTCGGGAAATCCCACATTCTTTTTAACAAAGGCAACATTGTAATCATACTGGAGACTTGAATCCAAGACTTTTGATTAAAATTGGAGGAATACTTATTAGTACTCTACCACAACCCTTGTTGTAAACTTAAACTCTTGTATAAAGTAGGAATAAGAGCATTTTTGGTCCATAAACTATAGGTATATTTTGATTTGGGTCCTTGAGATATCTACTAAAGCACATTTAACATTCAATTAATCGAAACATGTATTTAATCCTTTTATCTAAGAAGTATATGTCATATTTTAACTACTTTTAAAACTAATTCCTTTCAAATACGGAGTAACAGTACCAACTTAAAAGATATATTCATGTTGAAAAAAAGAAAAGAAAAAAAAAACTATTTAAAGTGGATATTTTTTGTTTAAATGATACAACTAGATATTTCAAATAGTCATGTCTCTCTTTTTTTTTTTTTGCCTTTTTATTTTCTGAATTGACCTAATAGAGGACCCATATTATGTCCTTCTTCATTAATCTAAACAAATAAATGACTTATACTAAGTTATATTTGAAAAAAAAAGATGCACCGACAGCTTTTATCCCCAATTATAATGAATTGAGATATTGCTCTCAAGTGGTAGGGTCGATGTTGTATTTATTAGTCTCCTTGACACATAGTGACTCAGCGATGGTCCTCCAAACAATCATAATAAGGTAAGTTTGAAGATAAGCTTTGTATTTAATCCTTTTTATTGAATGGATGAGGTCTGATTTTTCCACTAAACCCCCCCCCCCCCCCCCCAAACTTCAACTTTCTTTTTTAGTATTTTGATAGAAATTTATTTGATCAAAATATTAGATTCTTATTCTTTTTGCAAATTTGTGAATATTCAAAAGCAAACAAAATAGTAGGATCGAGGAATGTTATTTATGAAACTTTTTTTTACACCGTGTTAGGAATTTATTTTCCTGATATTTAACGATTTTGCAAAAAGTATTTTTTCAAAAATATTCGACCAATCAAATTTAGAGAAATTAGAAAATATTTTTCTTTGACACCAAACACACAATTTATTAATATTTTTTTTCAAATTATTGTTCACCATCTTTTCTGATGGCTATACTGGAAAGGTAATCGCCAACGATATAATCCTAATTAATTATTGTGGAACGAAATTAAAGCGACGCAATTATCATTTTCGAGAGCTAAATTATAGATGCTCCCTTAACTGCAAAATCTTTTTCAAATTATTGTGTTTTTCACTTATTAAATTATAGCATTCTATGTGATATTTTGGGATGCCTAAAGGCGCCATATTCATGTGCTAATACACACGAAATTAAGAAATATGCGTGAAAAAATCAGTGGGACTATACGTAATGTTTCCCCAACTCATTACGGAGGTCCTCATATAGTTTTGATAGAAAAAAATTTCGGGATGCCCAAAGGTGCCAGATCCATGGACTAATACACTGGGAAAATCAAGAAAGTGGGGTGATTCCTAAAAGTTGGCTCGTAAATGCAAAAATATGCTTGAAAAAATTGGCGGAACTATACACAGTGCTTCCCAAACTCATTACGAAGGTCATCATAAATTGTTTCAGAAATATTTTATGGGTGCCCAAAAGGCGCCAGATCCATGGGTTAATAAACAAGAAAAATTAAGAAAATCAGGTAATTCCTAAAAATTGGCTCCTAAATATGAAAATATGCATGAAAAAACGACGGGACTATACATAATGCTTTCCAACTCATTACGGAGGTCCTCATATAGTTTTTTCAGAAAAAAATTCCAGGTGCCCCAAAGACGCTAGATCCATGGGCTAATACACTAAAAAAATCAAGAAAGTCTGCTAATTCCTAAAAGTTGGCTCATAAATGCAAACATATGCGTGAAATAAATGGCGGGACTACACGTAATGCTTCTCCAACTCATTACGGAGGTCTTCATATAGTTTTTACAGAAAAAAGATTCGGGTGCCTTTAAGGCACCAGATTCATGGGCTAATACACACGAAAAACCAAGAAAGTCGGGTAATTTCTAAAAGTTGATTCGTAAATGCGAAAATATGCGTGAAAAAATGGCGGGACTATACGTAACGCTTCCCCAACTCATTACTGAGGTCTTCATATAGTTTTTTCAGATAATTTTTTTGGGTACCCAAAAAGTCAGATCCATGAGCTAATTATACACACGAAAAACCAAATATGGTCTTTATATAAAGTTAATTTTCAAACATAAATATATGGTCTGATTCTGAAAACAAAATTACTAGATTCTGCTAAGGGGTATACATAAACCAATTGATTCGGATTTATCATTTACCAAATCAAATCAATTACATTTGTTTTATTTATTCATAAATCAAACCAAATCAATAAAATCGAGTTTTTCCTCTATTTTGTCAAAAGCTTTTATGATTCCATACAATCATATTAAAACATTTCATTGAAACCAATTTCTACTAAGAATGTCACTACTACACATAGTTTAAAATAATATAAAGCTAATTTTTAAAAAAAAATTAAAATTAGCGGCTAGACCTTGGTCACGTACTACTGAACCATTTTCCTAGAAACATCATATAATATAAGATATAATATTATATCTTATATTAATTCATAAAAGGCAAATGTACAGAGAAGCCATGACGATAACATTTGTTTTATACCTCATCGACTACGTCACTAGCCATCAATTCAAATGCCTATTTATTCAAATGAAAAATCAATACATTGGACTATAACTTTACTCAAATTAATTGTTCTAATAATAATAATAATAATATCTCCAAAAATAAACAAAAATCAAGAAAATGGAAAAATCACATGAAAATGTTAAGGCATTTGGATGGGCAGCTAGAGATACTTCTGGGGTACTTTCTCCTTTCAACTTCTCAAGAAGGTACCATCTTTTCAGATTTACGTTATATAAACTGACAATATAGATAGTGTATATTTTATATGAATGAGATCTACACAACATGTCTACACCGATAGTGTATATATTGTGTATATCAATTTCAAACATATTGATATGTTTATCGAACAATATATATCTGTAACTTTTCTTGTTGAATGGTAAAGGGTGACTGGTGAAAAAGATGTGCAATTCAAAGTTATGTATTGTGGAATTTGTCATTCTGATCTTCATCAACTCAAGAATGAATGGAGCAATAGTATATATCCATTGGTACCAGGGTAAGTTTCATTTTGATCCATCCTTTTACTATGTTCTTTTATTATAACCCCGTCGTAGACAAAAGCTGTTATATATAGTTTAATTTAAGTGGAAAATGGTAGATGAGCGGCCTTATTATTCACCAAGTTTCAAAAAGAGTATTCTTATGATTGCAATATATGTATCTTATTATAGAAGCAGAGTCAAGATTTGAACAATATAATAATTGCAATATATGTAGTTAGTTTGGGTAATTGTTTGGACTATGAAACTCTAAATTTGATCATCAAGAAGTTTACTAGAAAACTTCGTGATGATGAAATATGTCACTAGACAACTAGCTAAATCGGATTAATAAGCTTAGGATTCCATAAAGTAGTTAGGGGTAAGTTCTGCTTACATTCTATCCTCTTCTGTCTCGACTTGTGAGATTACACTGAATATGTTGTTGGTTACAGGCATGAAGTTGTTGGTGTAGTAACTGAAGTTGGTAGCAAAGTTGAGAAATTCAAAATTGGTGACAAAGTTGGAGTTGGATGTTTAGTAGGATCGTGTAGAAAATGTGAAAATTGTGACAATGATCTTGAAAATTACTGCCCCGATATGATATTGACGTACAATGGTGTTGACACCGATGGAACCACCATGTATGGTGGTTACTCGGATATAATGGTAACAAATGAGCACTACGTGGTCCATTGGCCCGAAAATTTACCAATGGAAGCAGCTCCCCTGTTATGTGCAGGGATCACAACTTATAGTCCTTTGAGATATTACGGACTAGATAAACCTGGAATGCACATTGGTGTTGTTGGTCTTGGTGGTCTTGGACATATGGCTGTGAAATTTGCTAAGGCGTTCGGAACCAAAGTTACTGTGATAAGTACATCTGTTAGTAAGAAAGACGAAGCAATTGATCGTTTAGGGGCAGACTCGTTTTTGGTCAGTCGTGACCCTGACCAAATGCAGGTCCGTCAATCAATAAACTCTGTTTCAATTTCAAATTTATAACATAGGTGTGACATACGAACAATACTAATTTTCGTTTGTATGTTAAATACGAGCAGGGTGCAGCGGGGTCACTAGATGGAATCATCGATACTGTATCCGCGATTCACCCTCTTCTTCCATTGATTAATTTGTTGAAAACTAATGGGAAGCTTGTGATGGTTGGTGCACCTGAAAAACCACTAGAGTTACCTGTATTTCCCCTGCTTTTAGGTACGTTTGGTCTTAAATCGACGATTTTATCTATACATTTTTTATATATTGATATGTATGTTTAATATAATGTGTGTAATAGGAAGGAAGCTAGTGGCGGGGAGCGGGATAGGAGGGATGAAGGAGACACAAGAGATGGTAGATTTCGCGGCAAAGCATAACATAACACCAGATGTTGAAGTTGTGCCAATGGACTACGTGAATACAGCGTTGGAACGCCTTTTGAAATTGGACGTGAAGTATCGTTTTGTACTTGACATTGGCAACACATTGAACAAGAATTGAGATGAGGGGGACATCTTGGTCAAGAAAATGAGTGTGTTATAGGGTTATGATTTTGTATTAAGCTTGTACGTTTTGTTGTTTAGTTTATTTCTTATGTTGTGTATCAAAAGGAATAAGGAGTTAAGAGAATAAATATGATATTGTGTTTTCTAGTATACTTATTTGCATATGGCGTTTACATCAAACTATACTGATTTATCATGATTAAGTCATAGCAAGCAGTGAATCTGATAGTAGCAAAAAACCAATCAGCATTTGTCCAGGGAAGAGCAATGATTCATAATGTTTTGATTTGTCATGATATTCTAAGACACTACAATAGGAAGAATGCCTCACCTAGGTGTCTTATGAAAATTGATTTGAAGAAAGCCTATGACATGGTAAGTTGGGAGTTTTTAGAGGAAGTACTTGGGGGTTTTGGGTTTCCAGAAAAGTTTATTACGTGGACTATGCTGTGTGTTTCCACTACAATGTTTTCAGTAAAAGTCAATGGAGGGAATCAATGGGTTCTTTGCTGGTAAGAGAGGTCTTAGGCAAGGAGATCCTATATCGCCTTTGTTATTTGTGTTAGTAATGGAGTACTTGTCAAGAATACTTAAAACAATGAGTTTGTTGCCTGATTTTGGACTCCATCCAATGTGCAAAGAGTTGAAACTCACTCATCTAATATTTGCTGATGATTTATTGATTTTTTGAAACACTGGAAGAAAGTTAAGAAGGAGACTATTGCGGCTACTTGTGGAGAGCCATGAATTCGAAAAAGTTCAAAGGCAAGTCTGTACATACAAAGGAGGCGGTAATACAGATAAAAAAGGAGATTATAGAGAGATTACAATTTCTTAGTAGTTCAAAGAAAACACAGAGTTGTAGGAGTTTTGTTCAATTTTTACTTTGTAATTAAGTTTTTTGCTTTGTAGGAGGCCTAATCCCTGTTACAAGGTATAGGTGCTCTTTATTTGTACTGGTTTTGATGGTATGGTAATCTTTTACAGTTGTTACCAAAAAAGATTGGACATGAATTTAATGAAGTTAGAGAATATTTTTTAAGAAGTTAAGATCTACAATGAAGGATGGAATTTGACCATAAAAAGATAAAGAAGTTGATTTCTCATTTTTTTATGTGATGATTTAATTTCTCTAATCAGCATTAACAATTGTAACTTGCCAACAACTTCAATTTTTCAGCTATACAATTTGCTAGAGGAAATAATGAAAATAAGAGCATGAATCGGGTATATGGGTTTCAGGGTGGGTTGGTATGATAATAAATAAATTCTATAAATTTTATTTGTTTGTGGGATTTATGATTACAGGGCATGAAAAATATTTTATTTTGTCATCTTAAATTTATTTTGATAATAAATAAAGTCGAGTGATTTTTGAAGATAAGTGCTTTAAGTTGAGTGATTTTATTGATACAAAACAAAATTTAATGACTTTGCTAGATAATTTCTCATACTTCAGTGACCTTTTAAGATATTAACTCATCCTTTAGTGAGCAGAGAAAAATGCAATAATCAATATCTATAATGCCAATGGATTTTTTTTAATAGGAATAAAAAATATCAAATTGTTAAGTTTGGCTAAATTATGGTAAATACTTAGCCGCACTGTGTTTTTATAGCAAATCAATAAATTATTTTAACTTTTATTTATTAAAAAACAAGATAAAAATACATATTACTTAGATAATTATGTGGTAAATTTGTGTGTAGTGCTTGACAAATCAATGAGTAAAAGTTAAGCGTTTATTATATACCAAATTAATCTTTAATCATAATTACGTAATATATGTTCTCACTTCAATTTTTAATTGCTAAAGTTAATTAATGTGATTTGATGTAAATAATAATACAGACAAAGATTTTCTTATAAAAAAAGAAATTTGCGTAAATAATGTACATTTTAAATACCAAACATGAGAGTGATAGCGCCCCCAACGATAAAAACTTATTTGTATCTAATATTTAAAATTATACCTTCCAAATAAAAGGACGAAAAAAGAAACCAAAAAGCAGAGGGAAAAAGGAAAATAACTCGATAAAAATGTAGTGGGAATAAGTCAGAAATTGCAATTATTAATTGGTCCAAATTTCACACTTTGATGTTTTTATTTTCTTTTAATTATACTTTCACATTATCTACGTGGATATTCTTTAGCCACTAATATTAACTTTAAGTTTTTCACGTTTGGAAAGCTTTTCAAGAACCTTTTTTTTTGGGGCAATTTAAGGAAAAAAATAATTAATGTACATATTGTGTTTAAGTTATCGCACTATTTTGTAATTGTCATTGTTTTCATAGCAGTTACTTTGTTTACACAACCTTTCCTGACCCTCTCAACTCCCTTCATTCAATGCTTGACAACTTTTTCCATGTAGCGTACACACGTCTATTTTTGACATTCAGATAAAAGACGACAGTTGCAAAGCAAGGGGTAAGGTAGTGCTTGTCATGGGAAGAGAGCTCTCACCTTAACGGAAGAATTGTCGTTTTCCTTTTTCCATACCTACTGATATATAGCTTTTGAGTCAATGATCCTTCAAAAACAATCTCTAGACCTCTACATAAAAATTAAGATTAAGTTGATTTGTATACACTCCATTTTTCGACTTTCGTGGACCTCATTATAATATTTCACTAAATACATTATAATATTAAAAAGAAGAATATTTTTAAAACTCGTAAACTTCAAACTCTAGATAGATTTGAAATAAAAAAAAAGTATGCAACCTTTTTTAAAAAGTCCTGCAAAGTAGGACTCTACAACTATCGACCACAAAAAAGAAGTCAAAATCCAATTTGTTTAAGTAAGTCATTAGTTGTTACACCTCATCGATAACGTCACATATTTTTCACTCAAAATCCTATAAATATGGATCATAACATAAGCACTTTTGTATCATTCATATTGTTCTACATTTTTCTCTATTATAATTTATACTATATATACGCTACATAAATATTTTTATTTTTCAAACGAAAAAAATGGCAAAATCATTTGAAAATGAACATCCAATTAAGGCATTTGGATGGGCAACTAGAGACACTTCTGGAGTTCTTTCTCCTTTCAATTTTTCAAGAAGGTACAAATTATTATTTTTAATTTTGATGATGTGTTTTTCATTTCAATCGGAAACAAACTCTCTATAAGCTGAGGTAGGGTAACATCTGCGTACATATGCTATAATAAAAATGGTTTTTAGTGGCAATAAATATGTCAATTAACAAAGAGTGTTGAAATTTTTACCAGTATTTGTTATTGGATCCAATGTCGTTATAGGCTCCGACGACATTTACAAAGAGTGCTAAAATATAATTGTCACTTGCAACTGCCTCTAAGAAAAATAATTTTTTTCTAGTGACACTCAGTTTCTCGGACCCCACCTATATGATTATACTGAATTTGTTGTTGTCGTTTTATTGTAAATTTGATGATGATCATTTTGTGTTAATGGTTACAGGGTGACAGGTGAAAAAGATGTGCAATTTAAAGTTATGTATTGTGGAATTTGTCATTCTGATCTTCATCAACTCAAGAATGAATGGGGAACTAGCAAGTACCCCATGGTGCCTGGGTAAATTGATTTGTTCTTTTATTTTTGGTTTAAAAAAATTCAGATTTTTTTAACGAGATTCAAAAATATTAAGGCACAAAGAAGTTAATGGAATTCAACATCCACTATATATACACATAAGTAATTTTTCGGCGAAGAACATTTACTAGCTAGTTTTCCTTCTCTATATCTTTTCAATTTTTCACATTATATTTTGATTTGAAACCAATCCTGATTTGATTCTTAGTCTATAATTGGCCATTTTTAGCCCTTGATACCTCAGTAAATCCTGAGTTGTTGGGACATGTTACTCCCTCTGTCCCATTTTATAAGAGTTAGTTTGACTCGACATGGAGTTTAAGAAAGAAAGAAAGACTTTTAAAACTTGAAGACTAAAATGAATGATAGAAATTACTGTGACTATAAATCATTTCATTAAGGATAAAATGAATATTTTAAAGTTAAATATGTATTTTATTTGGGACGGACTAAAAAGGAAAGTAAGTCATATAAACTGCGACAGAGAGTAAAAACTAGCGGAAATTGTGTCGACTGGATCTACTCGTGAGTGTAACTAATTGTAAATATAATTGCAGGCATGAGGTTGTTGGTGTTGTAACTGAGGTGGGAAGCAAGGTGGAGAAATTTAAGGTTGGAGACAAAGTAGGTGTTGGATGTATGGTAGGATCATGTCGAAAATGTGAGAATTGTAGCGTTGATCTCGAGAATTACTGTCCTCGTCAGATTCCTACATACAACGGCTATAGCTTAGACGGAACCCTCACCTTTGGAGGTTACTCCGACATGATGGTATCAGATGAGCATTTTGTAGTACGTTGGCCTGAAAACTTGTTGATGGACGCTGCACCCCTGTTATGTGCTGGAATTACTACTTATAGTCCTTTGAAATATTTTGGACTCGATAAGCCTGGAATGCACATTGGTGTTGTTGGTCTTGGAGGGCTCGGACATATGGCTGTTAAGTTCGCTAAGGCATTCGGAACCAAAGTGACTGTCATTAGTACATCTGCTAATAAGAAGCAAGAAGCAATTGAGCGTTTGGGCGCAGACTCTTTCTTGATCAGTCGCGATCCTGAGCAGATGAAGGTGAATATAATAACTCATTATCATTGAACTCTGTGATCATCTTATCTGAATGTTCAAACTGTTTGAGAGAACACTTTCATTTAATAAGTTGTCTTCAACACACTGCTGCCTGATTCTTTTTTTCACGAGCCAAGCACGTGAAATAATTTTTTTTGACAATGGTGGTATTGAGATTTTTTAACGCACGATCTTCGCCTTCTCTGTTTCCGTGTTGAAGTGTGTGACAATCTCACCTAAAAGCTTAAGTTGTTATGCAAATTTAACAATTTAAACACGAGAATGGGGGCTAACCTTTTGTTTATTTGTTTTATTAATATACGAACAGGCTGCAATGAACACATTGGATGGGATTATCGACACTGTTTCTGCGGTGCACCCTATTCTTCCATTGCTTATGTTGATGAAATCTCATGGTAAGCTAGTTATGGTTGGTGCACCAGAAAAACCGGTGGAGTTGCCCGTGTTTCCTCTACTTATGGGTAAGCAAATGCAAGATTTCAAATAATAAAATTCAGACTAAAGTATATATAATGTGGCCCTTCCCGCACATAGTGAAAGCTTAGTGCATCAGATAGTCTTTACTAAAGTTTGTATATATAATGTGGAAAACAGGAAGGAAGCTAGTGGCTGGAAGTTGCATAGGAGGGATGAAAGAGACTCAAGAAATGTTGGACTTCGCAGCAAAGCATAACATAACACCAGATATTGAAGTTGTGCCAATGGACCATGTGAACACAGCGTTGGAACGTCTTCTGAAATCGGACGTGAAGTATCGTTTCGTGCTCGACATAGGAAATACATTAAACAAGAAATGAGAATATTAATAAGGGATTTACGTCCAACGGTCTAGCAGTGTTTCTTTGCTTAGATTGCATTAATTTCAGAGATGATTAATCAATAAAATGTGTTTCTTGCACTTACTAAAATAGGAAGAGAATGTTAGTACATTTTACAGTATATATCAACGGAGACTATGCAACTTCAGTAGAACTTGATGGTTGGGGAGAAATTATTTGAGCTTCTTTCATCCATCTGCAATTTATCTATTTGTCAGTAAATGGAAAATGTGATTATATTTCGAAATGAAATTTAAAAAGAATGAATTTTTGCATACCCAAATTGTTTCTAAGAAAACATGTTCCCAAACTCACTGCTGATTACTGATATGTAACCTTTGTTTTATTGAAGAGGAGCAAGTGGCCTCTTCTTCACAATTCATCTTTTCTCCAAAAACATTTTTAGACAACAAACGAACTCCAAATTTCATCTTTTCTCCAAAATCATCATCTGTTTCTCCAAAATCATCAACATGACCAATAAAATCTAACTTAATGCGTCCATAGTCATTTGGTGTTGTTTCATTTGCATTAGATGCATCCCATAAGCCACAAAGAGGTACCAACAAAAAATTAATATTACATACATCATCATCGTCTAATTCTGACTTGTTGGATAAGGAAAATTGATGGGTCATCGACGACATCCCATCATCACATGAGGGAATCAAATGAGCTGTGACGCAATCAATATAATATTCGTCATAGTAACATACAGCAAACCCCAAGAACTTATCATACCAATTCTCAGGCAGTTCAACTGATATTTGAACCAACTTGGGATATCCTCCACCCAACTCCCAAACACTCTTAGTGACAACGAATCTGAAGAACAGATGTCATGCTGAAATGATGAGATATTCTGAAACAACGAATTACAGAATGAATCATTGCTCCAATCTGCATATATTGTAAGTAATTGCAGTGGAAATTCTGGCAGCTGAGTAAGCCTCTTGCAATCTGATAAGTCCAAGGATCGAAGAGCACCAAGTTCGGATATGATTTGAGGCAAATGCTCAAAATTATTTCCCTTGAGATGCAACTCTTTCAAAGAGGATAAACATCCAATGTCTTCTGGCAGCTGTGTAAGTCTCTTGCAATCTGATAAGATCAAGTATTCAAGAGCACCAAGTTGGGCTATGCTACGAGGCAAATGCCCACTGAGATGCAACACTTTCAAAGAGGATAAGGATCCGAGTCCACAGAACCCACTGTGTTTTCTTAAGAAATTTAATCCCCTCAATTACCCGAGGTTACAGATTAATTCCTTCCAAGATAAAACGGATTAACTATTAGAAAAGTAGCGGTACCTCAAACTTCACTAATTTCAGCTAACGCAAGAACAACAACAAGAGCACACAAAGACTCTGTCGATCGACAATTTATTTTTGTAAGAAAATATATGCATAGAGGAAAATTTTCAGTGAATGAAAAACGAAAAAGACCTCTTATTTATAGCCATTTGCAGCAAGGAATGCATCCGTTCGGACAATGGTGTCTTTGCCGAGCGAGCAACGACGGCGCGAGCGCACCTTCTTCTTAACCCTTTAGAACTAAAGGAAGTGTTTCCTAATATTAGGACAACAATTTCCTTTCTTCTACCAATATGGGAGAAATGACTTTTCATCTTCAAAGAATGACTTTTAATTTTCTTCAGAACGTTTTTACTGTTACACGTGAATTTCAAATAAATTCCGTTACGCGAAATTATCAACTAACATTCTGAATTAATTTATAAGAGAAAGGAAATCAATTCAATTTGAAGTCGAGCGAGCGACGACGGCGCGAGGGCACCTTCTTCTTAACCCTTTAAATTTCCGCTATACTTGATTATCTGTTCTCATTTACCCCTGGACGTTGATGTAGAATAGAATATGAAACACCTTTTTAGGCGCGTGAGTGTAAAGAAAAATACAAAATAATGGCCGATGAGAAAAGTTGTGCCAACATATTTTTTTTGTTTCTTCTTTAGATGTAGGGGTTGGAAATGCAATTCACAGAGGTTAAAAACCTCTGCTATTATCTATAGTAATAATATGAGAACAACCCAAAATAATGTAAAATACATTAGTTTGAGTTTATGGAATTAATAACTTATTTTCATTTAAACACAAGAATCATATTTCTAGGACGAGATAAAATAGAAAGTATCTCAAATAGAATGGTACCTCTGTTTCATACCTTAAATAATGCAATGAACTCCATTGGAGATCAAGATGAACAAGCCTTCTTGGATTAAAATTTGTTGGCAATAACATCCAAGATGAACAAGCCTTCTTAAGCATGATCAATACTTCAGCGATCACACACTACTGTGTAAATTTGACAGTAGACATGCATCAATAGAGACTACATTTGAATTCTTCCATTGTTTATGTTATTGAAATCTTGTCATGGTTGGTACACCAAAGAAACCGGTTGAGTTGCCCGTGTTTTCACTACTTATGGGTAAGCATGTATAGTTTTCTTTATGCACGTTTTCAAACAAAAAAGTTCAGATGAAAGCTTAGTGCACCGGACTATCTTTTTTCTTAGACTAAAGTTTGTATATATAATGTGGAAGGAAACTAGTGGCTGGAAGTTGTATAGGAGGGATGAAAGAGACACAAGAAATGTTGGATTTCGCGGCAAAGCATAACATAACACCAGATATTGAAGTTGTGCCAATGGACTATGTGAGCACAGCATTGGTACTGTCTTCTGAAATCGGATGTGAAATATCATTTCGTGCTAGACATTGGCAATACATTGAACAAGAACTGAGAATATTAATAGGGGGATTTACGTCCAATGGTCTAGCTGTGTTTCTTTTCTTAGATTACATTAATTTCAGAGATGATTAATTAATAAAATGAGTTTCTTGCACTTGTTAAAAAAGAAAAAGAATGTTAGTACATTTTACAGTATATATCAACGGAGACTATGCAACTTCAGTAGAACTTGATGGTTGGGGAGAAATTATTTGAGCTCCATTGGATTCCAAAGCTTCTGCAATTTATCTATTTGTCAGGAAATGGAAAATCTGATTATGTTTCGAAATGAAATATAAAAAGAATGAATTTTTGCCAACCCAAATTGTACGTACATGTTCCCTTCATAGGCAGTGTCCCCAATCTCGCTGCTGATTACTGATACGTACATCACCTATTGCCAATAGAAGAAAGAATGAGAAGAAATAATTTATATATAAACAGAGAACACAATTTCATGAGGTATATACCTAGCTATATTTAAGCTATAATCCCGAGCTTGTGGGAAAGAGTTGCCTTTGTTTCTTAGAAGAGGAGCAAGTGGCCTCTTCTTCATATCTGCTCTTCCTTATCCCAATGTGAAGCTCAGCTTCATCTTTATACAACAAACGAACTCCAAATTTCATCTTTTCTCCAAAATCATCTATATCACCAATAAAATCAAACTCAATGCACCCATAGTCATTTGGTGTTTTTCCATTTGCATTAGATGCATCCCATAAGCCATCAAGAGGTACCAACAAAAAATTAATATTACATGCATCAGGATCGTCTAATTCTGAATTGTTGGATAAGGCAAATTCCTGGGTCATCGACGACATCACATCATCACATGATAAGGGAATCAAATTGGTTGTGATGTAATCAATATAATATTCGCTAGAATAACATACAGCAAACCCCAAGAACTTATCCGATTCATACCAATTCTCAGGCAGATCGACTAATACAGTTGGCCACATTTCCGCATAGTTGAACCAACTTGGGATATCCTCCACCAAACTCCCAAACACTCTTAGTTCTGAAGAACAGATGTCATGCTGCAATGATGAGATGTTCTGAAACAACGAATTACATATCGAAGCATTGGTCCAATCTGCATATATTGTGTCTAATTGCTGTGGAAATTCTGGCAGCTGTCTAAGTCTCTTGCAATCTGATAAGTCCAAGGTTTGAAGAGCACCAAGTTCGGATATGCTACGAGGCAAATGCTCAAAATTATTTCCCTTGAGATACAACCCTTTCAAAGATAAGGATCCAATGTCTTTCGGAAGTCCTCCATCTTTTATATTGCAGTAACTGAGATCCAGATATTTCAATGAGAGTAACCCTTCATTCACCAGAGGGAACACAAAGTCCACTCCATCTTCTGATTTTTCTTTTCGAAAAGCCAATGAATTAAGCTTATTCAACCGGACGATGGAAGACGGAGGACGTGAGATTAGAGTATTCCTGGCTTGAAGATGCTCCAAGTTTTCTAAATCACCTATCTCTTCTGGCAAGCTTATAAGTTTTGAGCAGTATGACACATCTAGAGTCACCAAACCTTTCAACTTACAAATGCTTCTTGGAAGAGATACAACGTTTTTCATGCCATTCAAATGTAGCCCTATAAGATGAGGTTGCTGATCAAAGTAAGATGATGGCAGTTCCCTTATCTGAGTGTCTGACATGTTAATCCTTATGGCAGTTCCTTGCTTCATTATTCCAAGGAATTCTGGAAATTTCTCTAAACTATAGCACGTGTCTAGATTCAGAGATTCAAGAGATTCCACATTAACATATGGAAACCTCTCAAGTTTTGTACAGTAAGACAAATTTAACTGCATGAGTTTTTCGCAATCCTTGAGGGAATGATGAACTTCTTCAAGACTCGTACATTCCTCTAGATTCAAATACTTCAAACTTGGCATCCCCTTGAAATCTGGTGTTCTCTTCAGGCTTTTAGAGCCACTTAGATCTATCCTTTGTAGAGACGGAAATTGTAGCAGCTATTCAAAACACAGAAAGAATGACGAAATAGAATAAATAACTTATTTAATTTAAACACAAGAATCGATCATATATAATTCTAGGACAATTAAAAATAGAAAGTATCTGAAATAGAATGGTACCTTTACCTTTGTTTCCTTCCATAAATAATGCAATGAACTCCATCGGAGATCAACATGAACAAGCCTTCTCGGCTTAAAATTTCCTGGCAATAACTTCCAAGGATATTCATGCCAGACAAACCAACACAAGTTGTTGGAAAGGTACTCAATGGAGTCATCAGTGGAGCCATCAATGGAGTCATCAGTGGAGCCATCAATGGAGCCATCATGGCTATTGGAGTCAGTGGAGCCATCATCTTTGTTTTCTTTAGATATGCCTAATATCCTAAGACTTTGCATATTTTTCATTGCGTCTTTGCTAAAGCATAGTTTTTTAGAATAAGTAAACCAGATTGCTTCCACTGTCATAGTCCCCTATAAAAAGATTATGAATCAACATGTCATGTACAATCCACATATCAATATCATTGTTTTCTTACAAATTTTTGTCATGTTTTATATTATTTATTATTGTACTTGAAGAGCCAGCCAGCACCATCAAATAAAATTTTAGGTACAAATATTAGTTAAGAGAAATGCTTTGCGTAGTTAATTTTATTTTTTAATGATACATTTTTGGAGAAGTTTATTAGACTCAAGTTAAAAAGTTTTCCATGCTCTTGTAAAACAAAAATGGTAACTGAAATAGTGCCAATAACTGTTATCTTTTAAATGAAATTTTTTTTAATAATGATCAAGTGAATTAGTAAGGTAATTAAGTTTTGGCCCTCCTAAATTTTATTTTTTCATTTCTGAATTTTTACTAATAAAAAATTACTTAGGGTAAATAAATGGGTGATATTAGCTTTTAAAAGATTATTGATTAAATTAGTATGAACAAATTAAATACTGTATAAATTTCTAGTTAAATTCAAAGAATGATATAAGATTAAATATATTAAGTGGCTATTAGAGTAATTCATAAATTAATTAACTAGGTAGTGAGGATTTGAAACAACTTAAATGACTTGTGTCTCAGGATGTGAAGCTAGAAGAACAGAGTGTATATATATATATATATATATATATATGTTTGAAATATGAATACTTACCATATTGTCCATCATCACATCTTTTTTTTTTTTTGTATTACTTATTTTTGCACTTCAAGTTCTTGAAGAGCTAGTACCATTAAGTTTTTCATGCTCTAATAGAACAATATTGTATCAATAATTTTCATCTTTTAAATAAAAAATAATAAATGATCAAGTGAATTACCAACCCAGGATTGGTAAGGTAAGTTTTGGCCCTCCCCTTGTATTTTTTCATTAGAGAATTTATGTTAATAAAAAGTTACCCATGGTAAATATCTGGGGGATATTAGCTTAAAAATTTATTGAGTTAGTAGGTACAAAATGTCATACAAATTACAAGTTAATTCAAATAAAGAAATTGGACAAATAGATCAAGTGGAATAATAGCATAACATAAACGAATTAGGCAACGTTAACTAAAAATCGATACTTGACGAATTAGCTACCTTAGGCAACTACTGTTATTTTTGCTTCTATTATTAATAAAGTAAAGGAAAAGAGTCTGATATACCCCTCAACTTTGTCATTTAGAGTTGATATACCCTTCGTTATGAAAGTGCTAATATATACCCCTATTGTTATATAAATGGCTCACATATACCCTTTTCCTCTAACGGAAGTGAAAAAATAATTTTAATTTAATTTTTTAATTATTTTGTTTTAAAAAAAATATAATTCCATAAGGGTATACATAATCATCCTCAAACATATATTTTTTTTGACCTTTTTTTGTTTCAATGACTAATTTAGATTTATTATTTTGATGGTCAAATTTATTTATGTTTCACTAATATTTTTGTAAAATTTATTATAGATGACACAATTTTGTTTTCTAAATACAAAAACTAAATTACAATATAGCTGAAAGACTAGTTTTAAATTATAATATAGCCACAAAAAATAGTTTTAATTTTTTTCTTTAAATTAAGGAATGAAATAAAAAAATAAAATAAAAATAAGAAACTCAAATAATGATAATCAAAGAAGTCAAAAAATAATTTATGTATGAAAAAGATTAAAATATACCTTGAATTTTGCTAGAAGGATCATATATACCCCTAAATGATTTTTTTTTAAAAATAAAAGTTAAATATATAAATTTAAAACTAATTTTTCACTCCAGTTAAATGAAGGATATATGTGAGCTCATTTTGTAACAGTAGGGTTATATGTGAGCCGTTTGTATAACGGTAAGGGTATATAAGAGTCACTTTCATAACGAGGGGCATATCAACTCCAAATGACAAAGTTGAGGGGTATATCAAGCCCTTTTCCCTTAAAGTAATAAATGACTAAAATGACATACGCACTAGAATATAAAGAAAGATGAATAAATAAACGAAATTGACTATATATATATATATATATATATATATATATATATATATATGTCTTTGGAATATGAAAAGTAAAATTGAATATTATTGCATTGTTTAGCCTACTTACCATATTGTTGTCCACCACTCCTGTGATATCTTCAACATTCCATAATCTGCTGTGTTCTCCCGGATGCTTTTGCATTTGCACTATATATTTACCCATATCTTGTATTAAGTCATGCATTTCAATAATATCATACTCAGAGATGGACACAAGAGATTTATTAACTAGAACATGCAATCCAAATTTTGGTCCAAAATAACAGCTCTCAAGAACTTGCATGACTTCTTCTTTTCTAATTCCTCGGAAGAAACATGCTATATCTAGAAATATCTTTTGTTGTTCGGGCTCCAACCCATCATAACTTATTCTGAGATTTTCAGTAATTTCTACACCAGAGTTTTTCTTTATTTGGACCAAGGCACTTTCCCACTCAGTTTTATTCATCCGGTGTAATGAAGAACCCCATACTTTCAAGGCTAAAGGATGTCCTTTAGCAAGACTTACTATCTCTAACGTTAGATCATTTAAACACTCATTTGGAACTTCTTCTTTGAAAGCATATTGATTGAACAGTTTAATAGCATCATGGTCAAGTAGTGTTTCCATTTCATGTACTGCGTCATTTTACCCTATCAAACTCTGATCTCTAGTGGTTGCAATAATCCTGCTACCCTTGCCAAACCAACTGAGATCCATTGCTAGGTAATCCAATTGGTCTATGTGATCTATGTCATCAAGCACAATTAAAACCTTCTTAAGCAGAAGTCTCTGAGACAACATGCTCCTCCCCGCCTCCTTATTATCCACGCAATTTTCTTTCTCCCCTAATAGTTTAGAGAGAAGGATATTTTGGAGAGAGTGTATTTTGTGTTTGTTTTCTTTGATATTCTCAAGGAAACAAACAACTTCAAATTTGGACGAGAGCTTATAAAAAAATTTCTTTGCTATTGTCGTTTTACCGACGCCTCCCATACCCCAGATCCACACAATCCGAACAATATCATTGATTTCCATCTTTAGTAGGGATTCTACTTTCTTTAATTGAGTATCTAAACCCACAACGTCTTGCAAATAAGATACTGAAGAATTGCACTTAGACGAAATTTGATCAACAATACCCTTAATACAGTCTGCATCTGACTCACCCCTGCAAAAAAAGAAGAATAAAAATAATGCTAATATAATTATATAAGATTCTGATTTGAGTACAAATTATTTGTTCTATAGTAGAATATAACTATGTGTACAAAAAAGAAGAATTAAATTTGTGTTTTTAACTGACCTGCTAGGAAATACATGTCCTTTTAGACCTGCGGCAGCAGTTAGGGCAGTTCTCCATCGTTGCACCTTCTGCTTTCCCTCATCATCATCATCCTTATAGCTCGATTCATGTTTGGCAAATGCTTCTTTAAAGCTCTTACGTTGGAATCGAACATGTGATGCATTCACTTTACAGAAGACCGGTATAACTGTCATGTGTCCATTTTCTTTCTCCTTGCATTCCATAATCTTCACTAGTTCATTCAAGCACCAACTTGACGTAGCATAATTCTTTGAGAAAATGATTACGGCAACTTGAGACTCTTCTATCGCTTTCATGAGTTCTTCTGAGATGGAATCGCCATCCTCTAGCTTTTTATCATCTAGAAAGATGGCTAATCCCTTTTTTACCAAACCTTGGTACAAGTGACTCATAAAATTTCTCCGGGTATCTTCGCCTCTAAAACTTAGAAAGACATCGTACGTGCATCGAGGACTACTCACAGAAGAAGAAGATGCCATAGATTCAATTAATTGTCTGAAAAGAAAAACTAAAGTGTATGGATCGGATGAGATCAATTGATGAAAAAATTAGTTATATAGAGGAAAGAA
Organism: Solanum commersonii; assembly: GCA_029007595.1. Classification (NCBI taxonomy): domain Eukaryota; kingdom Viridiplantae; phylum Streptophyta; class Magnoliopsida; order Solanales; family Solanaceae; genus Solanum; species Solanum commersonii. The sequence goes on along the minus strand of JAJTWQ010000127.1, from coordinate 1,487,374 downwards.
GAAATAAACATTCCAGTCAACTAATAATATTAATAGGAAATTTCTTTATGTCTACTTAGTCAACGCATTTATTATTCTGAGAAGTTTCAGCTCCAGAAATCCAATGGGATTTTAGCCATACATATTATTTTTCTACTAATTTGAATTTCTATTGCTTCTCGATAGATCATTTATGGTTATGGATCCACTATTCATCTGCACAAAGAAAAATTGGACCATATTACTATTACGATCAAATAATACAAATCCCACTAGCTTAGAGTCTAATTACGTATTTTTATTTTAGTTTTTGAAATTATCTTTCGTACCATATTTTTACTTCGCCAGATACAATCATCTGGGCACTCAGATACATGTATCTCAAGTATATGCGTGTCAAATTTAGTGTAATTTATTCCAAATATATTGTATATTCAAGTGTGACACATATATATCTTAGATACACTAACTCTATTTCTCACCCTCTCTCTGTGTGGAGCCACGCCTTAATTCCCTGCATTTATATTTAATTGTGAATTGAGTTGACGAATTCCAACAGAAATTGAGAAAAGGTCACCAAACTCCAGCTTCAGTAAGAAATGGAGTTAAATACATTTGGGGTGTGTTTAATTAGTAGAGTAAATATGAATATTCAAGTAAATATTGTACGTATTTCAATTTAACATTTCGGCAAAAGTGTATACTCTTTAATATTTCTTCTTTTCCTTTTTATTTGTCACCATTTTTTTTAAAAGTCAAATAATATGAATTTTAATTAACATTTAAAATATATTTTTTTTCATCATATTATGAAAAAAGTTAAAATTTAGATTACATTTTGTATAGTTTTTAAATATCTAAATTTTATTTTAAAACATCTAATTAATATAATTTAATTTACTTTTGAAAATTAATCAAATTAATTCTCAAAAACATAGCAAAACAACTAATAAGGAACGGAGGGAGTAGTAAAGAGTGGTAAGTGGTTCCGTAGTTTTAGAATTCTGTTGATCCCAAGTACTCCATCTCCATCATTGCATATAGGAATATAGAAAGTAAAGAGGAAAAGGCATGACCAGAAGAATTGTCTCCCCGGCCGGAATAGGTAGTTCAATTCCTTCCCTTAGAACCGTACTTGAGAATTTCTTACCTCATACGGCTCAGCAGTCAATTCTTTTGGTGTCCCATTTTGATCTATACCATATCTAATAAAATCTAATCAGATTTCTCATGGATCTATCCCAAAGTGTTGGTAGTTATTTAGTTCTTTCTCATATAGTAATGGACCCACTATCCATCTACACAAAGAAAAGTTGGACCATATTACTATTATGAGCAAACAACACAAATCGCACTAGTTTAGAGCTAATTACGTGCTTTTATTTAAATTTGAAAGTACCTTTTTTACCATATTTACTTCGCTAGATAAGATACATTAACTCTCTTTCTTACCCTCTCTCTATGTATCTGTATTTTAGAATATATCTGGTGTGTGTATATATAGATATAGTATCAAAAGATACATGTTGACTCTCTTACTCGCCTCTCTCCCTATATATATGTTAGTATTTATGGTAAAAATGTTTGTGTAATTAGATTGTTTTCTTACTATTGTTGATGGATTGGTATTTTCCAGCACAATGAATGGAATAAGTCAAGTTGTGTTGTCAGTGACAAAGAAATTACCCTTCTTTTTTTTTTGCACCTTTCATCCGCTTGTATAGTGGTCCATTGTGTGCATATTATTACATGGGAGTTTTTAAAGTCGAGTCTTCATACTTTATTGAAAATTGCTTGGAAATAATCTTACCATTTCAAATAAACAAGGTCCACATTTGTTAGGTAAAGTTTCATATTACATTGGAGTTTTCTAGTCTGCATACTTTGTCGATTGGTCACAAAGAAATTACTAAGAGATAACCTTACATTACAATTTCAAATAAACAAGGCCCACAATTTGTTAGGTAAAAGTTTCTTTTTATACCATTTTAATTAGATTATCTTTATAAACTCAATCTATTTTGATTGAGAAATAATATTTTGTTCCAAATGTGAGTTTTAATGAATATCAATAAAATCGGTATGATATTTCAGGTCCAAATACCAATAACCATTAGGTGATTTAGTTCTTTTTGTAAAAATCTTGATTAAAAAGATTTACTCAAGTAGAAATATTAATAAAATAATCAAGATGATAACACTACTATCATAAAATTTGAAAAAGAAAAAAAAAAGATATAAAAATAACTTTACCGTACAAAGACTTCGGAAAATCGAGATTATAACATCATGTAATTCCTTATTTCTATATACTATAAAATTACTATTAGTATATTTCAAATAACAGTGAAGTAACTTTTGCATTTTTCAAAGATCACTTTAGTTTTCGAGCCTAAGGCCAGTGTATTATGTCATACTTACTCCTTCAGATATCAAGTCAGGTATATGTTAATAAGAAGCATATATCTAAAACAAGAAACAAATAATACGTACACTCCTATTGCTACTACGTCTTTTTTTTCGTTGTTCTAAACTCAATGCTCTGAATTACTTAATAATCCGCTTTCTGGATTAACTCTGATTCATAAGTTGCTTCTATTATGAATATGAATGGAAATTATGCTTCATCAGTTGAATATTTGAGCTCTACACTTGCAAAATTGAGAAGATGGGGTCTACTCCAAATATTTAAAAAAAAAAAAAAGGGTCTACTCCAATTTGAATTGAATTATTGCTATGGGGTCCACAATAATATGAACACAATGGACAGCTCAAAATATAAGTGGATGAAGCTGCAAAGAAAGACTGTACCTTTGAAAAATATCTCCGTTGAATTAAATTATTGCGAGTTAATTCTACTACTCGGTATCCTTCACCTGCATAGGGGCATGACTTAATTCAGATTCGAATCAAAATTAAAATTGTAATTAACTAATAATTCTTGTCGTTTATGGTTATGGACTCACTCTAAGAAAATTGTTACTAATAATTGTTTTGATTCCTTAACTACTTTCTCTGTTTGAATTTATATGCCATCCCTTTTAGTAATTATTCTTTTATATTTAGTTACAATTTAACTTTAAAATGCTCATTTTACCTTTAATGAAATGATTTATAGCTACACAAGCATTTTCATCAGCTTATAACTCTGCTACAATTCATATTTTGTTATTATCCGATGTAATACGACAGTTATTAGTCTCCACAAAGTATATTGCTAGAGTTAAGCATGATGAATACCTCTCATATGATGCAACTACAAGATATGATGCAATTAGTCGCAAGATGTCATAGAATACTTCAGCACACTCTCAATGATTAACCATTTTCAGTGATTCCTATTCACAAACTGTGTAAATTTGACAGTAGACATGCATCAATAGAGACTACATTTGAATTCTTCCATTGTTTATGTTATTGAAATCTCGTCATGGTTGGTGCACAAAGAAAAACTGGACCATATTAGTATTACGAACAAACAATACACATCTCACTAGTTTAGAGTCTAATTACGTATTTTTATTTTAGTTTTTGAAATCATCTTTCGTACCATATTTACTTCGCCAGATACAAGGCACTCAGATACATGTATCTCAAAAATATATGCGGGTCAAATTTGATATAATTTGTTCCAAATACACTATATATTCAAGTGTGACTCGTATGTATCTAAGATACACCGACTCTCTTTCTCTCCCTCTCTCTATGTATTTGTATTTCATAATGCATCTAGTATTAAAAAATATATGTGTATCTAGTATCAAAAGATATATGTTGACTTTCTTGCTCACCTCTCTTCTCTCTCGCTCGTCTCTCTCCCTCCTTCGCTGTCCTCTCTCCCTATATATTTATTACTAGTATTTATGGTAGAAATGTTTGTGTAATTAGATAGTTTTCTCCTACTATTTTTGATGGATTTTTACCTTCCATCACAATGGACGGATGAAGTCAAGTCGCGTTGTCGATGACAAAGAAATCGCCCTTTTTTCTTTGCACTTGTACGTGCTTGTACTTCAATTTTTAGTGGTCCATTGTGTGGATATACATTAGAGTTTCCAAGAAATTTCCTACATTTATTGCTTTGACTGGCTATTTATATTCAATGCAATGAAATCTAGTCATCATGTTTTATCGGTCACAAAGAAATTGCTAGGATATTATCTTATCGTTTCAAATTAACAAGCCTCATAATTTGTTGAGAAAAATTTCATATGCCATTGAATTTAGTTTATTTTATTAATTCAATCTATTTTCAGCTGAGAAATAATTTTTTAATCCAAAGGTGAGTTCTAAGGGATATCAATAAAGTCGATAAGATTTTTCAGGCTCATATTTTATCTGAGGCAATAACCAATATGTGATTTAGTTAATATGCCAATTTTTTTATGAAAAGAGTTATTCAAGTAACAATACCAAAAAAAATTACTATTAGCATATTCCAAATAACATTTAAATAGCTTTTGCATTTTTGCAAAGATCACTTAGTTTCTGAACCTAACGCCAATATATTATATTTGTCATACATCAATCCTTCAGATATCAAGTAAGATATTTGTTAACAAGAAACGTATATCTAAAGTAAGTAACAGACAATACACTCCTATCACTACTACGTCCTTCTGGATCAACTCCGATTCATAAAGTGCTTCTACCCTGAATATGAATGGAGATTATGCTTCTTGAGTAGAATATTTGAGCTCTTACATCTTGTAAAAATTTGGAAGACGGGGTCTACTCCAATTGAATTATTGCTATGGATTCCACAGTAATAGGAACACAATGGACATCTCAAAATATAAGTACATGAAGCTACAAAGAAATTAGGCTATATCTTGAAAAATATCTCCGTTGAATCAAATTATTGTGAATTAGTTCTACTTAGTATTATGTATCCGTACAGTTGCCTGACTTAATTTAGATTCATGTCGAGAGGTCTCACATCGAGGGTAAAACACTTTCGAACAAGGACTAATAGTAAATTATGTTAATGGCTTAAATATGATCTCCTTAAACTAATTATAATTAGGATTTTCATCCAACTTAAATAGAAGTAACTAGGAAAGTCCTTCAAAAAAGAGAAAAGTGAATCAGATGGTCCTCTCCTAAAACTAATTTATGGATGCAAAAAAGTATATTTTGAAATTGTAAATTATGTTAATGGTTCTCTTTGTCTCAGAAAGCAGACAACTTTACTTTAAAAAACACTATGGGTCATCTTGTTCGAAAAACAAAATAATAGGTAATATAATTGAAGAATGAAGATGGCTTGGAGGTGTAAAATCATTTTCTTTAAAGAGATATCGCTTGTATACATAGTGGGGAAAATATATCCTACAATTAAAAAAAGAAAGAAGAGAAGATGTTGAACGAAAAAAGAAAAGTATAAATTGGAAAAAAGTGAGAGTACCATGACGACTAGACACCACTTTTTACGGAATGCTGTTATTAGAAAATTCCTTAAACAATTAAAAATAAATAAAAGAAGAGGAAAGTTGGTGAGAAAGAAAAAGTGAATTACATGGCCCTACTTGAATGGAAAAAAAGAATCAACAAATATAAATAAAGACTAGAGGAAGACAAAAGTTTATGGCTATTTTTATTAATTAAAAGTAGAAAATTCCTCCAAAGACCACCTACACACCTACACCAAAACTTCACAATAATACATAAACAATGGACAGCTAAAAATATGTTTCAAAAAATATTTGATTTTCTTATGCTTAATTGATAAAAATATATATTTTTTAAATATGGTTCTTAACACCCATCGTGAAACTAACTAGACCAAGTATCAACTGTTACTTTTTCGAACTATCACTATTTACTCAAGTAGATATACTTTAATATGTGAATAATGATAATTTAAATAAAATAAAAAAAGAGAACAATTAAAGTAGAATGTGAAACCCCCACACACAACAAAAAGCAAAAGAAAACGTGTTTTTAAACACTAATCTTTAATTTTTTATGAAGTTAATATAGAAATCAAGGACCCTACTTGAATGGAAAAGAAGAAGAATCAACTATATAAAAAGACCAGAGGAGGAGGACAAAAGCTTTAAAAAATTCCTCCAAAGACCACCTACCCATCCTGCACCAAAACTTCACAATAATACATACACAATGGACAGCTAAAAATACAAGAGGAAAATATGTTTGAAAAAATGTTTGATTTTCTCATGTTTAATTAGTTAAAAATATTTATTAAAAAATATTGTTCTTACTAAAATTAAGTTACTTAAATATAAGAAAACTAATTTCTTTTTACTGAAAATAAAGAAAACAAGTTTCACAAATACATGTACACGATACATCTAATAAATTATTGAATCAATGTTGAGCCACACCCATCCCAACTTTAATTTGGGAAAGTCAGTGAGAAAGAAAAAAGGGAAAGAGATTTGTCCTTGCCTTAATTAAATTAATTTGTGTGAACTTTGAAATTCTAAAATATGTTACATCCTCCGTTTACTATTATTTGTCAGGTGTACTAAAAACAGTTGTTCTAAATTAATTGTCAATTTAAACAATCAAGAAATAATTAGTTATTTTTTCCAATTCTACCCTTAATAATTACATAACTACTGGTTTCAAAAGGTACTGTAATTTTAAAGTTACAAGACTACTTTAATGTGAAAAAAGTTACTTTTACTGTTTTCAAAAAATACAAACCATTTTAATTATGATTGATATAGGGTTATATTAGTCAAATTGCACCTTATATTACTCTCTCCGTTCACTATTGTTTGTCAGGTATACTAAAAATAGTTGTCCAAAATTGATTGTCAATTTAAATAACCAAGAAACAATTAGTCACTTTTTTTTCCAATTCTGCCCTTAATAATTACTTAACTACTGGTTTCAAAAAGTAGTCATTTTAAAGTTACAAGACTACTTTAATATGAAAAGAGTTGTTTTTACATTATTCAAAAAAGTACAAACTATTTTAATAATGATTGATAGTAGGGTTATATTAGTCAAATTGAACCTTATATTAATTTTTTCTTAAGGGTTGTGCATGATTTTATCCTGACAAACAATAGTGGACGGAGCGAGTAAATTTTTCTTAATGGTTGTGCATGATCTTATCCTGACAAACAATAGTGGATGGATACAAAGAAGAAGATGTTAACACAAATGAAATTTAGTAGAAACTAATTTATGGATGGAAAAAGTGAACATTGAAATTGCTAATTTACCATTAATTAATGAGTTTAAATTTTAAGATAATTATTCAATACTCTATTTAAGAGATTTGGGTGTCTGACTAAATATTTTAAAATATATGGTAGAAATATTACAAGTGATATTATGTGTAATTTTTTTTTAAGTATAAATAAATTAAGTATATATGGTAATAAAGTATGTCTAGTTAGGTATTTGTTTCTTACTTTTATCATTAATATGGTAGGATAATGTCGGAAATAGAGAATTGTAGCGTACTGTCCGGGTCAGCAGTGGCGTACTCACATCCCTAGGGTGTTCGATTGGACACCCTTCATCAAACCCTTCATCAAAAATTTACGTTGTATATATATGCCAAATTCTATATTTAAAGAATACATATTTAAAGTTGGACACCCTTTGACAAAAGTTATGCCTTTGACGCAATGGTAATGGGTGTGGATTTAAATGAAGAAATTTTGGGTTTGAATCCCATTTATTAGACGACTAGATACCACTTTTTACGGAATGCTGTTATTAGAAAATTCCTTAAACAATTAAAAATAAATAAAAGAAGAGGAAAGTTGGTGAGAAAGAAAAAGTGAATTACATCCCCTACTTGAATGGAAAAAAAGAATCAACAAATATAAATAAAGACTAGAGGAGGACAAAAGCTTTTGACTATTTTTATTAATTAAAAGAAGTAGAAAATTCCTCCAAAGACCACCTACCGACCTACACCAAAACTTCACAATAATACATAAACAATGGACAGCTAAAAATATGTTCCAAAAAATATTTGATTTTCTTATGCTTAATTCGAACAAGGACTAGTCAAAAAAACAAGGCCGACAACTTGTTAGGTAGAGTTTCATTTTATGTCGTTCTATTTAGATTATTCTTATTTATTTAATTTATTTTCTGCTGACAAATGTTTTGATCCTAATATGAGTTAATGGATATCAATAAAATCGGTATGATATTTCAAGTTAAAAAATTTTCTGAGGCAAGACTTCTACATATTCTGTCTAGCGTAAATTTGCTAAAAAAATATGTGATTTAGTTCCTTTTGCTAGCAAGATGAATTATTAAAAATAGGATAGAAAATTCAATATCGTAATTCAATGTATCTGATAACAAAAGATATGTATGTTCATCTCTTTTGACAACTCTGATTCTAATTCACACAACTCCGACTCTAGCGGAATATGTTTGATTCCTAGAAATAGTTCCCTTTGGCTCCGTTAGCTTTGTGATGTGAGGCGACTTACTAATAGTTCCAATGCTCATCTGCAATTCCCTCACTCACTACAACAAATGTGATATATAGCTACGAAATTTTTAGCTACAATATGAAATTTGTCACTAATTGTTCACTTTTAGTGACAAAAATTAAATTTTGTGGTTAAATACACGAGGCTTATATTATTAGTGACGAAACACGAAAATTTGTGGTAAAGTTTTGTCCAATTGAGTTTCCCACCAAAAAGTAAATCGGCGCCATTTGTTGAGTACTATTAGCCACGAATTTGAAGTCACCGGTGACACATTATTTTGTCATTAATGATATTCTCAATTAGTGACAAATCATTTTTTGTCCCTAATTTAGGGAAAATTTGAATACGAAATTTTTGTCACAAAAAATATATTAACACATTAGTGACAAATCATTTTTTCCCTAAAATTAGTTAAATTTGGTATACAAAAATTTTTTGTCGCAAAAAGTACATTGATATATTAGTGACAAATCATTTTTTGTCCTAAAACTAGATAAATTTTGAATACAAAAGTTTTCGTCACAAAAATATATATTGATTCATTAGTGACAAATCATTTTTTGTCCTAAAATTAGTTAGATTTTAGATATGAAAAACTTTGTCAGAAAAATATATTGACAGTAGGTGACGAACTAGAATTTGTAGTTAATCATAGTAAACTTTATCCACAAAATTTTATATTCAATTGTGACCGTAATTTTGTCACTAATAGTTCAAACAATTAGTGACAATCATATTATTATGTAACATCCGACAATTTAAAATGAATATGAAGAAGCTTGAAATTGGAAGTAGTCATTTTGGAAAAAAATTCTGAAATCTGGAAAATTTGGCTAAATTCTGAAATCTGGAAATTTTGGCTAAGTGTGGGAAATCAGTGATTTTTGGCCAACTTTGAACAGTTGTAACTCCTAGCTCAGGATGAGTTAGGAGTAGTTCCAGTTATGTTTACGAAGCTCGTGGAATGAACTTTCCAACGCCACCGAGTTTACTCGATTTCGAGTTCGTATGAGCGAGTTATGCCCTTTGAAAGTTGGGCAGTTGGTAGGGAATCCGTCCGGAAAATTTAAGGGCATTTTGGTCTTTTCACAAATCAATTGTTTTGGTTATATTAAAGTGTTAGACTGATTTTATATCAGTTTGTCTCATTTTTTAAAGAGAAAGTTAGGGTTCTTGAGAGTGAAGAAGAGAAGAAGAGGAGAAGAAGAGGAGAAAGAGGAGATCAACAAGTTTCCGTCGTGGAATTTCGTCGGGGGTGATCCCTATCAAGGTATGTGAGTTCTTAGTGTGGGTTGATCCTTTCCCCCACACACCAAACTCATTTTATTATTTGAGAAAAGATTGGATTTTGTTGTTGAAGTTGTTGAAGTTGTTAGTTATTGTTCTTGTTGAAGTTTGTGGTTGTGTTGGTTGAAGTTTGTGGTTGTGTTGTGAAGTTTCTTGTTGGCTGGGTGTATGTTTCTGGTGGTATTTTTGAGTTGAATCTATGGTATATTGAGGGTTTTAATTATTCTAAGTGATTTGGGGAAGAAACCATTCGATTTTAGGTGAAATAAGGTGAGAAAATGAGAAAATGAGCTTGCTGAAAATTCTGGGTTGGGGGCCTGGCGCGATGCTCCAGCCCGAGCGCCCCAAACTCACCTTTGAAGCTTAGGGGCTGGTGCCCCGCGCCACCCACGGCGCCGGTCACCTGCCCCATCTAGTTGTCGTCGGTTGCCCCATTTGAGTTCATTTAAAGTGTGCATTCACTCCTTTTCGATTCCAACTACTCTAAGTTACTTCTAAACACCCAAAAAGTCATTCCTAACATGATCAAAATCTTGAATTCATAATCCAATTCAAGGGAGTTAGTTTCCAAGTCAAGTAAAGTTAGAAGTCAAATGAAGTTAGTTTCCAATTCAAGTGAAGTTAGTTCCAAGTCAAGTAAAGTTAGAAGTCAAGTGATGTTAAGAGTTAAGCTTAGAAGTGAAGTAAGTCAAAAGTATTGAGTTTCAAGTCAAGTCAAAAGTTAAGAGTTTCATGTTAAGTTAAGAGTTTCACATCAAGCCAAGAGTTCAAGTAAAGTAAAGAGTTTAAAGTTGAGTTCATTTCTCAAGGTTATTAGGGAACTATGTATTCCCAAAGAAGTTTTAAAAGAAATGTCTTTACATTTAAACAAGGTTGGAAACTAAGATTTCCAAAAATCCTTCGGGCTAGTTTTTGAGTAATTATCTCATATCGGCGGAATAAATATGTTTTAAAAACATAAGAGCCAGTACATTTTTGGGAGTAGTATCGAGCACCGAATAGGGGGAGCGTTCAAAGAACCCACAACCCCCATAGAACCATGTTAGCCACCATGGGTAGAAAAGGGTCATACTTTTTAGATGAACGTCTTATACCTTTGGCCGGGTATAAGATGCTCGGTAGCGTGAGGTCGATCGGCCGTATCATCACTATAGCTCTTATGTGATGGTTGTCGGTTAGAGAAACTCCCACAAATAGCTATTGTATTTTCATACACATAGATTATTGTATTTTTATAAACATCAGTTCATTGTATTTCTATATACATCTCGGTTTATTGTATCATTGTATACACACGAGTTTATAACATGTTTTAAATAGTCTTTCTTTATATCGCACTTGTTTTAAATTGCCTTATATTGAGAGAAGTCAGTCGGGTAGGGTCGAGTTGAGCAAGGTAAACTTTTCGGTTTCTTCCAAATTTCCTTCTAGCCTATGTTGCTTAGTTTTCCAGCTCGCATACTCGTACATTTCATGTACTGATGCCAGTTGGCTTGCATCGTCTTATGATGCAGATACAGTACCCCGGATCGGCATCACCGCACGTCGTTGATCCCAGTGAGCACTCCAGAGTCGGTGGTGAGCCTCTTTGCATTCGGAGGACTCAATTATTTTGTGTTCTTAGTTTTTGTTTTATTAGGATGTTGCGGGTCTCGTCCCAACATCCATCTCGATATTTTAGAGGCTTCATAGACGGACGGTCGATCGGTTAGTTTTGAGTCTCTCATCTATGTAAATATTCTATTTTGAGATTCGAGTTGCCTTTATGGCCATATTTTATAAGTTAAGTTGTTTTGTAATATTGCATTGCATTGAGTTATTTGGTTGGGTTAGGTTTCCGCTGAGTTAAGAAAGCCAGGCCAAGGGTTCGCTTGGGGCCAGAAATGGTCTCCGGGTGCCGGTCCCGCCCAGGGTCTAGGCTCGGGGCGTGACATATTGTCTCTATTTAACCTACAATTTAGTTTAAAAAAAATCGTTACAAAAAAATATATGTTCAAATGGCTACAACCTAAATTTCCAAGTGGAATAGTGCAATTATGGACTACACGAAAGGATTCACAGTTATAAATTATAACATCATTAATTTTAAACAACCTTTTAACCAACACAAAAATAATTTAGAGAAAGATTATATACTAAGCACCACACAAGCATACTATTTTTTCTAAAATACTAGACCATATTGCAGTGCAACAAGCAATATAGACTATATCTCAAGACAAAAAAAATCAAATGTTAAAACACCATTAAGATAATTTGAATTTTAAGAAAATACAAATAACTTCTATCAAAACTATCAAGTGTCTCAACAAGTTCTCAAATATTTTGTCATTTACACGTCCAACAAAAGGACTCAATGAAAAGGTGTATATGTCACGCCCCGAGCCTACACCCTGGGCGGGACCGGCACCTGGAGACCATTTCTGGCCCCAAGCAAACCCTTGGCCTGACTTTCTTAACTCAACGGAAACTTAACTCAACAGAATAACTCAATGCAAATGCAAGGTTACAAAACAACTTAACTTATAAAATCTGGCCATAAAGGCAACTCGAATCTCAAAATAGAATATTTACATATATACATAGATGAGAGACTCAAACTAACTGACTGACTGTCTATGAAGCCTCTAAAAATACTAAGATGAATGTTGGGACAGACCCCGAAACACCCTAATAAAACAAAACTAGGAACACAAAATAATTGAGTCCTCCGGAATGCAAGGAGGCTCACCATTGACTCTGGAGTGCTCAGCTGGATCAACGACGTGCTGGATGCTGATCCTGGGTACCTATGTCTGCATCGTCATAAGATGCAGGCCAACTAGTATCAGTACATTGAATGTACGAGTATGCGAGATGGAAAGCTAAACCGCAACTTAAGCTTGAAAAGAGTACAAAAGAACACTTACCTTAGTTCTGTTCGACTTATGAATAACTGAACTCAATATATAAAGCAATAAGACACATGCAATATATAAAGCTTGTAAAATAGTGTAAACAACTTAGCTCGTTAATGATAATACAATAGCAAACTTAACTTTACTTATATAAAAGTAATATAACTTTAGTGGGAGATTCTTTAACTGACAACCACCATTATGAGCCCTAGTGGTGGTACAACATTTTTCCTCACGTTGCCCAAGGACCATCTTATACCTGACCATCTTATAACTTTCGTGATCATCTAAAAAGTATGACCCGAGAAAATCCCATGTTGGCCACATGGTTCTTATGGAGAGTTGAGTTAATATGAACTCGTGTCTCCAACTCGGTGCTCAAGACTGCTCCCAAAAATATACTTTAGCTCATAAGTGTTTTAAACACATCTTTCTTTAGTTTGAGATAATTGCCCAAAATCTAGCCCAAAGGCTCTCTTGAAATTGATGTTCCTTTCTTACTCAAATGTAAAAAACATTTATAAACTTCTTTGGGAAATACATAGTTCCCTAATAACTTTTCAGAAATGGACTCGACTTTATGCTCTTAACTTAACTTGAAACTTGAGACTCTTCACTTGGCTTGAACTCTATACTCTTTACTCGACTTGAAACTTGAACCTTAAAACGAAGGTAAAACGTTTAATAACAACTCTTGAAAAGCTTTAGAGACTTGCTTGAACTTACTTCTTAACTTTGCTTGACTTGACTCTAACTTCACTTTAACTCGATACTAACTCGCCTTGAATTGGATTATGGATTCATGGTGTATGATCACACGTTTTGGATGAGTTCTTGACGCTTAGAAGTACCTTGGAGTGTTGGAAACAACTAGAAAACATAGGTACAATACCTAGGAACATGCATGAGAAAGTGGGGAAGGAATGGGGGAACTTGGCATCCTTGGCGCTCTGCAAGGCGCGGGGCACCAGCTCTAAACCACCCTAACTTCAAATGTTCCAACTCCAAACACTAAGGATTATAAAATCCCTCAACATACAAGAGATTCAACTCAAAAACACAATCAAATCATGTACTAAACCAACAAGAACTTCCAACAACACAACCAACAACTTTAACAACACAACCCAACAACATGACCAATCTTTTCTCAAAAATAAAACGAGTTTGGTGTGTGGGGGAAAGGATCAACCCAACACTATGAACTCACATACCTAGTAGGGATCACCCCCGACGATATCCACGACGATCCTTGAAAAAAATCCTTGCTTGATCTTCTCTTTCTCCTCTTCTTCTCCTCTTCACTCTCAAGCCCTAGCTCTCACTCTTTAAAATGGGACAAAATGATCCAACAATCAGCCTAACACAACAATATAGCCCCAAAAGAAATAGCTAGGGAAAAGACCAAAATGCCCTTAAAATTTTCGGACGGATTCTCTGCCAACTGCCCAACTTTCAAAGGGCATAACTCGCTCATACAAATTCACAATCGAGCAAACTCGGTGGCGTTGGAAAGATCATTCCACAGGCTTCGCAAACATAACTGGAACTACTCCTGACTCATCCTGAGCTAGGAGTTATGACTGCTCAAAGTTGGGCAAAACTCACTGATTTCCCACACTTAACCAATTTCCAGATTTTTTTGAATTCCTTCCAAAAATGACTATTTCCGATTTTTTTTAAGCCTCTTCATAGTTATTTCAACTTACCGGATGTTACAGTATATCAAGATCCGTTGGAACAATTGCAGCTAATAAAAGTCATATGCATATTTTTAAGTTGTATTACAATAAAATAAAAACGAAAACCATTAATTTTTATAATGCACTAAAAAGGTTAGTGAATAGTAATACCCACAACTTATTGTTACGAGTTTGTAGAACTCCCACAATAAGTATAGCCACAATCAATTTATGCCATTTAGCAACTATTATAATTAACACATATAAGTCATAAAAAAAATTAAAAAATACCTATTAACAATAAAATTTCACAATATTTTAACAAGTGTATCATCCCAAAGCATTATCTTTAGTCTTACAAACTAAATTCAAACACAATGTTCACTCCAACCATTCTAGTATTTATTAAACCGCACAATCACATTGTCATAATATCTAATCTGATTATAAAATATTTTAATGATTTCCTTAAGATAGTAAATACCAAATGGTGGTGAATGAATTTATGGTAAGATAATCTTATATTAAGAACCTATGTTGCTCGGAGTCTCTAGAAATGTTATTACAGATGTATCAAATCTTCCAAAATTGCACTACTTTTGGAGGATCGGACATTTTTGAAGAGTTCAAGTGTCATAGCAAGCACTTTACTTTTTGAAGAGTTTAGAATTTTTGGTAAAATGAGCTTATACTAAGAACTTTTCTTTCTGTCGAAGTCATTCTTGATTTTAAAAATTTGATAGGACTAAATACATTTCTCTGGACAAAAGATCCAGCAAAGTGAAAAATCTATTGTATGATAATTGATAGCCATTATATATTTTTCTATCCATCAAGTCTTAACAGCAAATTTAAAGCAGATGATATGAAAAAGAAAAGAAGATCAATAAACTATCTCATGAATTTGTTTGGAACAACTGTACATTAAATTTCATCATAGTCTACCCACTTTGATTTGAAAGAGTATGTTTTTGCATCTGTTGTTGAAAAGTTACGACTTGTTTGGAGACTTTGCCCTTAGGTTTATCGTTTAGCGGTAACATAGAGCTTGCTCCTGTTTCTAGTGATTTAATGATCATAGACCACCTTGTTAGATAGGGGCTGTTTTGTTTAAAAATATTATACTTGGACTGATTTAGTGTCGCCACTTAATTTTTGTAGAAAAAATTAAGAAAACCTATTTTCAAACGATAAAAAATAGTAAATCGATTGAAAATATTTAAAGGGGTTCGAGGATTCTTATTAGCATTTTGAAAAGGGTTTTAAGGCACTCTAAATACCCACTAATACGCGGTTATCCAGTAATTGACTTATTTGGCTAGAGTAAATTAACTTAAGTTGAAAAGATCGAACTATTTTGATAGTATCGTTTTCTTTTAAAGGGGAAAAAGGGAAATATTGAACTACTGCCTAGATGAGATACTTCTCAAAATTCATTCTTTTAAGTCTATTAAAATCTAATCAATTTTGGTTAAATTGTTAAAACAGATTAAGCATCTTTCAGGGATTTTGAAATTTTTCAACCTTAAGACTAATAGCACATAAACAAGTAAATAAACGTAATAAAGCAAGGAGGGGAAGAGACTTGGGCACTTTTTCGTTTTAGGCCTTAGGCCCATTCGAGTTGCACCTGCCCTAAACTAAAATTGATTATCTTTTCTTTGGGGCCTAAGGCCCAATTTTTCATCTATCCTAAAATTCTAACAGAATAATAACAAAATTAAATAACAAGAGCTTATGCCCAAAATAACAAAATACAATTGAAAATATGAATAAACGATCAAAAGTGGGCTTTTGGCCCAGTTTTTCAATTCCCGACTTCTTGCACATCCTTTCCGCTTTGGGACCTGTTCGTTGGTTTTAGTGGTTGGCTGACTCGAATGAAGGAGTTTGAGTCTTTATGACTCTCTCGAAATGCAAGAGAAAGTAAAATAGTGTCCATGAGGACTCGGCAAGATTTTTTACATGTGACAAAAAGGTAAATATAGTAAGAATCAATTCAAGTCGAATGAATCAAAAAAATAAATAAATAAATAAATAATAATAATACACCATGCAGGCATAACATTTGGTATCACCACGAAGAAATAAATAAACTCATAAAAATAGGGAACAAAGAGGGTAAAGAGCTTTGCATGCTGATAAAGGAATGATGGCCGAGACATACCAAGGAACAACTATTTTAATGTTCAAGTTATCATATAATCTACTCATGTTGATTGAAACTAGTATATTTTTTTAACATGTTGGACACTTGACTAGTGTATAAATAAATACTAACCAACATTAATCTCATGCAAGAATGGAAGTAGAAGGATAAACAATCCAAACAATAGACCCACACCATACTACATGTGACTAAACTACAAAAAAAAAAAAAAATTCGAATGATTTTGAAAGGCAAAGTTTCCAGCAAGCCTGACAAAACAGGGAAGAGCTCATGTTTTTATGGACTCTATATGCGAATGTAAACGTTTTTTCTTGACTAAAAAATCGAATGGCATAAAGACACAACTTAATCTAAGCGAGTCAATAGGTAGTAAGACAACAAGATTATTCAAGAAATAGGCAAAACTAAACGGGTAGAACAAAACACGACTACACTGTACATGCTTGAACATGTTGGTTGATTTGAGGACTTAGGCCACGGCGTACACGAAATAAAATAGATTTGAAAATATTCAAGTAAGGCTTACAAGAAATGAGAAACATCAAATTGGATTCGAACAAAGAAATGAAAGCGACCATACAAGGAAAAGGACTAGCAGGACCCTAAAATGACATTATGACTACTCCATGGCAGCAAGCAAAAGAGAAACAAATGCTTCATACATTAACTTAACAGCAGCCAACGACCAACAGCCTAAACGAACTTCCATCATCACAATGCCACTCTAAAATAGGGGTAAGGTGGAAAGGGTATAATGAAGGGACGTTACCTTTCTAAGTGCAGCGAAACAGGGACGATGACGAGCAAAACCACGATCCTCCAACCACGGAACTCAAACACGCACACGAACGAAAAAGAGGAAATCTAGACAGGAACTTAAACCTAAACACCGAACTATCAACCCCTGTCTTTCGAATGTGTATTTAGTACCTATTTTAAAAAAATGCTTTTGCTCAAACTCGATCTCTTTGTGTTCTCTTGCTAAGTGAAATCCAACTAAAAAATTCCCAACTTTTTCAATTCTCCAAATTCCCCCCTAAACAAATAATAAAGAGGACGTATATATAGGGGAAAATATTAGGGTTTACGCTTTGAGGGAGAAATAGGATAGAAGCAGGGCAAAAAAGAAATTCCCCTCTTTCTCCAATTCAAATTTTCAAAATCCTTTTCAAGGAACAGGGAGCAACTGGTTTGGTACGAAAATTCCTCCAAAATCCCAGAAAATCTGAGGCAGCAGGCTGCTGCGTACAACTGCTATTGACATTTTGGACTGCTGAAGAAGAAGAGAACGCAGGTGGGGTCGTTCGGCTACTATTGCTGCTGTATGAGTTGTTGGATATTGATGCGTGAGGGAGAAGGAGAAAGACGTACAGGGGTCGAGTCTCTGTCGGCTACTGTTTGCCGTATTTGGGACTGCTGTACGTATTATATTTGGATTGCTGGGAATTATTGTTGGGAAAATTTTCAAAATAGCAATATTTTATCTTTTAATGAGACTCCTTAGCAATAGTTTCATTATTTATTTAAAATGTCATTATTTTTGTTTGTTAAGGGATTAGTTATGTATTTATTTTATTTTGATTAATTTGAAAGAATACAAATAATTAATAACAGAACCAGAGAAAATCATAGAACCAAAAAATTCAAAAAAAGTAAAAAATATTTTAAATACAAATCAGTTATGTTTTGAAAAGAGCATAAATAGCCATCTTTCCGTCGAGAGTTTTTTTGCTTTCTTCTTAAAAACATAAAAAAAAAATAGTTTGTTTTTCGAATTATTCATCTGATAACTTTCAAAGTTTCTTCAAGTTGAATACAACATATTTTTGAAACAAAATTTTTCAAAATTGACAACTATAAATTTGTCGCATTCAGTGAACAATCAAAAAATAATCATGTATTTTTTTCAATTTTTTTATTTTTTTGGATGAGATATTCGTATATGTCGAGTACAAGAGTGTTTTTTTTTTAATTGAATCAGTGAAATCTTTGTATGCATTGGAATTTATAGCTTTTTTTGAATGTTTTGTATCCAAATTATGATGTATAACGAATGAAATTGTTTTTTTTTTAAGTTTAGTAGTTGTTTTTATTGTTTGAATGCATACAATAATTTGTATCCCATTAAGTTAACGTAACTAATCGATCATGAACTGTATGTTGAATACAACAATATATAAATGCAAAAGTGAGATGAAAATACAAAGTTATAAATACAAAGGGAGATTGAATATAAAGTTGTGAATACAAAAGAAATACTCTCTTCATTTGAAAACAAAGTGACTTTGAAAGGTAAAATTCAAACTAATGGATCATGAACTATATGTTGAATACAACAATATATGAATACAAAAGTGAGATGAAAATACAAAGTTATAAATACAAAGTGAGATTGAATTTAAAGTTATGAATATAAAAGAAATTAAATACTCTTTTCATTTGAAATACAAAGTGACTTTGAAATGTAAAGTAGGCATATAAAATACAAAACTTGTTAGTATACAATTAGGTTGAATACAAAACAAAAGAGAAATACAAACTTGTTCACATATAAATTGAGATTGAAATACAGAATTAATACCCAATAAAATACAAAATTGTTAGCATACATAGGATGAATACAAATTAAGAAGGAAATACAAACATGTTGGTATACTACTTGAGATTGAAATACAATGTAAAAACAAAAAATGTAAAACTTGTTGATATATAGATAGAATGAATACACAAATAAACTGTTGATTCACCCAAATCTAAAACCCTAAAAGCAAATATAAATGTATTAAAAATCAAACAAAATAAACATATGAATGAATTTGTAGATTCTAATAAATCTGAAATATTAAAATGAAATCAGAAAAAGATTGAAAAAAAATTATTTAATCGACTAAAAATATAAAATACATAAATTTTACATGAATATGTAAACAAACTTGCATAAGAATCGAAAAAAATAACGGAAAATCCGTAATATGTACAATGCGAAATATAAACCATAAACGGTGATATTGAAAACAAATCAAAAGAAATCTAAATAACTAATTGAAATACATAAATATTATATGAATATGTAAACAAACTTGTATAAAAGTCGAAAAAATTAACGAAAAATTCGTAATATGTACAATGTGAAATATAAACCATAAACAGTGATATTGAAAACAAATTAAAAAAAATCTAAATAACTAATCGAAATGGATAATGGAAATTACCTTGCCAACCGAGAAATCTGCTTGAATTAATAAAGAGATTTCGTTTAACAATAAAGAAAATTTCTTGATGAATAACAATTTAGCACCTTGAAGAAAGATAAACTTGAAACGTGAAAGGTGGGAAGAAACATGAAAGTTGGGAAAGAAACATGAATGGTGATGAAAAAAGGTTAATGGTATTGGTTTAATTTTATTTTTTTCACTTTAAACGGTTGTTGGTATATAATTTGGTCCAATGTAGGACTCTTTCCATAAATAAAATTAATTTAAAATACTAAAATCTGAATACATATTATTTTATAAAAATATTGTCATTCTGCCATTTTAAATTAATATTTTAAAGTGTTGTTATTTTGACTAATTATGTTAGGTATTATGACTTAATTGCTAATTTTCCCATTATTGTTTGTATTGTATGTTTTGTGGGCTGGGTCGGTTCAGGAAGTGTGGACTACTGGAAATGTGAGCAGAATTTGGGCCAGCTGAAGTTGGATTGTAAAACGGCCCAAAAATAGAGTTGAACGAAATTGTTAGGCTTGTAACAAATGGGCTAGATTTTGCAAATATAAAGTGGCTAAATGGATTGCCATTATAGCCATATAAAATTAAGGACATAGCCATTTTGAATTAATTTGGTGAATTCGACAAAAAGTTAAATAAGACGAATTAACTTTAATCAATTAGCGAGCTTCTTGATCTTAACAAAATAAAATAATCGATCTTAATTATAAAACAATTAAACTAATTGTCTTAAAAGTATAACTATAATTAAGACTAGATTACATTAATAAAATATTTAACTCATAAGCATAAAAAGTGACGCATCTCAACTACTAAAAAATAATAATAAACTAATTGAATATGTGTACCTATATGAAACACGTTAATCACATAAATAAGTAAAATCATTTTAAAAACTTGAGAAATATTTTGAGTTTTTTCACAAAATCGATTATTTCAAATTGTTTGAAAATTAGGAAGCTCAAAAAATTAATTCCTATCGTGGCGGGTCAAAATTGAGTGTCAACAGGGGGTTAGGTCAGAAAATTCAGTATGATCTTAACCAGTAGGTACAAGGAGATACTGAAGCTAAATTTGTTCCAATTTGTGTTAGGTTTGTCCTTAATAAAATGTTGGCATACCGCGATCCTGCACCATTTTATTTTCCTAAAGGAAAAGGCGTTGAGGCTCTCCCTGATGCTTTGATTGCCCTTTCAATGTGGCTCTCTAAAAAAGAGTAAGATTACTATGACAACATGTTTGAGCAGACTAGTTTCACTGGTGTAATTCACTATTTCCCTAATTCCTTGAGCCATCCATTTTCACAGTATCCATTACCAACAACTGTCTTGCTAGGTGTATATTGCCACCAATCAGTCCCCTTTATACACACACTTTTCACCCATTTTACTCAAAGGTTATCAGCATGTTGGCTATATTCCATAGATACTTTGCCACTGCATCTGTATTCCATATCATACCATCAGTGATCCCCTTTAAAGTTGTCATGTTTTCCTTCATTTTGGGCTATTGTATGCTCCGGTGTTGTCACACATTCCCCTTAGACTCTTGTTATTATTAAAGTTGATATTACTCCATAGAGTTGTCTTGGAGGTGTGTTACTTTGTGAAGGCAAAGTCAACTAGTTAATTACCAGATAATGTGGTAGTCAACAGGTTTAGACAAAAAGATATCAGAAGGAATGTCTATCTTATTGCAAGATAGAAGAATAAAAATTTTCATTCTTTGAATTATGAATCGCGAGTTTAGAAGCTTAAACATTTCATATAGTTAAAATATGTTAAGTCTAAGCCCTAAAACAAATAGAGAGTTTTATGGTAGCAATTGTATAGTTAATATATAGCTTCACATTCTATATGATTTATTTTTGCAGTGGTCATAAAACAGGACATTACAACATATGAAAAATCATATTGTGTTATAGATTCTACTTTTTATTAACTCTTATGAATTTATTTTCTCTCTTTTACACAGGTATAAAAGGTGAGAATTGAATCAAGACTAATGCAAGACAAGTATCACCATATTATTGATACTTTGGAAGAAATTTCTACTTTTTGGTCTTGGTTTAGGAGTAATATTTCTTCTATTTGTCACGCCCCGAGCCTACACCCTGGACGTGGCGGGCACTCGAAGACCATTGCTAGCCCCCAAGCGAACCCTTGGCCTGGCTTTCTTAACTCAGCGGAAACTTAACTCAACAGAATAACTCAATGCAATGAAAGGTCATAAAGCAACCTAACTGATAAAAACTGGCCAACAGGCAACTCGCATCTCAAAAATAGAATACTTATATAAATATACATAGATGAGAAACTCAATACTAACTGACCGACTGTCTATGAAGCCTCTATAATACTGAGATGGATGTTGGGACAGACCCCGCAACATTCTAATAAAACAAAACTAGAAAAAACGAAATAACAGAGTCCTCCGAAATGCAAGGAAGCTCACCACTGACTCTGGAGTGCTCAGCTGGATCAACGGCGTGCTGGATGCTGATCATGGGTACCTACGTTTGCATCATAAATGAGATACAGGCCAACTGACATCAGTACATGGAATGTACGAGTATGCGAGCTGGACAGCTAAACAACAACTGAAGCTTGAAAGGAATAGAAAAGAGAACTTACCTTGGCTCTATTCAACTCATGAGTAACTCAACTCAATATAAAGCAATAAGACACATGCAATATATAAAGCTTGAAAAACTATTTAAAACATGACGTCAAAAATCATATTTATAATATCATAAAAATACCATGCTCCCTCTCAAAGTCTACTTGTGCAATGCATGAATGAAGTCCTATACCCCCATCCATACTAAGCAGAACCCCTCGGGGAACCATGCAATTTCTACTGTGGGAGTTTCTCTAACTGACAGCCACCACTATAAGCCTAAGTGGTGCTACAACGTCTTGCCCACGCTGCCAGAACTGTCATATACTTTGCCATCATATAGAACGCTTTAACTTAGTGGATCCACTAGCTTAACTTACGTGATCATCTAAAAAGTATGACCCGTTAAATCCCATGTTGGCTACATGGTTCTTATGGAGGGTTGAGTTAATATGAACTCGCATCCCCATTTCGGTGCTCAAAACTACTCCCAAAATATACTTTAGCTCATAAGTGTTTTAAACACATCTTTCTTTAGTTTGAGATAATTGCTCAAAGCTACCCTCTTAAAAGAGGTAATTGCTCTTGAAAACTCTTTCAAAAAAACATATAATCGGGAAGTCATACTGCATAAATATTGATGGTATATCTAGAGACCATATTGTTTAAACATTGATGACATACTCGATTGCCATACTAATCATGATTTAGAAACTCTTTTGCAAAACTCATATTTTTCTTAAAAGAGATAGTACTCAAACTACTCAAAACTCTTTCGGAAATCTCAGTTTCCTCTCATCTTAAATGTGAATACATTTATAAACTTCTTTGGGAATACTTAGTTCCCTAATAACTTTTGAGAAATGAACTTGACTCTATACTCTTTACTTAACTGGAAACTCTATAAACTTCTTTGGGAATACTTAGTTCCCTAATAACTTTTGAGAAATGAACTTGACTCTATACTCTTTACTTAACTGGAAACTCTATACTCTTTACTTAACTTGAAACTCTATACTCTTTACTTAACTTGAAACTTTATACTCTTTACTTAACTTGAAACTTGAGCCTAAAAATGAAGTTAAACGTTCAATAAAGACTCTTGAAAAACTTTAAAGACTTGCTTTGACTTGCTTCTTAACTTCTAAGCATGACTCTAACTTCACTTGACTTTGATCCTAACTTGCCTTGGATTGGATTATGGATTCAAGGTATATGATCACATCTTTATGGATGAGTTCTCGATATTTAGATGTACCTTAGAGTGTTGAAAACAACTATAAAATATAGGTACATTACCAAGGAACATGCATGAAAACGTGGGGAATGAATGGGAAGGGTTGGCGTCCTTGGCGCTCTGAGAGGTGCGGGGAGCCAGCCCTCAAAGTTCAGAAGGCTGTGGCTGGTGCGATGCGCCATAGGCCAAAGTTCAGAGGAACTTTTATGGCGCTCTGGCAGGCACGACGCCCCAAGCCCTTGCCCAGAAAATCCGACTTTTCTCCTTCATTTTTCCAACTCTAAACCACCTTAACTTCAAAGGTTCCAGCCCCAACCACTTAGAATCATTAAAACCTTCAATATACAATAGATTCAACTCGGAATTCCATCCGGAAACATACACCAAACCAACAAGAAACTTCAACAACACAACCAATCTTTTTCTCGGAATTAAAACGAGTTTGGCGTGTGGGTGAATGAACCAACCCAACACTATGATCTCACATACCTTAATAGGGATCACCCCCGACGAAATCCATGATGATCTATACGAACCTTGCCTCCTCTTCTCCTTCTCCTCTTCTTCTCCTCTTCTCTCTCAAAGCCCTAACCCTCACTTTAAAAAGGAAAAACTGAATTAAAATCAGTCTAAAACCTTAATATAACCAAAAGAAATGGTTAGGGAAAACACCAAAATACCCTTACAAATTCGGATGAACTTCCCTGTGCCAACAGCCCAACTTCGAAAGGGCATAACTCACTCATACGAACTCGGAATCAAGTAAACTCGGGCGCGTTGGAAAGATCATTTCAAGGGATTTCCAAAAATAACTAGAAATACACCTAAGTCATCCTGAGCTAGGAGTTATGACTGTCTGAAGTTGACCAAAAACTCATTTTTTTTCCATACTTAGCTAAAGTTCCAGATTTTTAACTCTTTCCAAAAATAACTATTTCCAATTCTAAGCTTCTTCATAGCTATTTCAAATTGCCGGATGTTACACTATTTTAGTTAGATTTTCTTGTTATTGGACATATTTTACTTTAGTTCATGGAGCTTGTTAAAGTACCTTCAAGTATTTTAGTTGTTTTTAATTGTAACAGATAGATTTCATTATTATCTAGCATGTTTTATTATTTAATTTTAATTTATGCAATTCTATAATTTAAAAAATTTCACTAATATAAAATAATTAAATGTCATCAATGAATGCAATTAGTGACAAAAGATTTTGTCATTAAAGGTAACATTTAGCAACGACTAAATCAAGCTTTTTAAGGCAAAATATTTTTGTCACAAAATAAATAAATTTGACATAAGTTGACTACATTTAGTGACAAAAATATATTTGTCCCAATATCCTCTTTTTTATTGAATACGAATTAATTTTTTATTTTATGACAATTATAATTGTCACTAATCATGATAATTTATAGTGACATTATATGTTGTCGGTAAAAACAATACTTTTACTGACAAAATGAATAGATTTAGCCACACAATTATTACCCTTTTTTAGAATAATAAATTTGTCCCTAATTTATACATTTAAGGACAAATTTATTTTTGTATATAAAAAGTGGTCATTAGTGACGAAATTACATTTGTTCAACTACGAAATACACATAACTTTAGAGACAATTGATGTCATCACTGTTTGAACTAATTAATTAGCAACAATACAATTTTGTCGGTAATAATAACCTTTTTAGTGACAAAAGATACTATTAACCACAAACAAATTATACTTTTTATGACAAATAAATTTGTTACAAATAATTATTCATTATATTTGGCGACGATTCTTCTTTTTGTAGTTAATATAATACTTGTAGCGACGAAGCACTAAATCATATTTGAATAATTTTAGAGACGCACATTTAGGAACGACTGCTTGATGAAATTTTTTTTGTCACACAAGATTTTTAGTGACGAAATATGATTTATTAATGACAAAATTATTTGTCCCTGATAATCACATTTGTTGTAGTGGGATGAACCTGCAAAGAAAATCAAAATGTGTTTGGTATGGAGGAAAATATGTTCCAAAAAAATGTTGGATTTTTCCATGTTTAATTGGTCAAAAATATTTTTTAAAAATATTGTTCTTACTAAAAATAAGTTACTTAAATATAAAGAAACTATTTTTTTTAGTGGAAATAAGGAAACAAGTTTCATAAATAATATGTTCACCTAATAAATTATTGAATCCATGTTGAGTCACACCCACCCCAACTTTAATTAAAGGAAGTCGGAAAGTCAGTAAGAAAGGAAAAAGTGAAAGAGATGGTCCTTTACTTAATTAAACTAATTTGTGGATGGAAAAAGTCACCTTTGAAATTCTAAAATATGTTACGAAGAAGATGTGAACAAATGAGAAACTAACATTTAGAGGTATAATTTATACAGTTTTTTTTTATTTAATATATAAATATGCCCTTTGACTTGGCTTCAACTGACATTCTCCATTAGATATCTCCGTTGAATCGAATTATTGTGAGTTGATTCACCTCGATATCTTGTACCCGCATAGGGGCCTAACTTAATTCAGATTTGTGTTGGAAGGTCTCACATTGAGGGCAAGACACTCAATTTTCGAGGCGTAAACCCAAAATATTTTATTAAGAATGAAGTAGTAATTATCACTCTACCATACTCATTGTATTTGTTGGTATCCCTCTCTCTTCTGCCAACAAAAAGAAAAGACCCCTAAGTTTTCTAAATTTGTAGTCTTAAATGATATAGTTACAACCTATTATAAAATCACAATGAAGAAATGGTGAAATGTACTCACAGATAAACTGCCCAAATTGTCATCAGAAAAAAATGTGAATATCTACTAATGAGAGTAATGCAATATAATTAAAGGATGTGACATAATTTAAGTGGTTAATTTATCTACAAATATTATAGTAACATCATCAAGATTATATCCACTAGTATTAGTTATACTTAATTCTAGTGCTAGATCGATAATTTACAGTGTTTCATATTCACAAACTATTTCTATCATGTTGATTCGATATGAATGGAGATTATGCTTCTTCAGTAGAACTTGGTAGTGGGGGAGAAAATATTTGAGCTTGCTCTACCACTGGAAGTACGTTCGCTTCCTGGAAATAGTTCCTCTCTGCTCCCCTTGCTTTGTGATGTGAGACAACTTACTATTGCTTCTATCGTTCACCCGTTTTGGCACAACTTTCTTGCCTTACACACATTCATCTATCTGCAGTTGGATTTAGGGCAGGCTACTCATCAGAAAATGTGAAGATAGTAATTTTACTTCATAATGAAATGTGGTATTCTGGTGTAAGAGAGGTGTCGTGTCACCTTTACTAATAAGACTAGTATATATGTAGATTTGAAGAGAATGGATTATTGCATTACCAAAGGCCAAGACTCAAGTTGTTCTGCTACATAGGCGGAGTTACCAGCGTTGTTCTCGAAGTACCATGGTCCCAGTTTGCACTGCAAAAGTAATCAAAAACCAAAAGAGTGAAACTAGTTTAAAACCACTTATAATAAGTAATCGAGTTATAGATGCTACTTATTACTTTTATAAAAATCAAAGTCAACAAGCTAGACAACAGACAGTAACATCTTATATTTCACATTTTCTTTGTAAAGAAGTATAACAGAACTGAGAGATCACGAGGGAGATGAACCTCAACTTCACTCCAGCTTCCCCCACCGTCTTACATTGTGCTGCATCTTTGATTGTTTTATCTTACTCCCAACTTCCCTGCCATGACAAGAGAGATACTTACATTTAAACACTTTGTAGCTGATAGAAGGAGAGGATTACATAAAAAGGGAGATTCTCAAAGGCAGAGCTCCCACAAACATTAGAAGACGAGCAACTGGCTTCATCATGTAAGATAAAAAAGATCATATATTCTCAATTTGACACCACATCTAACCATGAATTGGTGCAAACAGTTTTGAGAGGAAAGGGCTAGTAAGTAACATTTGGTATATTAATCTAGGACTCAATATTTTTCAACAAACAAGAAAAATCACGAGCCTTCAACTTCCGATGTAAGAGGCAAGTTAACAGAAAGACTTTGCTTCTTATTTTCACCTTCACGAGGGAGAAAGAGGCTCAACTTCACCTCGTACTCAAGCTTTCTTCACTGTCTCACACCAATTATTTCATCTTTTACCCAACTCTCTACCCATAAGGATAACAAGAGAGATGTTTTTATTTAAAAGTTAAAACCAAGATTTAACCCCATATATATAGTAAGTCTGCACTTAACGAGAAGAACTTCAAATGATTCTTCATCTACAAATGATAGCTCAGTGAAATATTTATATATGTGAGGTGCCGTATACATCCGGAGGATGACATGATCAGTGGAACAACTATAATTAATAATGAACTACAACATTAATACCATATACATTTTTCGACATGAAAACCATAAAATAAAGACAAAATCTGAATCAAAGTTCGCAAAAAAAAAAAACAGAATACTGGCTTTAAGTAAATGAATTGTGATGGAGAACCAAGACATGACACAAGTTAAGGATGTCATAAGCCATTAACTCTATCGCAGCTAGTATTCTTTCATTTATCTGATAATTGTAACATATTTTATCTGATGTAATAGATAAGTCAAAACAAAATTATGTTTCTTATGTTTCACATTTTCCATCAAAAGAAGCATAAGAGAACTGAAGGAGATCATGAGGGAAACGACCTCAACTTCATCTCGTACTCCAGCTTCCTCCACTGTCTCAGTAAGTGCTGCAATGTTTGAAGAGGATATCACTCCCCGACGAATATCAGAATGTGACCTTTGTTTCTTAGAAGAGGAGCAACTGGCTTCATCACGGTGTTCACTATTGTCATATCTGCTCCTCTTTGTCCCAATGCAATGTTCTGTTTGTAACAAAGACTCGAGCTCAGGCTCATCTTTATACAAACGAAATCCAAATGATGATGGTAGCTCCCTTATCCCAGAGAGTCCCGTCTTAATCTTTAACTCCGGCTTCATTGTTCCGAAGATTTTTGGAAATTTCTCTAAACTAGAGCAAAACTCCAGATCCATATAAATAAGAGATTCCACGTTAACACAGGGAAACCTCTTAAGGCGTCCACAATTATACAAATTTAACTCAATGAGTTCTCTGGAATATTCCAGGGAATGATGAACCTCTTCAAGATTTCTACAATATGACAAATCCAAATACTTCAAATTTGGCATCCATGTGAAATCCAGTGTTTTCTAAAGCATGGTTCATTAAAATTAGGAACCCAAATTGCTTCCACCGCCTTGGACCCCTGGAAAACAAGATCATTAGTCTACCTTATATGTCTTTGGAGTATGAAAAATAGAAATTAAATATTATTGCGTTGTTTATCCTACAGTATTGTTGATCATCACTTCTTCGAAATCTTCGGTGAGCCATAATCTGCTACGTTCCCCTGGGTCCTTTTGCATCCTCACCACATGATATTTACCCATATCTTGTATTAAGTCATGCATTTCAATTATATTGTTTCCAGAGATGAACACGAGAGATTTGTCAATTAGGACACTCAGTGGCGGATCCAGAATTTTATGGCTATGGGTGCTCACTATTAGGAGTGTGCATCGGTCAGTTCGGTTCAGTTTTATGTATTATCATTCGATTTATTGCGATTTTTGATTTTTAAATACATTAAACCAATAAGAGATTTTTTATCGGTTTATCGGTTTTGGTTCTTAACGGTTCGATATTCGGTTTAACCAATAAGAAAATAAATATATGACTTCTCTAATAAATTTGACACGACAACACAATAATGTAATGAAAAACTATACGAGTGTAACGCAAGGAGATATTAAGAGGAATAAAGTTCTCACTTTAGATTTTGACGTTTTGTATAATGTGAAGTTGTGA
Source organism: Solanum commersonii (assembly GCA_029007595.1). Classification (NCBI taxonomy): domain Eukaryota; kingdom Viridiplantae; phylum Streptophyta; class Magnoliopsida; order Solanales; family Solanaceae; genus Solanum; species Solanum commersonii. Next base: position 1,457,958 of record JAJTWQ010000127.1, on the reverse strand, counting down.
ACTAAAAGTCACTTTGAAGTGTTAATTGAAGGCTAAAGAATAAAGACAGTAACTAATAAGATATTGAGATTAATATATAATATTTATGTACAAGTAAATGTAGTAAACTACTAATTTTAATGGGTTATCGGTTCACCCAATAAGCCAATATTAAAAACTAATACCGAACCGATAACCCAATAATTTTTTTTTTTTATAAAACCATTAAAATATTGTTAATCCAATAACCAATAACAATAAATCAATAAAACTTTTTTTCGATTTGATTTATTGATCGAATCGATTTTTCACACCCCTACTCACTATTTTTAATGTAAACTTCTATCAACCAAAAAGCTTAATTACAAGTCAATTTTCCTTTTTTTTTTAAAAAAAAAGTAAAATAGCAGGGCAATTTTTATTTTCATTTCAATGCAATATTATTTGGATTGGTTTAAGAAAAAAAGAAAAGGAGAAGCAATATACTTTTACAGCTAAATAAAGAATGTTAGAAAAAAACAAAGTAAAAGAGTAAAACATGAGAAAGAAAAAAAAGAAAAAGAAATGTTTTCATGGAGAATCGAACTCTGCCACCCTAAATACACCTTCATTTCAAGTTGTAAACCAGAGGCGCCATCCCGCTTTATGTTCAATGGGTGCTCACCATCATTTATATAGTAATATTGCTATTTTTATACTTAAATATATATTGCTCAAGCCGACGTTAATGGGTGCTCGAGCACCCGTAACACACTACGTGGGTCCACCCCTGAGGACACTCAATATATCAGCTCCAAAATAACAGCTCTCAAGAATTTGCATGACGTAATCTTTTCTTCTCCCTCGTAAGAAGCATGCTATGTCTAGAAATATATCTTGTTGTATGGTCTCTAATCCATCATAACTTATTTTTAGTATTTCAACAATTTTTGACTTAGAATTGTTTTTTATTTTCTTTATAGAACTTCTCCACTCAATTATATCCCTTTTATGAAAGAAAGAACCAAACAATTTCAGGGCTAAAGGAAGGCCTGTAGCATGACTTACTACCTCCTTACAACACTCATCTGAAACTTCTTCTTTGAAAGCATATTGTTCAAACTGTTGGGGTTATTTACGCTGATTTCTTACCATAAATAAGTTTTCCTTTTAGGAAAAGTTTTAATATTTTGACTAGTTCTTTTCTTGTAGGAAAGGTTTTAGGACTCTATAAATATAGTCTTGTTCCTTCTAACTTAATCAGCATTCACAATGTAGTCATTTGTTGGGGTTTATTTACCCTGATTTCTTACCATAAATAAGTTTTTCTTTTAGGAAAAGATTTTAATATTTTGACTAGTCCTTTTCTTGTAGGAAAGGTTTAGGAATCTATAAATATAGGTTTGTTCCTTCTAACTTAATTAGCATTCACAATGTAGTCCTAGGGTTTTGAGAGTTGCGGTTATGGGGGAGAATTTTGTGTACCTCCTTGTATTCCGAGTGAATTGTTTGAGGTTGCTTCTCTCTATATTTTGTACTCCCATATTTATAGTGGATTGCTCATCTCCTTTGTGGACGTAGATCGATTGACCGAACCACGTTAAATCTGTCTCTTTTGATGTGTTTCTCGTTTGTCTTCTTACTCGTGGTCTTTCTAGGTTTGCTTTGCTAGCTTCCGCATTACACCTGCTTATTTTGATCCTAACAAGTGGTATCATAGCCATGGTTCAATGATGGAACTAGGTTACATGTGGGTGTTCATCTTGGCGGGTGTAGTTCTAGCCGCAACCTTTTTGACAGTAATGAAGATCTTTGTTGGAGAAATTGTTTCAGAGAGGTTCTTTGTGTCGAGACGTAGATTTGATGGAGGAGATTATGGAGAAGAGATGCAAGATCCTAAAGATTATGTGAAGAAGGTGGACAAATTTATTTTGTCAGAAATTCAGGCCAAGGGGGAGATTTGTTGGGGTTATTTGCCCTGATTTCTTACCATAAATAAATTTTCCTTTTAGGAAAAGGTTTTAATATTTTGACTAGTTCTTTTCTTGTAGGAAAGGTTTTAGGACTCTATAAATATAGGTTTGTTCCTTCTAACTTAATCAGCATTCACAATGTAGTCCTAGGGTTTTGAGAGTTGCGGTTATGGGGAGAATTTTATGTACCTCCTTGTATTCCGAGTGAATTGTTTGAGGTTGTTTCTCTCTATATTTTGTACTCTCATATTTATAGTGGATTGCTCATCTCCTTTGTGGACGTAGGTCGATTGACCGAACCACGTTAAATCTGTCTCTTTTGGTGTGTTTCTCGTTTGTCTTCTTACTTGTAGTCTTTCGAGGTTTGTTTTGCTAGCTTTCGCATTACACCTGCTTATTTCGGTCCTAACACAAACAACTGAACAACATCATGTTCATGTAGCGTATGTACTACATACACTACAATATTCTGATCTATCAGGTGCTTATCTCTGGTTGTTGCAATAATCCTACTACCATTTCTGAACCAACCGAAATTCCCTGCTAGGTAATCCAATTGGTCTTGGTGATCTATGTCATCAAGCACAACTAAAACCTTCTTAGAACAAAGTCTACGAGCCAGCAGGCTCCTCCCGTCCTCCTTATTATTCACGTAATTAACATTTTCCTTTAACAATTTTGAGAGAAGGATATTTTGCAAGGAATGCATTCCACATTTTTTTTCTTTGATATCCGCAAGGAAACAAACAGCTTCAAATTGATACGAGAGTGTATCAAAAAAAGCTCTTGCTATTGTCGTTTCACTAACTCCCCCAGTTCCCCAGATCCCCATAATCAAAACATCACCGCTTTCCATACTTTCTCTAAATGAGCATCTATTCCCACAACATTTTTTTCCCTCATTTGTAACAGAGTCTCAAGCTCAGGTTCATCTTTAATAGATGATGGTAGCTCCTTTATCCCAGAGAGTCCCATCTTAATCTTTAACTCCGGCTTCATTGTTCCAAATATTTTTGGAAATTTCTGTCACAACCCGATTTCTCAAGTCATGATGGCACCTACTATAACCCACCAGCAGGTAAGCCAACCCCGTAATTTGGAACAAGTAATGGGTCTGAGGGTAGAAACTAAACAAGAGTAGGCAAATAACAATATAAACAGGCGGAAGCAAACCAAAATATATATACAAATAAAGATTCCTCCCAGAACCTAGAAGTCACTAGTATAGAGCTACTAACAAAACGAGTACAAGTCCCAAAAGTGGACCACAAAGACTGGACTGTCTCGTAAGGTAAAAAGACAAGTCTATATATACAGATGGAGACTGAAATAGTACAAAATGCAGTGTGCTCACTGTTGACACCTAATTTTGACCCTCCTTTCTTCTAATTTATTGTTTTCAAGCTTCTAATTTAATAACGTATAAAAAAATCCTTTTTCACAACTACTTTTACTATTATGACTATATATCTTCTAAAATTATTAGTTTTATTATCAAAATTACTAATATTATTTTTTATACCTCTTTTCCTTAAATAATCGTTTGTCGTCATTTTATTTCAAATTTCGTACTTATTAAACTAATTATAAATCCTTATTTTTATATTTGTATATTTTATATTAGCGCAAATTTATAATTTGATATTTTAATTATGTGAATTATTAGTTGTCATCATATAACATATTTTGTATTAGTAAGAAGCCCAAAATAATTTAAAAGAAAGGAAAAGGCTAAGAAAGTCAGCCCAAAATCTTTAAATCAGACTATACATTTTTCGGCTCTTATTTTATATCAAAATAGTCCAAAAACTCAGCCCAAATCCACTCAAAATTTCAGCCCAAAATTGAGCCCTAATTCTAACTTGTGCAGCAGCTGAGCCTTGTCCCCCAAAGCATCGTTCTTCCTCTTTGAGGAAATTTCAGAAGACCTTTAACTATGGATAGAGCTCAGTCTCTCCATTTCCATGCAAGAGCAATGTCTCTCCTCTGCGAAAAGCCAGACACTCTCTTCCTCTTCATGATTCACATCTCTCTTCTTTAATTCGGTCAACAAGAAGCCAAAAGACTGTTTGAAATCTCTGATGGAGAATCAAAGGTACGGTTTTTGAATTCAAACGGCCATTTTCTCAATTGAAATCCCGCCTAAATTCAATCCTAAAGGCTTAGTTTTGTCACTGTATATATCAACCTCTGCACTCATTTTTAAGGAAGAGTTTTTTGCCTTCATAGCACCTTGAACCACTGATTTTTACTCTAAAAAATAGCTTCGCATTCTCTTTTGATCTCGGCCAAAACTCTGGTCTCAAGCTTCGTCGAATTCATTGATTGTGTGAGTGTAGACCTTTGATCGCAGCAGCCCCACTCACTGCCCTATAGCAGGTGACATTCTTTTCTTTTTTCTCAATTTTGTTACTATGATTAGAGTGTTATGTGGCTCTAAGAAATTTGTATGTTGAGACCGATTCTTGCTTAGTTTAGTTGTAATCAAACTAATGTTAAAATGTGTTTGTATCCTTTTTGAGATCTATACAGACTTGAAATTGTTTTCCCTCACTGTTTTAGACCTTGAATTTAAAGAATGGCTTAGTTTTAAAATTGGATATTTGTTAATGACTTAGTTCTAGAATTGGATTTACATGAGTTGTATTGTTGTTTTTTTTCCCAGTTAAATGTTTTATTTTGTATGTTCATATGCTAAAGTTTCAATGGTCATATTTTCCTATGTATAAAATGTTTAATAGAAATGGCTATTGTCCTTGCTTCCGTTAGAAATAGATTTGCACATGCTTCCTTTTAAAAATGTAAAAGAGAACCTTGGTTGTAGGCATTTTGTTCAAGTTCTACACTTTCTTTTTTTTTTTTTTTGCTAATTAAATCATGTGTATAAATTCCTGTTTTTTTTTTTTTTTTGTAAGTTAGCAGTTATCATATTTAATATTTGAAGGAATATGGCACAAATCATGTGCATTGTCATTATTAGGTGTTAGTTCTATATATACAAATATATACCTATAAACTTAAGCTTAAGCTTCCTTTTGTTTTACTCTCTATTAGTATATTAGTTTTCTTTGCCCTTTTCTTCTGAATATTTTAGTATAGACTACTTATAAAAGATTGTTAAAAATTCATGGTTTGAAAAGGTAAGCTTCTTTGTGGTTTAAACCGGTTAAACCTAAAAATTAGTTTTATCCTGTGGGTCAGTTACTTTGAGTTCTGTTAATAAGTCGGCTTATCCTACGCTTGCATATTTTCTTTTCCGAATAGTGTCTTTGTTGTACGACCTTTACTTATCTTCATGTTTGGTTTATTTGATATAGTTTTAAAGTGGATTTGCCTTACTAATCTTTTTACCCACTCTTTCTTTACATGTACACTCGGGAGCGCGTATGGAGTTACAATATGACTCCAACTCTATCCAAATTAGAGAAGCGACTAATCTTGCATTTAGCTCGTGTCTAGAATGATTCACTCATTCCAAAAGAAAATCCCGCACTTTCATCCTTATCTCAACGCTTTACATTTAATGCATACATATATGTTGTTATCTTTGACTAACGTTTTATACTTTCTTTTGGCACCTATGTTTATGTTTTGTTTCAATTTATGTTTGAACTTATATAAACTAAGAACTTTAGCAAACCTAATTGCTCACCTTCCCCTCCTTTAGATATTGGGCTTAATATATTAATTTGGCTTAGAATAATGACCTTTAAATTAAGTTTCTTTTGTTGCTTAACTCGTTTGTTAGTTTGAGAAAACATTGTTTTGCAAAGAAGTTGGACCCTTTTTTATAATAAATACGTATCAACCCTTAAACCGTACTTTTCGATAAACTAAGGTCTTAAATACAACTTTTCTAACACTTTCCACAAACCTTTGTTAAAATTAAAAACAAAAGTGTAAATATTTGAACTCTAAAGTGAGTTATTTTGAGAATTTAAGAGGGGCGATTTGTACGTCTTTGTTTATACTTTAAAAATGTTAATTTTATAAAATGTTGATATGTCTAAAGCTTTAAAATACAACTCTTTTTTGGGAATTTTGAGTAGGCGAATTTGAAGATAAAAGGCTTTCAATTAAATAAAAGCTTTTATTTTTTGTCAAGGCAAAATATATTTTTGTTATCTTTAGCTTTAAGATTTCTTTTGTTTAATTAAATTTCATGAAAAGACTGTTTTTTTCCTTAAACAAAAGCACTTGAATTGGCCACCCATTTTGAAAATAACAAATTATGCATATTTCTCAAACTCTTTTTTTCGTTAAAAAATCAAGTTTAAACTAATTTAAAACCTCTAAAGTTAGATGGTTGTTTTATTTCATTTTTTAGATCTTTATATATAAAGTTAGTATATTTTAAGGTTTTTATACTTTAACTTTTTTTAAGGTTAACTTGCCATGATTTAATTAATACTAATTTTACTTAGCTTTTAATGATTATTTTATTTTCTCTTTAATTAACCTAAGTTTGATCGGTAACCGTCTTTAATGGATCTTAGAGGATGCTTAACCCCTTCCCTTTAGGATAATAAGAACCCTTACCTAGAATTTCATGTTTAGTAGACCTTAATTGGAGTCAATTTTTGTATGACTTAGTTAAATATTTAGGTGTCCTAATTCACCATAACTAATTAGGTGTCGACTTCTCAAGTTAATTAATTTGGAAATCACCAATATGTTGTACACTAATTTGACCTTGGTTAAAATGGGGTATAGCACTCACCCCCGTCTCCGGATCAGTCTGCTCTAAGCAGGATCAACGCTGGCTACTAGTGCCCGGACCTGCATCACAAAATAGATGCAGAGTGTAGCATGAGTACCAAAACAACAGGTACCCAGTAGGCATCATAGGCCGACTAAACTTGAAAAGTAAAGGTAGTATGAAAAGAAGGAATAACACAAACCAAAGTCAAGAACGAAAATCTAACTAACAATGGAATGCACACTAGTGTAGAAAGAACTAACTAAAGTAATCTATAAGCTAACTACTCCTAATTGGGACCCCATAAGCCCAGAAGGTACACTTGTGCGCAAGTTAAATAAAAATCCGAACGGACCCCCATAAGCCCGACGAGTACACAGAATAACTATAACTAAAGAAAATTGCATATGAGAACCCAAGAACGGAGAACACGAATCAGAACCTCAACCCCAATTAGTAAAATCTGACAGTACGGAGGTCGGACCTTGAACTGGATGCTCACCAGAAGTACCTAAGTAACCAATTACAAGTATCAAGTATATGAGGCCGGAACTCTAACCGGATGCTCTATATAAGTATTTGGGCAATAGAGGCTGGAACTCTAACCAGATGCTCTATATAAGTATCTAGGCAATAGAGTCTGGAACTCTAATCGGATGCTCTATATAAGTATTTGGGCAATAGAGGCCGGAACTCTAATCGGATGCTCTATATAAGTATCTAGGCAATAGAGGTCGGAACTCTAATCGGATGCTCTATATAAGTATCTGGGCAATAGAGGCTGGAACTCTAACCGGATGCTCTATATAAGTATCTGGGCAATAGAGGCCAGAACTCTAACCGGATGCTCTATATAAGTATCTGGGTAATAGAGGCCGAAACTCTAACCGGATGCTCTATAAAGGTGCCAATGTAGCTGCTGAAAGAGTCCAAATCGATCCATGCTCATAAGTGTCCGAAGAACGCCGTCCACACTTATCCAATCAATGTAAGTCCTTGGAACCGAATAGAAAACCAAATTCAAATCGCGAAGCAGAACCAGTGTCGCCGACATAACTCGTGAAGCCGTAACATCGGTGAAATAAGGATAACTATCATCGGAGAAAGCGTATCGCCTAGCTAAGGCCCAAACAATCAGACTCAAGTTTTCTACACCAGTCTACAGGGATCTATGTCGGCCGAGCGACGTCGGGACAAAATTAAGGCCTATCGGATCCGAATCATGTATTTCTAAGGCAAGCCCTAGTCAAACCTAAACTAAGGCCCAAATGCTTCAACAAATAGTAAATTAAGCATGCAAGCACTCCACATAGCAAGGAGGGTCAATTAATAACACAAATCATGCTCACAGTTACCCGATAATTCTCGAAATAGGCCGAAAACATAATTTCCAAACACCTATGCATGATTCAATAACAACCCAACCCAAATCCCAACTAATCAACATGCATCCACATTCTCAAGCTCAATCTAGGAGAGGGAACCCGTAGCCTATCTGTAGGCCGATCACACGTGCTCCAAAATCACTTCTCCAGAGCTTTTCCTTTCCGAACATCCTCGAAACGCTGCCCCTCTATCAAAAATAGAGTCACAACATTATTATGGTCGTTTAGACACCAAAATCACAACAAATTGAGACGGACCAATTTCGGGGTCAAAACGGGAAAAGTGGGACCCGCGCTGGAAATTCTGGAATTAACCCCAAAAATGGGTCCTAACCAGTTCCCCTAGCTCATGTCCCAAAATGGGACACAATTCGTGGCTTGGGAACAACACAATATCAACATGCAACCAAAACCCAAATTTTCTCAAAAAATTAGAAATGGGACAGCAGTTGAATCAGTATATTTACCAGAAACTGGAGGTCTACAGTGAAATACGACAACACCACAACGTTCTCCTCGAAAAACGACTCAAGATAGCCTCAAAAATCACTGAAATCGGACCTAGAAAGGTTGAGAAAACAAGTCTCAAAATCTTCCAAAATCAAGCTCACAAAAAGGGTCGTGCAGCAGGTATTTTACGAAAATTACCTCAAACGGGGACCCCAAATCACTATCCGAGCTCACCAACGCGTTCCTTGTGAAAAACCTCACAAAATGAACTTTTGAATCATTGAATTTGGACTTCAAATGAGAGAGTTGTGAGGGTTTAAATTTGGGAAATGTTGCTGATTTTCTGCATTTATAGCAGATTTTCTGCAATAATTTCCAAAACTAAAAAAAAACTCCGACGGGGTGCTCCGAACTCGTTCGAAATCCCGTGCACGCAAACGAGATATGTAACCATACCAAATTTGACATTCTGGACTCAACGGCATAGTCAAAATTTCCATACGAGGTCATCTTGACAAAAAGTGGGTCCCACACCCAAATGTCATTTTAAGTCAAAAACTACAAAAGAGCTCAGAAAAATATCGAAAACCTCCAGACACAAAAGAAGGGTCAATCTAGACCAAACTTGAAATTCTGGAGCTAACTGCGCTAACGAAATTTTCATCTGAGCACGTTTTCCAAGAATGTTGACCAAAGTCAACCTTAAGCCAAATTTCAAAAGCTAAAACGCCTAATGATACAAACTCACATTGAAGGCCTCGATACTCGTACCAACTATGCTACTGGCCTAATTTGGCCATTTCAGAGCTGATGGAACCGTCAGAATTCTATTTTGAGGTCGTCTTTTTGAACTTTTGATCGAAAATGATCGTTCAAGGTTCATAAGCTCCAAAACACTAAAACTCGCACCATAACCAAACGAACAACCAGGTGACCAAACTGTCAGTCCCAGCAAGTCATAAATGACTTGGGATCGCTACAGAAATGCTCTAAACGACACACAGAAGGCAAGATACAGAAATAACCAGGAGGGTCATTACAATTTCTCTAAACTAGAGCAAAACTCCAGATCCATATAAATTAGAGATTCCACGTTAACACAAGGAAACCTCTTAAGGCGTCCACAATTATACAAATTTAACTCAATGAGTTCTTTGGAATATCCCAGGGAATAATGAACCGACTCAAGATTTCTACAATATGACAAATCCAAATACTTCAAATTTGGCATCCATGTGAAATCTGCTGTTTGCATTAGGCTTCTAGAGTCTTTGCGATCTAGCTTTTGTAGAAACGGCAAATGCTGTTATTCAGAACATAGAAAGAATGAGACAAAAAACAAGAATAGCCAGGTAAAAGAATTAAGTTGAGTTTTTTGAACTAGCAAGTAACATTTTTCATTCAGGGACATGCATCGTAATTAGAGAGAAAAATAAAATAAACTAGAATTCAGTTATTATATCTTTGTTTCCGTCCACAAATGACACAGCGAGCTTAAGCTGAGATCAAGATGAACAAGCCTTTTGGGTTCAAATTTTTTTGGCAATGACTTACAAGGATAGTTATTCCAGACAAACCAACGCAAGTTATTGGGCAAATACTTAACGGAGCCATCAAGGCAATTAGAATCATGTATGCATAATATCCTAAGCCTTCGCATTGTTTTTATGGTCTCTTTGCTAAAGCATGGTTTATTAAAATTAGGAACCCAAATTGCTTCCACCGCCTTGGTCCCCTGGAAAACAAGATCATCAGTCTACCTTATATGTCTTTGGAGTATGAAAAATAGAAATTAAATATTATTGCGTTGTTTATCCTACAGTATTGTTGATCATCACTTCCTCGAAATCTTCGGTGAGCCATAATCTGCTACATTCCCCTGGATCCTTTTGCATCTTCACCACATATTTTCCCATGTCTTGTATTAAGTCATGCATTTCAATTGTATTGTTTTCAGAGATGAACATGAGAGATTTGTCGATTAGGACACTCAATCCTATATCAGCTCCAAAATCACAGCTCTCAAGAATTTGCATGACGTACTCTTTTCTTCTCCCTCGTAAGAAGCATGCTATATCTAGAAATATAGATTGTTGTATGGTCTCTAGTCCATCATAACTTATTTTGAGCTTTTCAACAATTTTTGAATTAGGATTGGTTTTTATTTGCTTTATAGCACTTCTCCACTCAGTTATATTCCTATTATTAAAGAAAGAACCAAACACTTTCAGGGCTAAAGGAAGGCCTTTAGCGTGACTTACTACCTCCAACGTTAACTCCTTAAAACACTCATCTGAAACTTCTTCTTTGAAAGCATATTGTTCAAACAACTGAACAGCATCATGTTCATGTAGCGTAGGCACTTCATACACTACATTCTTCCCTATTAGGTGCTTATTTCTAGTTGTTGCAATAATCCTACTACCATTTCCAAACCAATCAAGATTCCCTGCTAGGTAATCTAATTGGTCTATGTGATCTATGTCATCAAGCACAATCAAAACCTTCTTAAAACGAAGTCTACGAGCCAGCAGGCTCCTCCCGTCCTCCTTATTATTCACGCAATTATCTTTTTCCTTTAACAATTCAGACAGAAGGATATTTTGTAAGGAATGCATCCCACATTTGTTTTCTTTGATATCCGCAAGGAAACAAACAGCTTCAAATTGATACGAGAGTCTATCAAAAATGACTCTTGCTATTTTCGTTTTGCCTACTCCCGGCATGCCCCAGATTCCCACAATCAGAACGCCACGCATTTGTAACTCTGCTAGTAGGGATCTTATATTCTTTAAATGAGTATCTATTCCCACAAGATTTTTCATATAAGATAAAGAACCCTTGCATAATACGGAAATTTGGTCAACAATATGCTGAATAAAGTCCGATTCAATCCTACAAAAAATAAGAATATTGATATATACAGGTAAAAAAAAGTCAAGAATAAGAAGTATATTACACAATAAAGTCCATAATTATGATAAAAAGGACTATGCATGTAAATCAAACTCCAAAAGAATCAATCAAAATATTATCTTCCTAACAATGTCATCGAGTAATAAAATTGATAGGAACTATCCCTTCTAACTTATAGAAATATATATATAATCAACCATCATTCTTTTTTAGAAAATAGGAAAAATTTATTTAAGATTCTCTTTGACTAATTTTTTATGTACAGAATATATGTGTATGTAGTCTTTATAAATTTTTCTTTCAATTTCAGTTCATATTTTTTTAACTCACCTGTTGCTGATATCATATCCTTTTAGATCTGCAGCAGCATTTAGGGCAGTTCTCCATCTTTTCACCTTCTGCATCCCCTCAACATCATTGTTATACTTCTTTTCGTGTTTGGCAAAGGCTTTTGCAAAGCTCTTCGTTTGCGTCCGAACTTCTGATGGATCCACATCATAGAAGATCGGTATGACTATTTGTCCTTTTTCTTCCTTCATTCCATGATCTTCACTAGTTCATTCAAGCACCAACTTGACGTAGCATAATTCTTTGAGAAAACGACAAGAGCAACTTGAGACTCTTCAATAGCTTTCAAGAGTTCTTCTGGGATGGAATCGCCATTCTCTAGCCTTTTATCGTCTTGAAAGGTGAATATTCCCCTGTTTTTCAAACCTTCGTACAAGTAACCCGTAAATGTTCTCCGAGTGTCAACACCTCTAAAACTTAAAAAGACATCATACTTCCATAGCGGACGGTATTGTGAATCACTCGCAAAAGAAGAAGAAGAAGATGCCATGGATGTCTGAGAAGAAAATACAAACTATGTGTAGATGTGATAATAATAAGATGAAGAAATATAAAGCAAAATGAAAGATGAATGCTTCTGTGAAATAAGCAGCTTCTTAATGCTCTCTACTCCACTTGTCATTAGAATTATTAGGAAATTCCTTAAAAAAGAAGAGGAAAGTTGGTGAGAAAGAAAACGTGAATTAATTACATGGCCCTACTTGAATGGAAAAAAAGAATCAACAACTATAAAGAAAGAATATGTAGTGTAACAGGTTGAAAAAGTCTTCATCCATCAAAATATGTCTTTGATGTGTTTGGAAAGGAGGAAAATATGTTCCAAAAAAATGTTCGATTTTCTTATGTTTAATTGACTCAAAAATGTTTTTAAAAATATTACTATTACTAAAAATAAGTTACTTAAATATAAGGAAACTGATTTTTCTTGTAGAAACAGGGAAAAAACGGGTTTCATAAGTGTTATTCTATATCTATTATAAAAAGAAAATAATTTTATCCGTCTCTCTAAATGTATGCACAATGAATTATTGAATCCATGTTGAGCCACACCAACCCCAACTTTAATAAAAGGAAGTGGGAAAGAAAAAGTGAAAGAGATAGTCTTTTCCTTAATTAAACTAATTTATGGATGGAAAAAGTGAGCTTCAAATTCTAAAATATGTTAATAATGGTTTTCTTCGTCACCGAAAGCAGACGACTTGACTTTCAAAAACACTATACAAAGAAGAAGATAACACAAATGAAATTTAGCAGAAACTCACATTTAGAGGTATAATTTTCTTAGTTGTCCTATTTTTAATTTATTTCTGGAGTATGGTGTAGCTTTTTTAGTATATTTTTTGTTATTTTCCATATTTCTTTTTAGGGTGTGTTTGGTATGAAGGAAAATATTTTCCGGAAAATGTTTTCCAATTTTCTCATGTTTGGTTGGGCTAAATGTTTTGGAAAATGTTTTCCAAATCAACTCATTTTCCTCAAATTTAAGGAAAATGACTTCCCTTCTAAACTTAATGAAAACATTTTCCAAAACTCTCTTCCAACTTCAAATTACAATTATTTTTTGTTTAAAAATCAATTTATTCCTCAAACAACCCCCAACCAACCCCCCCCCCCCTCCCAAAAAAAATAAAAAATTTAAAGCTTGTTTTTAAATTCAATTTTTTTACCCCACCCTCATCCCTACCCCCACCCCCTCCCAAAAAAATATTTAAAAATTGTTTTTAAAAGATATTTCTAATTTCAATTTTTTATTTTTTACCCCCCACCACTACCCTCGCCCCCATCAACCCCCTATCAACCCCCAACCCCTTTCAAGAGAAAAAAATTTAATTTTGTTTTTAAAAAATATTTTCAACTTTAAATTTTTATTTTTTCATCCCGATCCGCGATCACCCACCCCCTCTCTGGTCACCCCCACCCCCAAAAAAAAAAATTGAGTTTGTTTTAAAAAAATATTTACAAATTCAAATTTTCATTTTTTCACCCTACCCTCGACCCCACCCCCACCAGCCCCCAGCCCCCAGCCCCCCTCCCACAAAAAATTTAAGTTTGTTTTTAAAAAATAGTTTTAATTTCAAAATTTCATTTTTTCATCCCTAGAACCCCCACACACCCACCCCCTACCAGCCTCCCACCCCCTCCTCCCCAAAAAAAAATAAAAAATTTCAAGTTTGTTTTTAAAAAATATTTTCAATTTCAAAATTTTATTTTTTCACCCCTACCCTCGACCCCCCACCCCTCCCTACCATCCCCCCCCCCCCACCCCAAAAAAAATTTTAAGTTTGTTTTTCAAAAATATTTTCAACTTTAAAATTTTAATTTTTCACCCCTACCCTCGACCATCCCCTCTTCACCCACCCCCTACCACCCCCACCCCCCAAAAAAAATTTAAGTTTGTTTTTAAAAACTATTTTCAATTTCAAAAATTATTTTCTACTCTAGTAAAAATAAAAGATATTTCTCAAAAATATTTTTCATTCATAAATCAAACACTAAAAATCTTTTTCGGAAAATATTTTTCTACTCACCAACCAAACATGAGGAAATAAGTCAAAAATCAACTTGTTTTCCTGGAAAACATTTTCTATGAAAACATTTTCCTTCATACCAAACACACCCTTAGTGTCAAGTTTAGTCTTTTGTGTTGCATGTTTTACTCGAAAAAATAAAATATGACTTGTTTTTGAAAAATCGACTAAACTTATGAATTGAAGAGAAATCAACTTTCCTACTAGAGTCGCCACTTAATTTTTTAAAGATTTTAAGAAAATTTAAAATTTCAAAGATTTAAACAGAATAAAATCATTTGAAATTTAAAAAGGGAGTTCGGTGTTCAATTTACATTCCGAGAAAGTGTTAGACCCTCGGAATGCCCATTAAATTGCGGACCGACAATTTGACTAAAATGACTTTTCAACTAAACTTTAAATTTTTAACTAAATTTAAGAAAAAAAGAAGATTTTAAGTTGTTACTTTTAAGGAAGGAACTCGGCGTAATTCATATTGAGACAAAATAATTAATATGTAACTAAATATATAAATAAAATAATAGGTGTTTCAAAAAAATAAAAAAGGGTTATCCAAAGAAGCAGGGTGGACTTAATATAAAAGGATGTGGTAAATGGAATGTAGCCTCTGTTGGAAAGCTCTTATGGCAATTGGTTATGAGGAAGGAATCCTTATGGGTGAAATGGGTGCATGGGATTTACATAAAAACTGATACAGTCTGGACTCACAAAGCACCAGTTGATAGTAGTTGGTACTGGAGGAAAATAAACTCCCTGAAAAATATGATGCAACAATGGTATACGCAAGGGCAGTTCAACCTTACAGCAAATGGGGAGTATTCAATTACAAGTGGATATAATGATCTGATAGGCAATCAAGAGAAACTTGAGGTGGCTGAATTAGTTTGGAACTCTATCGTATTACCTAGGCAGAGGTTCTTTTTGTGGCTAGCAATGCAAAACAGATTGCTCACAAAGGATAGGCTGATAAATATGGGAGTATATGTAGAAGACAATAGCTGCTGCCTGTGTCAAAATGGAATGATAAGAGTCGCACAAGCACCTGTTTGTAGAGTGTGAATATGTTGCAAAGGTGAGAGCTAAATTACTACAATGGGCCAACATCTTTATTCCCGCAAGAGAGTGAAAAACTACAATGGGAGTATATGTAGAAGACAATAGCTGCTGCCTGTGTCAAAATGGAATGATAAGAGTCGCACAAGCACCTGTTTGTAGAGTGTGAATATGTTGCAAAGGTGAGAGCTAAATTACTACAATGGGCCAACATCTTTATTCCCGCAAGAGAGTGAAAAACTACAATGGGAGTCTATGTAGAAGACAATAGCTGCTGCCTGTGTCAAAATGGAATGATAAGAGTCGCACAAGCACCTGTTTGTAGAGTGTGAATATGTTGCAAAGGTGAGAGCTAAATTACTACAATGGGCCAACATCTTTATTCCCGCAAGAGAGTGAAAAACTACAATGGGAGTCTATGTAGAAGACAATAGCTGCTGCCTGTGTCAAAATGGAATGATAAGAGTCGCACAAGCACCTGTTTGTAGAGTGTGAATATGTTGCAAAGGTGAGAGCTAAATTACTACAATGGGCCAACATCTTTATTCCCGCAAGAGAGTGAAAAACTACAATGGGAGTCTATGTAGAAGACAATAGCTGCTGCCTGTGTCAAAATGGAATGATAAGAGTCGCACAAGCACCTGTTTGTAGAGTGTGAATATGTTGCAAAGGTGAGAGCTAAATTACTACAATGGGCCAACATCTTTATTCCCGCAAGAGAGTTAAAAACTACAATGGGAGTATATGTAGAAGACAATAGCTGTTGCCTGTGTCAAAATGGAATGATAAGAGTCGCACAAGCACCTGTTTGTAGAGTGTGAATATGTTGCAAAGGTGAGAGCTAAATTACTACAATGGGCCAACATCTTTATTCCCGCAAGAGAGTGAAAAACTACAATGGGAGTATATTTAGAAGACAATAGCTGCTGCCTGTGTCAAAATGGAATGATAAGAGTCGCACAAGCACCTGTTTGTAGAGTGTGAATATGTTGCAAAGGTGAGAGCTAAATTACTACAATGGGCCAACATCTTTATTCCCGCAAGAGAGTGAAAAACTACAATGGGAGTATATGTAGAAGACAATAGCTGCTGCCTGTGTCAAAATGGAATGATAAGAGTCGCACAAGCACCTGTTTGTAGAGTGTGAATATGTTGCAAAGGTGAGAGCTAAATTACTACAATGGGCCAACATCTTTATTCCCGCAAGAGAGTTAAAAACTACAATGGGAGTATATGTAGAAGACAATAGCTGTTGCCTGTGTCAAAATGGAATGATAAGAGTCGCACAAGCACCTGTTTGTAGAGTGTGAATATGTTGCAAAGGTGAGAGCTAAATTACTACAATGGGCCAACATCTTTATTCCCGCAAGAGAGTGAAAAACTACAATGGGAGTATATTTAGAAGACAATAGCTGCTGCCTGTGTCAAAATGGAATGATAAGAGTCGCACAAGCACCTGTTTGTAGAGTGTGAATATGTTGCAAAGGTGAGAGCTAAATTACTACAATGGGCCAACATCTTTATTCCCGCAAGAGAGTGAAAAACTACAATGGGAGTATATGTAGAAGACAATAGCTGCTGCCTGTGTCAAAATGGAATGATAAGAGTCGCACAAGCACCTGTTTGTAGAGTGTGAATATGTTGCAAAGGTGAGAGCTAAATTACTACAATGGGCCAACATCTTTATTCCCGCAAGAGAGTTAAAAACTACATTGGAGATGATAAAGTTGAAGCATTGGAAGAAGTTTAAGAAAGAGGCTGTGGTGACTGCTATTTGGGGAGCAATAGTGTATCACATCTGGAAGGCAAGGAACTGGAAGCATTTCAAAGGAGTACAAATACAGTATACTGACATAGTGGAGGGAATAATTCGAGAACTTATAGTGAGGATAGACATGTATAAGAATACCAAAAGAGCACATAGATGTAGGAGTTTTTGGCAGAATTTATGTAAGTAGTTTGAGTTGATGAGGGCACTCCTCTAATACCAGATAAGGTACTGAGGTTGGAATGCTCTTAGTTTGTAAGTTTTTGTTTGTTTGTTAATGGTAATTTTCACATTGGTTGCCGAAAAAAAAGGCTATTTTGGAAAACTTAATTAAATTAAACCATAAGAAACAAATAAAGTTAGTTAATCAATAACAACATAAATAATAGGAAAAATTACAGAAATTCCAACTTTTAATTTATTTATTACCATTATCCCCTATAAGTTTTACAAATCTCCAAAATCCCTTATTTTCGCGCATCAAATTAGTGTATCCCGCGCATCAGATTAGTGTATCATGTATAAAATATACATCAGATTAGTATATCATATATAAAATGTAATGTATCTTACTTAACGATTAATGTATCTCGCGCATCAGATTAATGTATCAGCATTTATATTATTGTATCCGTTTGAGGAATTTTTGTAATTATAAACTTTTAAGGGATAAATTGTAATTTTACCTTAAAAGTATGTCAGCACCTCTAAAACTTAGAAAGACATCGTACTTCCGACAGTTTTGTGAACTACTGGTAAAAGAAGAAGAAGATGCCATGGATTCGGTTAATTTGTTGAAATTTGAGAAGAAAGATAAGAAGTGTGTGGACATATAGATAGAATTGATGACATTTGGGGTAAAGTTATTATATGAAAAAGGTGGGGTCTACTCCAATTGTATTGAATTATTGTTATGGGGTCCACAAACATAATGGACAGCTCAAAATATAAGTGGATGAAGCTGCAACGAAAGACCATAAAAAGGGTAATGCTAAATGGCTAGAATTTCACCTCTGTGGATCCAAATTTCACAATAAAATACTATAAGAAAAGTGTGAATTACCTAGGAATTTTTCTGGGATTAGTATGAATATTTACAGGAAAATAATTTTCTTGCAGATTTTCATATTAATCCCAGGAAAATCTCCATGTAATTCACATTTTTCTTGTAGTGAGATATGTATACGATCTGGAGTTTAAGGAAAAATCTTTTGGCCAGAAAATTAGGTTAGAATCATAAAATAACATATTTCACACAATGTTATTTTACTTTTTTGAATATTTTTACCCTTTTAACTTTAATATCTTTTAATTAAAAAATAAAAAAAAGATCAATTTATTTTAAAATAAAAGAGATATTTTAGACTTTTTAAATTTCTGGCCATTTAGCAGTACCCGGAGTTTAAAGTTCAAATTATTCCCTCTCTTCTAATGTATTTATATTTAGAATATCTTTGATGCATTATCTGACTTGATATCCGAAAGACTGGTGTATCTTACTTGGAATTTGGTATAAAATTATTAATTAACAAGACAATATGTAATTATCTCAAACTATGAAGTAAATTAATATTTATGGTAAAAACTATATGTTGGGTATAGCAAGAGTTATTGGGAAATGGAGGAAAGATGAAAAGAGGAATTGGAAAAGATTCTCTTATACTTTAAGAAAGGGCTTTTCTCCTCATTGGTGGTGGAAAGAAAGATAGAAGAGTTTAAATAGATAAACACTTCTATTAGTTGTTAAAAGGGTTGACAAGAGGACCCCCTCTCGCCATCGTTGCTCAGCTCGACTACAGCTTCGGAAAATGATTGATTTTTCGACAAAGTTTTATTTAAATTATTTATTTAATTAATTAAATTAAATTAAATGGTTAAAATGTTTCAATTATTTAGTTAATTAACCGAAATGTTCCGACCCAACTTGGATCCGCGTGACCCGTTTTATTTAAAATACTTTCCCATTTTATTTAAATTTCCCACCGTTGGAGATGACTGCTCTGAAAGGTTGCAACTTTCAGGAACAGCCTGGACCGGAACTCTTGGCTATAAATACCAGTGATTCTTCAGACTTTTTACTTACGAAAATTCCTGATTTCTACTTCTTCTGCACAAATTTTATTAGTGTACTTTACTACTGTTGAGTGGCTCACTGACACTAGAGTTTTGGGTATCAATAAATTAGTGATTGAGATCATTCTATCTTGGGAGGACATATTCCAAATCAAACCTCGAATACTAGAGGGGAATAATTTCTTTAAGGGGACATTGTACATTTAATGGGCTTGATCTTCTTTCCATTGATCTATTTTTACAGGTATGTTTTATAGATTTTAGTTTTTTATTAATTAAAGTGAATTGGATGAAGTCAAATCGTGTAGTCGGTGACATAGAAATTACCCTTCTTTTTTTCTTTGCACCTTCATCTACTTGTACTTTTAGTGGTCCTGTGCATATTACATTAAAGTTTTCAAGATATTTCCTACATTTTGTTGCATTTGACTAGTTATTTATCTTCAATGAACTGAAGTATAGTCTTTATCATGTTTTGTCATTCACAAAGAAATTACTACGATATTACTTTACTATTTTAAATAAACAAAGCCCACAATTTGTTGGGTATAGCTTTATTTTATGACGTTTTATTTAAGATTATTTTAATAATTCAATATATTTTCCATTGAGAAATAATATTTGATCCAAAGGTGAGTTTAATGGATATGAGTAAAACTGGTATGATATGTCAGGTTCATGACCCATCCTAGGCAATAACCAATAGGTGATTTAGTTCCTTTTGCCAAAATTTTGATGAAAAGAGTTATTCAATACCAATAAATAATCGAGATGATAACTGTTAGGATCGAAATAAGCAGGTGTAATGCGGAAGTTAGCAAAGCAAACCTCGATAGACCACGAGTATATCTAAAATAATAATACATACAGTACACTCCTATCATTACTATGTCTTTTTGTTTCGTTGCTCTAAACTCACTGCTCTGAATTAACTTAATTCACCTTCTGGATTAATAAGCTGCTTCTACCATGAATATGAATGGAGATTATGCTTCTTCCGTAGAACTTTTGAGCTCTACATCTTGCAAAATTTTTGAAGATGGTGTCTACTCCAATTGAATTGAATTATTGCTATGGGTCCACAGTAATATGAACACAAAGGACAACTCAAAATATAAGTGGATGTAGCTACAAAGAAAGACTATACTTGGAAAATATCTACGTTGAATTGAATTATTGTGAGTTAGTTCTACTCAGTATTATGTATCCGCATAGAGGCCTGACTTAATTTAAATTCGTGTCGAGTCTCGAGAGGTCTCACATTGAGGATAAAACACTTTCTAACAAGGACTAGTCAATAATCAAGGCACAAATTTAAAATATTTAATTAAGAATGAAGGAATAATTATAACTTTACCATAATCATCGTTATTATTCGATCTCCCATTTAATAATTGTAATTAACTAATAAATTCTTTTTACTTATGGTTATGGATTCACCGTAAGAAAAATTGGACCATAACCCTGCTTTTGATTGGTTATTATTTGGAAAAAGTAAATGTAATTAATTATTTTCTCTATCCCAATTTATATAATTCACTTTCTTTTTAGTCGACTAAAAAAAAAAATGCCAGATAAAAAACAAACGATATACACTCCTATCAATAGTTGTTCGACCACTTGAGCTACATTGATTCAAAAAAACAAAACTTGCCCTTTACCCTGAACTACAAAATGGACATCTAAAATTAAAGTACAAGCGTATGAAGCTTCAAAGAAAAAGAGTATCCCAAATGAGAAAGAAACAAAATTTTAGGAGAAGTTAAATGGAATTCTTGTAATGGGTGGAGCCACTTGAGGTGAAGGGTGGTTTGATGCACACATCGCTAGAAAAGTATGTGGTATATCGAGATTAAATATTACTCTGTTATTATTAGTGTATATTTAATTTTTTACACCCTTAACATAATTTAGAAAAATATTTATACACTATTCGCTAAACTCCTAACTCCACCACGAAATTTATAATTTATTGCTACACAAGTACAAACACCAACCTCCCTTTATCTTCTCTGCCAATATTTGATTGAAATTTGTCTTTAATTTCACCGAAAGCAGACGACTTTGACTTTAAAAACTCTACTGGAATGGAAGATATAATTATTGCTATTTTTTCAAAAAACTTTTTGTGTCTAGTGTAATTTTTGACCATCCATTCTAGAAGGATTGTGGTAAAGCAGATGGGATTGCTCCTCACTTAACCAGAAATTTTGGGTTCAAATCTTAGGTATGGATAAATCCCGAGCGATTTCCTTCTAAGAAATTTCAGCTCCACAAATCCAATGGGATTTTAACCATACATTTGTTACTGATTTGAAGTTATCACAATTGAATATATATGAGTACCTTTCACCATCTCTTAAATTTCTATTGCTCCTCGATAGATCAATGCTGTTTATTTAATTAGCAAATAGGGTTAACTTAATAGTAAGGAATAATAAGTGCTAGTAATTATTTAATTCTTCTCATTTATGGTTATGGACTCACTATCCAAAAAGTAAAATTGGACCACACGTATTTGTATTTCAGAATGTATCTAGTATCTTTGATATATGTATTTGACTTGATATCTAAAAAATAGTGTATTTGACTTGAAATTTGGTACAACATTATTAATTAGTAAGACACTATGTAATTATTTCAAACTATTAAGTGAACTAGTATTTATGGTAAAAACTATAAATTATAAAGTGAATTAGACTTGACTTCTCAATGAATTGATGAAGTCAAGTCGTGTTGTCGGTGACATAAAAATTACCCTTGTTTTTTCTTTACACCTTTATTTGCTTGTACTTTTAGTGGTCCATTAATTGTGTGCATATTGCATTAAAGTTTCCAAGAAATTTCCTACTTACTTCTACTAATGTACATATTTATTAAAATGAGTTTTTTGACCCGTTATTTATCTTCTATACAATGAAGTCTACTCTTCATGCTTGGCCAGTTATAAAGAAATTGCTAGGACATTATCTTATAGTTTCAAATAAACATGACCCACATTCGTTAGCTAAAGTTTCATTTTATGTCTTACTATTTAGATTATTTTTATTCATTTAATTTAATTTCGACTAAGAAATGTTTTGATCCTAAGGTTAGTTTTAATGGATATCAATAAAATCGGCATAATGTTTCAAGTTAAACTTTTATGTAAGGAAATATCTTATTACGATTGGTAAGGTACTTCCTAGCCCCTCTTACTTGTACTTATTCTTATTAATCACTCTGTCTAGTGGTAAATTTGCTATAAAAAAAAAATAGGTCATTTTAGTTCCTTTTGCAAGATGAATAACTTAGCAACATCATAATTCAATGTTTCTGATGGCAAAACATATGTATGTTCATCTCTTTTGACAACTCTGATTCTAATTCACACAACTCCAGCTCCAACTCCGACTCCAGTGGAATATGTTTGATTCCTGGAAATAGTTCCCTTTGCTCTGTTAGCTGAGACGTGAGACGACTAACTAATAGTTCCAATGCTCATCTGCAATTGGATTTTGGACAGGCTACTCATTAGCAAATGTTAAGATGATGTGATTTTATTTCATAATGAAACGTGGTATATATTCTGGTGTAAGAGAAATGTCGTGTCACCTTTACTAATATATAAGAGAACGGATTATTGCATACCCAAGTTCTTTCGCAAATTTCTTTCTCAGGCCAAGACTCTAGTTGTTCTGTTACAAACAGAAGAAACATGTGTCCTTCATAGGCAGAGTTACCGATATTGTTCTCAGAGTACCGTGATCCCAGTTTGCACTGCAAAAGTATCAAAAACCAAAAGAGTTAAACCACTTGTAATAAGTAATCGAGATATAGACACTACTTATCATCATATCATCATCATATATTATTATAAGTGGGAAGAGCTTAACCTCAAAAGTTGAATTACGAAAATACCCCTATATTAAATTAAAAAAATAATAAAAATTAATGAATTAAATAATAATCATATATTATATTATTATACTAATGCTAATCATCATATACCTACTTGTTTGTTTTCTCCGTTTGTTGGCTTCTCATTTCCTTCCTAAATAAAAATTAATTAATTAAATAATAATCATATATTATATTATTATACTAATGCTAATCATCATATACCTACTTGTTTGTTTTCTCCGTTTGTTGGCTTCTCATTTCCTTCCTAATCTTAATTATTCTCTCTCTACTTATAAATGTTCACCTATTGTTATAATAATTATAATAAAGAAGGGAATGAAGAGTTGTAAGGTAATTAATTATGAGAGAAATGTTCACTTTATTGCTATAAAATTATGATAATAAAATATAAAGATAATGAAGAGTTGCAAGGGTAATAAATTTTGAGAGCTATAATATAAAATAAAGAGAATGAAGAGTTGCGAGGGTAATAAATTTGGAGAGCTATATATAATATTTGTGTAGCAAAGAGGTGGCCAGCCGATGGTCATTATTTTTGCAAAAATGCATGATCATTAAATAAAATTTTCATTTCTCTCTAAATATATTAGTTGATTACTTATTACTTTCATTGTATTTTTTTGCTTTTTACAGAAGAAAAATGTGTATAAGTTCTAAAAGTTCATACGGAGCATGTAATGATGGAAATGGATATTGGAAATTTTCACGGAGGTTGAAATCCATTTATTCACAAAGTTAGTTTTTAACATTATCTAATATATTTTCATATTTTGAGAAAATTCTCTTTTAATATTTAGTTTTTAGGTAATTGTCGGAGGAATTCAAATCGGTGCTTTCACTAATTTACATACTTTGGGTAAGTGAATTGAACTCTCTTCTTCCTTTCTTTGTCATTTCACATAATATATATATATATAGTCGTTGCTTTTCTTTCTTCCATTTAATTTTTCACCTTATTTTGTTAGAGCTTAATTTTTCATGTTTCAGATCTGACCTAGCTATCATCGTTGGAAGAAAATTATTCTAGATAATAATTATGACCATATCTAACTATTATGTTGTTTACCTCATTTTGCTCCAATATTACTTTTTTGGTTCCTTTACACTAGATCTTCTAGGTACAGAAGAAAAAGAATATCATTGTCTTTTTAGAACTGTCAGGGATAGTAGCATTAGTGTTGCATTTGGATCGAAGACGTCATCATATGTGATAATATTAATAGATAGAGAATGAATATTTGGAAGACAATAGATTTTATCACTATGTATGGATTCAAATGAAATAAAGATATATACTCTTTTATACACTAATAATTTTTATATTTTATTTTTTATTCTAATTGATGTAGATGAAGGATACATATCTCTCGAAGGTGTTTGGAAATGTTCCAAAAATTTAAATTTTGGTTTTATTTCATGTAAATTGGTTCCTTTGTAAGTGATTTTTATATTTATTCTTAAAATTTTCTTTTTATGTTTTCAAATTGGATATAGGATCTACGTGTAAAGTGCATAATGAGAGATTATAGAGGATAAGTTATATCGACATATTCATACCATTACATATTATATAATCTTAATTAGCTTCACATTTCTTGCTTGATGGCAAATGCAACATTCCACTGTTATGATTAAAAAAAAAAAACATTCCACTATTATGAATTTTATTTAATGAATATGATGTAAATGATAAAGTTAATATTGTTAATTTCAATATTTTCTATATAATAATTCAATAATATGGGATAAACGTGCAACGCACGTTCCTAAGGACTAGTTACTTTTATAAAGATCGAAGTCAACAAGCTAAACAGCAGACAATAAGATAATATTCCTAATCACAATGATTTCACTCTTATATTTCACATTTTCCTTCAAAAGAAATACAAGAGAACTGAAAGAGATCACGAGGGAGATGAACCTCAACTTCACCATCTCACACTGTGCTGCACTTTGATTGTTTCATCTTATTCCATATAACAAGAGAGCTATATACATTAAAACAGAGATTTCTGAGAGAGCATCAAAATCAAAAACATACAACAAAGTAAAAATCACGATACTCTGAAAAAGCAGAATACTGGCTTTGCAGTAAATGAATACAGATTGAACCTCCATGTTTTACTTGCTACAAATATGATAATGTCCCCGGAAAAAAGTGTATTGCTAAAGTTAAAGAATGATCAAATACCTTGTAATGCTTTCAGAGTATTCGACAGATTCTGGTCACAGAGTCATGGTGTTTATACAACAAACGAAGTCCACACTTCTTCACTTCTTCAGGAAAAGTTAACTTAATGCACCCATAGTCATTTGGTGTTTTTCCATTTGCCTTCAATTTATCCAATAAGCCAGTGAGAGGTACCAAGAAAAAATGAGTAGCAGGTATAAAACGATATTTTGAACGGCTGGATAAGGCAAGTTTCTGGGCGATACACGTCACCGGCCTCCCATGATAACAAAACAAGTGAGCTATGCCGTCAATAAATTGACCAGAGAAACATACAGCAAATCCCAAGAAGTTCTCACTTACATACCAATTTTTAGGCAATTTGACAAATATACTTGTACCATCTTCCAGATGGTGGAACCATCTTGGGATATTATCCTCCCCAGTGGTGAACACTCTTAATGATAAGGAATCTGAAGTACATATGTCATGCTGCAATGACGATATATTCTGAAACAACGAATTACAAATCGAATCATTGCTCCAATCTGCATGTATTGTGTCTAATTGCTGTGGAAATTCTGGCAGCTGTGTAAGCCTCTTGCAATCTGACAAATTCAACAACCGAAGAGCACCAAGTTCGGATATGCTTTGAGGCAAATGCTCAAAATTATTTCCAAAGAGATACAACTCTTCCAAAGAGGATAAGGATCCAATGTCTTCCGGAAGTCCTCCATCTATTAAATTGCAGTAACTGAGATCCAGTTCTTTCAATGAGCATAACCCTTCATCCACCTGAGGGAAAAAAAAGTACACTCCATCTACTCGTTTTGCAAAATTCAAGAATTTAAGCTTGTTCAAGTGGACGATGGAAGATGGAGGTCGTGAGATTAGAGTAGAGTGGGCATCAAGGAACTTCAAGTTTTCTAAATCGCCTATCTCTTCTGGCAATCTTTCAAGTTTTACGCAGAAGGACACATCTATCCTCACCAAACCTTTCAACTTACAAATGCTGCTTGGAAGAGATACAAGGTTTTTTAAACCAAGCAAAAATAGCTCTGTAAGATGAGCTTGGGGATGAATGATCGATAATGGCAGTTCCCTTATCCCAGAGTATGACATCGTAATCTGTAACTCAGGCTTCATTATTCCGAGGAATTCTGGAAATTTCTCTAAACTATAGCAGTTTATTAGATTCAGAGATTTAAGAGATTCTGCATTAACATATGGGAACCTCTCAAGGCTTTCACAATAAGACAAATCTAACCCAATGAGTTTTCTGGAACATCCCAGGGAATTTTGAACCTCTTCAAGACTCCTACATTCTCTTAGATCCAAATACTCTAAATTTGGCATCGCCTTGAAATCTGGTGTTCTCTTCAGGTTTTTGGAGCCCCTTAGATCTAGAAACCGTAGAGACGGCAATCTCTCCTATTTAAAACACATAAAGAATGAGTAAAGTAGTAAACGACATACTCAGCATGTGAAATTAGAAATTGTTTATTTACTTTAAATGAAAATTACATGCTCAGAAACTAGATAAAAATCATGTTATTATACATAAAAGGTAAAATAATAACATGCTTAGCATGTTATTATTTGGTGTACATTTGAATATTGCAATTGTACTCTTAAATGTCCCCTATATTTGACTATCTCCCTCTGGACGTTGATGTGGAAAAGAGTGTGAAAACACCTTTAATTTTTAGGTGCGTGAGGGTAAAGAAAATAGAAAAATTAGCTTCCAAGTGGGATATTTTGATGTAAACTATTTATTCTCGCTTCTTCTTGATAGAATGCACATTTTATCAAGAACAATGGCCAAAAAACTTAGCTAGAAAACAATGGCCGATGAGAAAAGTAGTGCCAACATATATTTCTTTTTGTTTCTTCTTTAGATGCAGAGGTTGGAAATGCAATTCATAGAGATTAATAATATGAGAACAACCCAAAATAATGTAAAATATCTACATTAATTTGATGTTATGACTTATTTATTTAAACACAAGAATTATGATTTTAGGACAAGATAAAATATAAAGCATCTCAAACAGAATGGTACCTTTGTTTCATTCCATAAATAATGCAATGAACTCCATCGGAGATCAAGATGAACGAGCCCTTTGGGATTAAAATTTTCTGGCAATAACTGCCAAGGATAATGATGCCAGACAAACCAACGCAAGTTGTTGGAAAGGTACTCAATGGAGCCAGCATGGCAATTGGAGTCTGAGGAGGTCGTCTTATTTTTTTCGTACTTATTACGTATGCATAATATCCTAAGCATTTTCATATTTTTCATTGCCTCTTTATTAAAACTTAGTTCTTCAAAATAAGTAAACCAGATTGCTTCCACTGCCATGGTCCCCTAGTAAAAAGATCATCAGACAAATAATTATAACTTCAGATGTAATGTAAATTGCGCAAACCAATATCACTATTTTTCTTACTCCTTGCTATGACTAAAATGACATATATACCTGCAAGAATGCTCTCTCTGCCCCTAATTGCTTGTCCAATTTTTCATTTTTACTTGTCCATTTTGACAAATCAAGAAATGACAAAAAAAAAATTACATATTATACTCTCAATTAATTAATTTTGAAAAAGGTAGAACTTCTTGAAAATCTTAAATTTTTAATTCATCCACTTCATAATTAATAGAGGTAAAATGGTAAACTCACTATGTCAATCATTGTTTTCTTAATAGGTGTGTCAATTCAAAAGTGAACAAGTAATATTCTATATGCTTTTGGAATATGAAAACTAAAATTGAATATTAATTATTGCATTATTTAACCTACTTACCATATTGTTGTCTATCACTTCTTTGAAATCTTTAACATTCCATAATCTGCTATATTCTCCCGGATGCTCTTGCATTTGCACTAAACATTTACCCATATCTTGTATTAAGTCATGCATTTCAATCTCATTATTTTCAGAGATGATCACAAGAGATTTGTTAACTAGAACACGCAATCCAATTTTTGGTCCAAAATAATAGCTCTCAAGAACTTGCATGACCATTTCTTTTTCAATTCCTCAGAAGAAACATGCTATATCTAGAAATATCTCTTGTTCTTCGGGCTCCAACCCATCATAACTTATTTTGAGATTTTCAGTAATTTCTACATCAGAGTTTTTCTTTATTCGGACCAAAGCACTTTCCCACTCAGTTATATCCATCCGGTGTAATGAAGAACCCCATACTTTTAGGGCTAAAGGATGGCCTTTAGCAAGACTTACTATCTTCAATGTTAGATTCTTAAAACGCTCATTTGGAACTTTTTCTTTGAAAGCATATTGATTGAACAGTTTAATAGCATCACAGTCAAGTAGTGTTTCCACTTCATATACTATATCATTTTCCCCTATCAAACGCTTGTCTCTAGTGGTTGCAATAATCCTGCTACCCTTGTCAAACCAACCAAGATCCTTTGCTAGGTAATCCAACTGGTCTCTGTGATCTATGTCATCAAGAACAATTAAAACCTTCTTACACCGAAGTCTCTTAGCCAGCAGGCTCCTCCCCTCCTCCTTATCTTTCACGCAATTTTCTTTTTCCCCTAACAATTTAGAGAGAATGATATTTTGCAGAGAGTGAATTCCATATTTGTTTTCTTTGATATTCTCAAGGAAACAAACATCTTTAAATTTGGACGAGAGTTTAAAAAAAATAGTCTTTGCTAGTGTCGTTTTACCAACACCCCCATTCCCCAGATCCATACAATCCGGACATCATTGATTTCCATCTGTAGTAGGGATTCTACTTTCCTTAATTGAGTATCTATACCCACAACTTCTTGCAAATAAGATACTGAAGTATTGCACTTAGACGAAATTTGATCAACAATATGCTCAATACAGTCTGCATCTGAATTAACACTGCAAAAAAAATGCTAATATAATTATTAAAGATTATGTTTTGAGCACAAATTCTATGTTCTATAGTAGAATATAACTACATGTAGCTAGTCTTCATAAATTATTTCATGATCAATTCAATATATGTGTATTTAACTCACCCGTTAGGGAATACATATCCTTTCAGATTTGCGGCAGCAGTTAGGGCAGTTCTCCATCCTTGCACCTTCTGCATCCCCTCAACATCATCCTTATACCTCGATTCGTGTTTGGCAAATGCTTCTTCAAAGCTCTTACTTTGGTATCGAACATGTGATGGATCCACATCACAGAAGATCGGTATGACTGTTTGTCCATTTTCTTTCTCCTTGCATTCCATAATCTTCACTAGTTCATTCAAGCACCATCTTGACATAGCATAATTCCTTGAGAAAACGATTACGGCAACTTGAGACACTTCTATAGCTTTCCCGAGTTCTTCTGAGATGGAATCGCCATTCTCTAGCCTTTTATCATCTAGAAAGGTGAATATTCCCCTGTTTTTCAAACCTTGGTACAAGTGACTCGTAAAATTTCTCCGGGTATCTTCACCTCTAAAACTTAAGAAGACATCATACTTCCAGTAGAGTGAGTTACTTGCAGAAGAAGAAGATGATGCCATGGATGTTGATCTGAAAAATGAAAACAGAAATTCTGTGGTAATTATAAGATGAAGAAATAGAAAGAAAAATGTTTCTGTGAATTATTAATGCTTTACAAGAAAAAAGTAAATCACATGGCCCTTTTCTTTAAGCAGAATTGACTTCAAAGGGTCCTACTTGAATCATTTATTTTGGAAAAGTACTTATTGAAATTATAAAATATGTTAATTCAACAACCGTAACTTATTAAAGATGAGATGACAGTGAGTTGCTCAGATGGTAAACAACCTCACTTTCAATCCTAATGTTGTAAGTTCGAACTACCAAGAAACCAAAAAGAGTGATAGCTCTTAGGGAGGGTAAAAAAAGGTTATTTACTAAAGAAGATGTTAACAAACAAATTTTCAAGTATTATTTATACTTTAAACTTCTCCATGAAGATGAAGAATTACAGAATTCAAGAGATTTCTAGAAAAATAACATCCAATAATTCAATGCTATCATTTACAAATGCCATGATAACTTCATTAAGCTTGGAAATAAAAAGCAGTTTCGGATTTTATAAAATTCAGTAATATAGGTATGTTGATAAAAAGGATTAATATGCATCATTTATTAGACGACTAGACACAATCTACACGAAACTGATTTTTCTAGTGAAAGTAGAGAAAACAAATTTTATAAATAATATTCCACACCAACTAAAATTTTTTAAAAAAACGTATCTATCCCTATGAATGTATGCCCAATGAATAAAAAACAAATATGAAAAGTTTTCTGGAAGATGGGGTCTACTCCAATTGAATGGAATTATTGCTATGGGGTCATAGTACTATGATCACAATGGACAGCTGGATGAAGCTGCAGAAAAAGAATATACCTTGGAAAATATCTCCCTTAGAATCGAATTATCGTGAGTTAGTTCTACTCGGTATTATGTATCTGCATAGGGGCTTGACTTAATTCAAATTCGCATCGGGAAGTCTCACATTAAGAGTAAAATACTTCCTAACAAAGGCTACTCATTAATATCCAAGCCTTGAACCCAAAATAAGTTAACCAAAAATTTAAGCTTGTTCATTTAAGTTAACTCACCATGGTAAATCATGGCTCAGCACAAGAGAAGAACAATTTATTTTGGTTTTGGAGAGAATTGTATATATATAAAAAGATAAAAGACAATTAGTAAACAATGAATGATTGAACATGAAAAATAAACCTCCATTTCACCATCCAACAAACAACAAAATGTGTCTCTGTACAAATATTATTCTTATAAAATTTGAAGAAAAAAAAAAGTTGCTTCTGGTGCATGATCATTCTCATTTCAAAACGGATAGCCTGGCTTCATCTTGGTGCTCACTATCATCATGGATGTTAGTTCATCATTGTTTCTGAGAAGAGGAACAACCGGCCTCAATCTTCGGTTCATCTTTATACATTTTCTCCCATTCCCTGATGGTGAAACCAACTTGGGATATTCTCTGGCCAACTCGTAAACACTCTCAGTGACAAGGAATCTGAAGCATAGATGTCATGCTGCAATACTGAGATATTCTGGAACAATGAATTAAAGATCCAATCATTACTCCAATCTGCACATATTGTATGTAATTGCCGTGGAAATTCTGGCAGCTGTGTAAGCCTCTTGCAATGTGATAAATCCAAGGTTCGAAGAGCACCAAGTTGGGCTATGCTACGAGGCAAATGCTCAAAATTATTTCCAAAGAGATTCAACTCTTTCAAAAAGGAGGATCCAATGTCTTCCGGAAGTCCTCCATCTGTTAGATTGCAGAAACTGAGATCCAAAGTATCCAAGTATTGCATCCCCGTGAAACCTGGCAACTCTTTGAGCCTCTTGCAATATGATAAGTCCAATAATTGAAGAGAACCTAGTTGGGCTATGCTTTGAGGCAAACACTCAAAATTATTTATATTGAGGTACAAGTATTTCAACGAGGATAAATATTCAATGTCTTGCCCCCAAGGCCTAGCTCAAGTGGCAAAAGGTGGAGGATTTGTGGCTTAGGTCGCAGGTTCAAGCCCCACACCATGCAAAGCGACGCCCGGTATTTAAGTGGAGAAGGGTAGAGGGGCGGGCCCATTATCCACCGAGTTTAGAAGGCTAGGATTGGTCCAAAGGGGGGGTCACAGACGGATTTCTTGGTTATCAAAAAAAAAATAATAAAAAAAAATATATATATATATATCCAATGTCTTCCAGAAGTTCTCCATTTATTAGATTGCAGTTCCTGAGTTTCAGAATTTCCAAAGAGCATAACCCTTCAGCCATGTTAACACCTAGAAACTCTGTAAGCCTCATGCACTCTGATAAGTCCAAGAATCGAAGAGAACCTAGTTGGGCTATGCTTTGAGGCAAACGCTCAAAATTATTTCTATTGAGATTCAACTCTTTTAAAGAGGATAAACATCCAATGTCTTCCGGAAGTCCTCCATCTATTAGATTGCAGTAGCTGAGATCCAGAATTTCCAACGACCGTAACCCTTCAGCCATGTTAACATCTAGAAACTCTTTAAGCCTCCAGCACTCTGATAAGTCCAAGGATAGAAGAGAAACTCTTTAAGCTATGCTTCGAGGCAAACGCTCAAAATTATTTCCCCTAAGATTCAACTCTTTCAAAAAGGATATACATCTAATGTCTTCCGGAAGTCCTCCATCTGTTAGATTGCAGAAACTGAGATTCAGAATTTCCAATGAGCGTAACCCTTCATTCACCTCAGGGAACACAAAGGACACTCTATATTTTGATTCTTTTGTGGCAAAAAAAATAGGTTTCAAGTCTAATCTAAAACTCAAGATTTTAAGCTTGTTCAAGCAGATGATGGAAGACGGAGGTCGTGAGATTAGTGTAAAGCTGGCATGAAGATCCTCCAAGTTTTCTAAATAACCAATCTCTTCTGGCAAGCTTTCAAGTTTTGAGCAGTAGGACACATCCAGCTTCACCAAACCTTTCAACTGACAAATGCTGCTTGGAAGTGCTACAAGTTTTTTCATATCACTCAAACTTAACTCTGTAAGATGACATGAGTATTGCTGAATAATAGCTGATGGTATTTTCCTTAGCCCAGACCAGCTCATCTTGATTTCTAACTCTGGCTTCATTCTTCCAAGGATTTCTGGAAATTTTTCTAAACTAGAGCAATGTAGTAGAATCAGAGATCCAAGAGATTCCACATTAACACATGGAAACTTATTTAGGAGTCTACACCTCTGCAAATTTAACGCAATGAGTTTTCTGCAACACTCCAAGGAACGGTGAACCTCTTCAAGATCAGTACAGTTACGCAGATCCAAATACTCCAAATTTGTCATTTGCATGAAGTCTGGTGTTTGAATCAGCCTTTCAGAATCTCTAAGACCTAGCTTTCGCAGAGACGGCAAATGCTGCTATTCAAAACACAGAAAGAATGAGAATTAGGATGCTGCTCAGAATAAACAAACTAGGTAGTGTGGATTTGAAACAACTTATATGACTTGTGCGTCAGTATTGAAGCTAGAGGAACAGAGTGTATATATGTTTGAAATATGAATACTATTGCATTGTTTAGCTTACTTACCATATTGTCCATCATCACATCTTCGAAATCTTCAACATTCCATACTCTGCTACGTTTTCCGGAATCTTTTTACATTTTCAGTATGTATTTACCCATATCTTCAATCAAATCATGCATTTCAATCTCACCATATTCAGAGATGAACACAAGGGATTTGTCAATTAGGACATCTAATATGTATTCAGCTCCAGAATCAGAGCTCTCAACAATTTGCATGACTTCTTTTCTTTCGTCTCCTCGGAAGAAACATGCGATATCTAGAAATATCTTTTCTTAGTCAATTCTTGATCAATTCTGCGACAATCAGAGAAAGCACAAAAAAAATACTACGCCAACTCTTTCAATTCAGCTAAATCTAAAACCCAAAATGCATAATTTTTTTTACAAGTCATAACCTCAACCATACAACACAAGATCAGTGATAAACGAGAATGAGCTTGTTTTTGGCAACAACAAAAAAAGCATATTAACAAAAAAAAAAAGTGAATTTTCGTTTTACTTGAAAAAAAAAAGAGAATTAGGGGAAGGGATTAAGGGAAAATTAGGGGAAGGGATTAAGGGAAAGAGTGAGAGCTAACCATTGTGAGTGAAAAGAGGTCTGAATTGAGGTTGAAAATGGCTACGTGCAAATTGCAATGTGCAGATGATATTGGCAGAAAGAATAATGAGGAGAAAGAGATGTAAGTCATATTACAATAGGCATTAACACGAGTCACATAAATCAGGTTGTATATTTGGAAGTAAATCAAATCGAATGTTAAGATAGATTCTGCAACTACAAGTCATTGGATATTTGAGAGAAGGGGATTTTTCTGAAGGGGATTTCTTTAGGTTTTTAGATACGTTATTTGTGTGGGTAATGGGGGTATCGGGTGGGTTAAGTGGATATGGGTGGGTTTTTAAAATTTGGGTTTAATTAATTGGTCAAATCATGTTCCTCCGTAGGATTGCGACACGTGTACCAAATAAGTCTTCCGTTATAGTGAGGGGTAAATGTGCACTGCTTTTTGGACGGCAGGGGCATTAATGAACGAAAAGTATGACAGAGGGTATTTATATACCACTTGCGATAGTTCGGAGGTATATTTGTCTTTTTTCCCTTAATAAAATAATCGAGATGATAACACTACAGTCACTGCTCCCCTGTTATGTGCTGGAATTACTACTTATAGTCCTTTCAAATATTTTGGACTCGATAAGCTTGGAATGCACATTGGTCTTGGAGGGCTCAGACATATGTTAGGACCGAAATAAGCAGGTGTAATGCGGAAGCTAGCAAAGCAAACCTCGAAAGACCACGAGTAAGAAGACAAACGAGAAACACATCAAAAGAGACAGATTTAACGTGGTTTGGTCAATCGACCTACGTCCACAAAGGAGATGAGCAATCCACTATAAATATGAGAGTACAAAATATAGAGAGAAACAACCTCAACCAATTCACTCGGAATACGAGGTACACAAAAATCTCCTCCATAACCGTGACTCTCAAAACCCTAGGACTACATTGTGAATGCTAATTAAGTTAGAAGGAGCAAGCCTATATTTATAGAGTCCTAAAACCTTTCCTACAAGAAAAGGACTAGTCAAAATATTAAAACCTTTTCCTAAAAGGAAAACTTATTTATGGTAAGAAATCAGGGCAAATAACCCCAACAACATGTGGCTGTTAAGTTTGCTAAGGCATTCGGAACCAAAGTGACTGTCATTAGTACATCTGCTAATAAGAAGCAAGAAGCAATGAGCGTTTGGGGGCAGACTCTTTCTTGATCAGTTGCGATCCTGAGCAGATGAAGGTGAATATAATAACTCATTATCATTGAACTTTGTGATCATCTTATCTTATCTAAATGTTTAAACTGTTTGAGAGAATGGTTTTATTTAATTAATTGCGTCTTCAACACACCTCTGCCTGTTCTTTTTCATGAGTAAAGCACGTGATATTTTTTATTTTTTGCGACAATGGTGGTGTTGAGGTTTTTGAACTCACGACCTCCGCTTGCTCTAGTTCCGTGTTGAAGTTTGTGACAATCTCATCTAAAAGTTAAGTTGTTATGCCAGTTTAACAATTTAAACAAAAGAATGGGGGCTAACCTTTTGTTTATTTGTTTTATTAATACTAGTCTTTGGGAACGTGCATTGCACGTTTGTCCCTTATCATTATTATAGAATTTTTATATATTTAAAAAGTTGAGTACTAAAATAGATAGTGTTGAAATACACAATATGGATTTTACTCATCAATAAAATTCATACAAGCAGGATAATGTATTTCCATAAAAAATATGTGAAACTACTTAAGATAATATAGCCTCTAATGATATGAATGTTGATAAATCTTTGCTTGAAAAAAATTATAAATGCATGTAGATTGCCTTTAACGAAATTTGCAAAAACATGAAGAAGATTATTCAAATTTTTAATGTTAATGATTTAATATCATTTACTATAATCTATTCAGTTTAGAATGAATTGTTTTAGTCTTCCACTAACTATTGCATAGATAGATGACATAGGGATAACAAAAAAAAAAAAATACACTACTTTAACATCTGATTATTCATCTCAAGTATGCATAGAAATTGTCGGTTTGTCATCACAAGCCATCCTGTTATTTCAAAGAATCAATTAATAATAGACTCAATTTTCAGCAACAAATAATTTAGTAATTACCAAATAAAATGTAACATCACTATTTTATATGAGAAGAAAAATGAAAAAAAAAAATGTGTAATAATTACATAGCATACCAAAAGAGAGAACATCTCTTACTATTTCATGTTAAATTTTATTACAAGTCATAATGAACCACTCTTGATAAAGATATTTTTTCTCAACTAAACATATCTAAGGATTTTAGGACGGAATAACTCAACATTCAATCAAGTGAATCATTTAGTCTTCTTATAGCATGAGTGTCATCATATAATATTATACTAATTCTAAAAATCATATACATAAAACACCTAATTTTTTCAGAGAAACTACAATTCACGTACCCATATTTTTGGCCTTAAATTTGCTTCAACGTAGAAAAACATATATTGGACCGACATTTTCAATTCATCGTCAAATGTAGTATTTTTCTTCAAACATCACCTTCACCTATAAATTTACAATAATATATGAAATTCGAACAGGAAAATAGAAAAAATTTGAGAAAGACACAAAAAAACTTAGAAAATGTGTAGATGAAGAAAGAAAAAAATCTGAATCGAGAAGAGAAAAGAATAGATACTGTATGTGCCTACCTTCGTGGAGTGCATAGACATAAATGCACAAATGTTTACAAGAATGTTGAAAACTGATATATTGATGGTAATTTATAAGATAAATTTTTTATATTTAAAGTATCCATAATGTAAAATATGAATAGACTTACAAGGAGCTGGAGGGAAATAAATTAACGAACCATGACTTTTAAGAAACGTTTCATGAAGAAAATAAAAGGTCTAAAATGTTCTTGTAATAACCACACCATATATATATATATATATATATATATATATATATATATCATTTTTGGGCAATAATTGAAAAAAAAAAAAAAGGAAAATGGAGAAAAAGTCTAAAAAATAATAGAGGAAAAATTGGCATATTGTTTATGCCTAACGTATAGTCTATAGATGGATAGATTAAATCAGTTGCAGATTAATTGGCAAAGTAATATTTTTTGGTTAATTACAATCATTTCATTTGCTAATTTCCAACAAAGAGTAAGAAAAAATAATTAGTTAGTTAATTTATTATAATGATGATAAGTAATGTTTTTTTTTTCATTGTAATTGCTAATAAAAAGGCTACTACTTCGAATGTACAAAAATAAATGCTCAAGCTTTACATCAATCATCAGCAAAAAAGCCAAAAGACCCAATAAAAGTTGGGAATTTCAATGGGTTAGCATTTATAAATTTTTAATTTAAACTTTGTTTTCTTCATTAAACATTTAATTAATTAGACATTTTATAATATTTTAATTTAGAATAGGGGTAAAAAGGTAATTCAAACTTTGTACTTTGGAGCTTCCCACTTCTAATAATATACTAGATTCACCGCACGTGCGTTACACGTGGTTGCTTTGTCTTAAGATTGTTACATGTATGATAATATTTTGGTACTCAATCTGGCCCATTTTTTTGTGTGTTTTGCCAGTTTTTTGCAAGTTGTTATTATGTGGCCTTGTAGTTCTTTCCACCAGTCGTTTGTTTTGGTATATTTCGTAATAATTTTCATTTTTTGTATTTCTGTGAACCTGTAATACGCATAATAGTTGCATAAATAAATTAGACTCAGGTGTAATTAGAGTTTTCTGTCCATTGAATATTAAGGCCAAAAAATTCCCACTCAAGCGGTCGTTTTTGGTTTAAGTATTGCATTAGATGCTGTGACCGCCCTTTTTTTTTTGTACCACAGGTTGAATATGTGGTGAAACATTTCATAGATGGTTGTACGATGTGTATTTCCATTTTAGAAATGGGTAACATACCTACTTGGTTTTGATGTGTACTACTTGGGTGAAGTTATATTCAATCTGAGAAGTGCAGTGGTGATCTTGTTGTGTACTTTAATTTGTGATATTTAATTTTGAAATGCCAGTTGACTGTGTATTATACTTATGGTAGTTGTATGTCTAGTCTTAAATCCCTGTACCGTAAGCCGTATCTTGTTAATCTACATTTTAGTTGTTCATCCTCTGGCTTTGTAAGTCATTATTAATTACAGCCTACTTACTGATCAAACACACATCTGTACTATTTGTGTTATGGGGATTTTAGTCGGGCGCGGTCATCTTAAATTGATTGTACGTTATTTATTGTTAAGTAATTGTGCTTGACTTAACAATCTGCCCTATTAGTTATGTTCCGTCATGACCCCTTTACAATAAGGTTTAATCATTGTGTACTGTATATTTACATAATTGAATAAACAGAAAAGTAATGTCTTATTTGGTAGTTGCCTGATGTTGTTCATATTCTCTCCTCTTCCACCATAAATATTGGTATTAATCAAATATTTCATAAAACTTCCTTGTAGACAATATTTCTTGTGTATGTCCCTATGTGTCGCTCTGGTTGTTCAGTCATTACCAATATTTTAGTTGTCTCCATAGATATTCCTCTCGATAGTGCCACATACAATTGACCATGTGAGAATACATGTTGTGGTAGGTACAATCCAACA
This sequence comes from Solanum commersonii, assembly GCA_029007595.1. Lineage (NCBI taxonomy): Eukaryota > Viridiplantae > Streptophyta > Magnoliopsida > Solanales > Solanaceae > Solanum > Solanum commersonii. The sequence continues at coordinate 1,419,466 of JAJTWQ010000127.1, read as the reverse complement.
TTTGGTATTGTTTGACCTTGTGCCTTATTTATTGTCATTGCAAAACATAAACGTATTGGAAATTGTTTCCGAATAAATTTGAAAGGATAGCCTTCATTCTCGGGTGGTGATAGTTGTATTCTTGGAATAAACACTTGTTTTGTGGCATATTGACCTGTTGTTATTTCTGCATGTATGACATTCCTGTTGAAACCTCTACAAATCAGTCTTGTCCCATTGCACAACCCATTTGAGGGGTCTAGATTTCTCAGCATCATTATGGGTGCATTTTCTTTTAGAACCAACCTAATGCATACAACTTAATCATTTATCAGTTGTGTTGTATTTGTAATAGTGCAAATTTTGTTTATTTCATTTGTGTTATGAGCTAACATAATAATAACAGTTATGTATAAGTTTTGATGTATTTGATAATGTACCTATGTGGTGGTAGTCCATTTGGTGTTAAGGTGTTGAGGTATTCTTCTTGATAGTAGTTGTTGGTATCATCTTCCACTGCGTCAAAGCTGATGTATGTTTTTGTTTCTCCTGGGAATTTTCCAATCATCAATTCATTTAGGTTATCTACAAATTCATTTCGACTTGCTAAGATGGCCCGTTCTGTTATGTACTCAGCAGATCTGTAATTTTGTTCAATGGCTGGGAAAATTTCCCTGACCAATGATTCTTCAGGATTACCATCCTGACTTTGTTGGACAATCATTTGTTGCGGCAGCGCTATCAAGTTTTCTTTTATTGTGGTTTCTTCTCCATTTCCAATACGCAGCAGCAACTCACTGAAAGTTGTATCTGTTCTTGTTGGAGAGAAGAAGATTTCTTCTTCTTCCACCATTGACACACAGAAGCAGAGAGAGATGAAATGATTGGGACAAAACTTGATGCTTCTGATGCTTCTAGTTCTTGTCGGAAGAAGACTGAAGTTTGACATGGGCTGAAGTGGGCTGCAGAAAGAAAGATACTTGGGGCTTAATGCAATTGGGCCTTTCAAATAGCATTCAGCCCAATAGTGACACAACAAATAGAGGAATAAAATATCTTCTAGAATAGATGATCTGTACAGAAATTAGTTACATAGTTTAGGTATTTATTTTGGTAGTCTTTTACATTTTGCAGGACAGTCCTTATTTACTTGTATAAAGCTATGTAATCATTAATGAATACAAGCAGAGAAAATTCTCCAAATCATCTTCATTTTTCAATTTTTACAAAAAGCAGGGCAGAGAGCCAGATGATGTGTTTGTAACTTTGCTGCGTGAAGAAAAACCAAATTTAAAAGTGAAGGAAACCGATAGATTCAGTAAGGTAGTATTGAGAAGGAGAGGGTGCGTTGATGCAAACCTGTGCATTAAGCGAAATATACGTTTGATGGGTAGAAATAATTGAGTTCATGAGTTATATATTGGGAGAAGAGATGGGTTGCAACTGCTTGATAATTCTGGGCGGTTGCGACTGCTTGATAATTCTGGGCGGACGTGTTAGTTCAATTTCAAGGGATTGGAAGTGGTGGCGTTTCAGAATGAGTGTGTGTAGTGTACGAAGGGCCATGTTAAAAGTTCAACAGGGGGAAGTGGCGGCTTATGCGATAGGTTGCATATAGTGCGGGTGGTGTAGGATGGAATAGGGGTTACTTAGTAATTTACCTTTAAGTTAGGAGGGTTATTTAGTAATTTACCATTAAGTTAGGAGTTGATGCTTTTAAGGTAATATAGATGATGATACGAACAGTCTGCAATGAACACATTGGATGGGATTATCGACACTGTTTCTGCGGTGCACCCTATTCTTCCATTGCTTATGTTGATGAAATCTCATGGTAAGCTTGTCATGGTTGGTGCACCAGAAAAACCAGTGGAGTTGCCCGTGTTTCCACTACTTATGGGTAAGCATCGGACAATAATTTCTTATGCATGATTTTAATAATAAAGTTTAGATTAACGTATATATAATGTGGCCCTTCCCGCACATAGTGAAAGTTTAGTGCATCAGACATTCTTTACTAAAGAAGGAAGCTAGTGGCATAGGAGGGATGAAAGAGACTCAAGAAATGTTGGATTTTGCGGCAAAGCATAACATAACACCAGATATTGAAGTTGTGCCAATGGACTATGTGAACACAACATCGTTTCGTGCTCGACATTGGCAATACATTGAACAAGAAATGAGAATGGGTTCAATTATGTAGCAGTGTTTCTTTGCTAATTAGATTACATTAATTTCAGAGATGATCAATAAAATGTGTTTCTTGCACTTATTAAAATAGAAAAAGAATGTAACATTTTACAGTAGATATCAACGGAGACTTCAGTAGAACTTGATGGTTGGGGAGAAATTATCTGAGCTCCATTGGATTCGGAAGCTTCTTTCATCCATCTGCAATTTATCTATTTGTCATGAAATGGAAAATGTGATTTGAAATATAAAAAGAACGAATTTTTGCATACCCAAATTGTACGTACATGTTCCCTTCATAGGCAGTGTCCCCAAACTCACTGCTGATTACTGATACGTACATCACCTATTGCCAATAGAAGAAAGAATGAAAAGAAATAATTTATATATAAACAGAGAACATAATTTCATGAGGTATATACCTATATTTAATCTATAATCCCGAGCTTGTGGGAAAGAGCTGCAAGAGTTTCTTAGAAGAGGAGCAATTAGCCTCTTCTTCATCTCTGCTCTTCCTTATCCCATTGTGAAGCTCAGCTTCATCTTTATACAACAAATGAACTCCAAATTTCTTCTCTTCTCCAAAAACATCTAACTTAATGCGTCCATAGTCATTTGGTGTTTTTTCATTTGCATTAGATGCATCCCATAAGCCACCAAGAGGTACCAAAAAAAAATTAATATTCCATTCATGACAATATTCTGAATTGGATAAAGCAAATTGCTGGGACATCGACGACATCCCATCATCACATAAGGGAATCAAATGAGCTGTGATGCAATCAATATAATAATCGCCATAGTAACATACAACAAATCCCAAGAAGTTATCACTTACATACCAATTCTCAGGCAGATTGACTGATACACTTGTGCCCATTCCCTGATACTTGAACCAACTTGGGATATCCTTCCCCGAACTCCTAAACACTCTTAGTGACAAGGAATCTGAAACAGAGATGTCATGCTGGAATGATGAGATATTCTGAAACAACGAATTACAGATCAAATCACTGCTCCAATCTACATTTATTGTGTCTAATTGCAGTGGAAATTCTGGCAGCTGTGTTAGCCTCTTGCAATTTATTAAGTACAACGATCGAAGAGCACCAAGTTCGGATATGCTTTGAGGCAAATGCTCAAAATTATTTCCACTGAGATACAACATTTTCAAAGAGGATAGGGATCCAATGTCTTCCGGAAGTCCTCCATCTTTTAAATTGCAGTAACAGAGATCCAGATATTCCAATGAGAGTAACCCTTCATTCACCAGAGGGAACACAAAGTACACTCTATCTTCTGATTTACCTTTTCCAAAACTCAAATATTTAAGCTTGTTCAAGCGGACGATGGAAGACGGAGGATGTGAGATTAGAGTATTTCTGGCATGAAGCTCCTCCAAGTTTTCTAAATCACCTATCTCTTCTGGCAAGCTTTCAAGTTTTGACCAATTCGACAAATGTAGCTTCACCAAACCTTTCGACTTACAAATGCTGCTTGGAAGAGATGCAAGGTTTGTTATGCCATCCAAATGTAGCTCTATAAGATGAGGTTGGTGATCCAAGAAATATAATGGCAGTTCCCTTATCCCAGCCCGACGTCATAATCTTTCCGGCGGTTCCACGCTTCATCCTTCCAAGGATTTCTGGAAATTTCTTTAAACTAGAGCAGCATTTTAGATTCAAAGATTCAAGAGATTCCACATTAACATATGGAAACCTCTCAAGGCTTTTACACCAATACAAATTTAACTCAATGAGTTTTTTGCAATGCTTCAGGGAATGTTGAACCTCTTCAAGACTCGTACAGTTCTGTAGATTCAAATACTCCAAATTTGGCATCCCCTTGAAATCTGGTGTTCTCTTCAAGCTGGAGGAGTAACTTAGATCTATCCTACGTAGAGACAGAAATTGCTGCAGCTATTCAAAACACAGAGAGAATGATAGTAAACGACATGTTTATATTATAACTCAACGTGTGAAATGAGAAATTGTTTGATTTTACTTTATATGGAAACTAGTAAAATTATTTTAATGAACAAAGTACACAAATAAGAAGAATAATTTTGTTTGATATAATTATTGTTATGCATTTCAAGTTTTATTTATATGTATACTATTGAATGTTGGTGTACAGATTGAAAGCTTCTCAATTAATTGCAGGGATTATTGTGAGGTATGATTGATTAAACTCATTTGTAGGGATTATTGTGAGGTATGATTGATTAATCTCATTAGAAATACATAGTCTTATTATGCTTATAGTATCTGCTTTGATTTCTTATCTTATACTCCCTCCGTCCCATTTTATATGTCACATTTTTTACTTTGCACTTGCATTAAGAAATAATGTAACTTTACCCTTCTACCCTTATTTAATGTTTTCTTAAGTCAACTTTATTAATAAATGACAAGATTAATTAACTTTTCTATCAAGGGTATAATAGGCAAAATATGGTAATTTATGCATAAATTTTATAAAATGACAAGTATTGTGGTTCAGCTATTTATAAAAAAGAATGACATATAAAATGTGACGGAGGGAGTACATGTTTTCCAATTTATATTGCAATCAAAAGTTTTAAAAAAAAAAAATATACAAAATTTATAAATATAGACATATATTATGCAAGCATATAATATGGGATATACGTGTAATGCACGTGTCTAGATAATCCTACTATTAAAAGTAGAAAGCTCTAATATGCAAAGTTGAATTACAATATTTCCCTCCACCAAATTATTTTTTAATTAAATATCTGATAAAATCATAATATTTTAATTACATAATTTTCCTTAATTATTATTATATGTTAAAAGCTCTTACATCTTCTCCAAACTATTGTTCATTATACCTTCCACTTTTAATATTATTTATCCCTATCTTTTCACATGCTCTGCATTCTTTATATAGAGTCGATAATCCACCGTGGAGTTTTATCCACATTTGAATTTCTTTCTTAATATTTGCGTTTCATCATTTCATTTTCTTTATGCTAAGTTTTATCTATTGGTTTAATCTTCTCTCGTAGGTAACAAAATCATATAATGCTAGCAAGGTAGCATAACTTAGTTGGTCCAAGACCATTTCATGGTAGCTAGGATGAAACACTTGTACCCTTCCTTGTATAGCTTGGACTTGCATGATAGTATGCCTTCCATGGTAGCATGGTCTAGCCTAGTATGGTGCTATTCCTTTGATAGCTTGGTCTAGCCTAATAGGGTGTTATTCCTTGGTAGTCTAGAAATGATGAATAATAATCATTTAAGTATGATAGCCTAAAGTGGTACTTAGTATGGGTAGGACTATGGGGTCTTATCCATGCATCACACAAGTATGACTTGAAACTACTTATTAAGTGTTCTCTTATATGTTGTATGCTTAGCTTGGATTGTTGCTATAGTTGTCATCCTTGATATGTTGACTAAAGGTGAAGATTCCCTTGTTTACGAGAATTAAGCTAAGGATGAGATCATGAGATGGTAAGTATGATTATGATGACCAAAGTGGATACTTGGCATGGATGGATTATGGGGTCTTATCCATACATTGCACAAGTATACTTGGAGGTTACTTATGAAGTGGTTTTTTTATGATATGAAGGTCTAAGTATTGACTATGTATGTGTTGAATTTAATAGTTTTTTTTATGCAAAACAGTACTATCCCTTCGATTGAAAAAACAAAAAAAGGCATAGAAGAATGGCAAGCAAAAGAAGGAAAACAATATTTTGTTAAAGAAAAACAAATTATTACTAATAATATTGCATAAGTAACAAAGTTAAAAATTGAATTACTAAAATAATCTAAAATTGCTGATTTTATATATATATATATATATATATATGAAGAATCTTATTTATTTTTAATTAATAAGCTATTTTTTCATTACTTATATGTTATAATAATCTAAAAGTCATTATTATTACTCCAATCTTTCAACTGTTCTATTACTAACTAATGAGGAGAAGCCGAAAACGTACTATCATAACTATTCAAACTTTTCATAGTTAACAATGCTAAAAAAAAGAATTTTAAAAGTCACCATACATATTAGTATAAATATATCTCATATTTTTTTTCCCTTCCAAATTCAGAATTAGCATTTCAATTTTCTTTGTTTATTCTTAAGATATTTGGTGGTGCTTATGTGTTATAGGTTGATTTCTTTAACACACACTCACTCACTCACTCTCTCTCTCTCTCTCTCTCTCTCTCTCTCTCTCTCTTTATATATATATATATATATATATATATATATATATATATATATATATATATATATATATATATATATATTTATTTATTTATTTATTTTATTTTAAAAAAAACGTTACAAATATATTAGTATAAATAAAAATGATAGTATTAAAAGAGGATGTCTTATCTAATGATATTATATTAAAGACTACTTATCATATATATTTAATGATAAAAAGCCTCACATAACATACATTCATCATCTTAAAAAGAATCTTAATTCCTCTAGTAATGACTTGCCAAATGATAGATAACGTAAACAGTAATATTTAAAAGAGGATATATATGAGAACAATTATAATTCTAGGACAAAGATAAAATAGAAAGTATCTGAAATAGAATGGTACCTTTGTTTCATTCCATAAATAATGCAACGAACTCCCCCGGAGATCAAGATGAACAAGCCTTCTGGGATTAAAATTTTCTGGCAATAACTTCCAAGGATAATTATGCCACACAAACCAACACAAGCTGTTGGAAAGGTACTCAATAGAGCCATCTTCTAAATCACTTTGGGTATAAAATAGAACACGCTGTATGTGTAATATCCTAAGCCTTTGCATATTTTTCATTGCGTCTTTGCTAAAGCATAGTTTTTCAGAATAAGGAAACCATATTGCTTCCACTGCCATGGTCCCCTATAAAAAGATCATGAATCAACATGTCATGTACAATCCACTTATCAATATCATTGTTTTCTTACTCTACCCACGAATGCAATTTTTTGTCATGTTTTATATTATTTATTATTGTACTTGAAGTTCTTGAAGAGCCAGCACCATCAAATAAAATTTAAGGTACAAATATTAGTTAAGAAATATGCCGCTTAAGAGAAATGCTTTGCTTTGTTAATGATACATTCTTTGAGAATTTTATTAGACTCAAGTTAAAAAGTTTTCATGCTCTCGTAAAACAAAATGGTAACTGAAATAGTGCCAATAACTGTCATCTTTTAAATGAAAAAAAAATTAATCGATCATTGAATTAGTAAGGTAAGTATTGGCCCTCCTAAGTTTTATTTTTTCATTACTGAATTTTTACTAATAAAAAATTACTTAGGGTAAATAAATGGGTGATATTAGCTTTTAAAAAATCATTGATTAAATTAGTATGAACAAATTAAATATTGTATAAATTTCAAGTTAATCCAAAGAATGATATAAGATTAAATATATTAAGTGGTAATTCATAACTTATTAACATGAGAGAAACAAACTAGGTAGTGTGGATTTGAAACAACTTAAATGACTTGTGCGTCAATATATGAAGCTAGAGGAACAGAGTATATATATATATATATATATATATATATATATATATATATATATATATATATATATATATATATGTTTGAAATATGAATACTTACCATATTGCCCATCATCACATCTTCTAAATCTTCAACATTCCATATTCTGCTAGGTTCTCCGTAATCTTTTTGCATTTTCACTATGTATTTGCCCATATCTTCAATCAAGTCATGCATATCAATGAAACTACATTCACTATATTCAGAGATGAACACAAGGGATTTGTCAATTAGGACATTCAATGTGTCTTCAGCTCCAGAATCATAGCTCTCAAGGATTTGAATGACTTCTTTTTTTTCATGACTACGGAAGAAACATACGATATCTAGAAATATCTTTTGCTCTTCGGGCTCCAATCCATCATAACTTATTTTGAGTTTTCCAACAATTTCTGAATTAGACTTTTTCTTTATTTGGTCTACAGTTCTTGTCCACTGAGTTAGGCCTTTCTTGTGCAGCAAAGAACCCCACACCTTGAGGGCTAAAGGAAGGCCTTGAGCGTGATTTACTACCTCCAATGATAACTTCTTCAAACACTCATCTGGAACTTCTTTTTTGAAAGCATGTTGATTGAACAATTGCATAGCATCATCATCAGGTAGTGTGGGCACTTCATATATTGCAGCATCCTTCTCTATCAATTGTCTGTTTCTAGTTGTTACAATAACTCTGCTGCCATTACCAAACCAACCAACATCACCTGCTAAATACTCCAAATGATCTCTTTCATCAATGTCATCAAGCACAATCAACACCTTCATAGAATAAAGTCTGCTCTGAATCATGCACTTCCCATCATACTTATTATCGACGTAATCATCTTTTTTTCTTAACAGTTTAGAGAGAAGAGTATTTTGTAAAGAATACAGTTGATTCTTTCTTGCATTTTCCTTAACATCGGCAAGAAAACAAGCAGCTTTAAATTGATCAGATAAAGTATCAAAGATGGCTTTTGCTATCGTCGTTTTACCAATTCCGCCTGTTCCCCAGATTCCTACAATCCGAACATTATTGATTTCTATTTGAAGTAGGGATTTTAGTTCCTCTAAATGAGAATTTATTCCCACAACATCTTGCAAATAAGATAAAAAACGAGCACTCTTGCAAAATTTGGAAGAGATGTGGTCGATGATCTGATCAATTTTCATTGATTGATTAATCCTACATAAATTAGAGATTGATTGTTGACAATGTGAGGAAGTCAAGTATTAGAAAGTAATTTCATACTTTTAATGTTTAAGAGCGTATTAAATAGGAAACATTATAGTTCAGGGTAATATATAGAAACATATTGTTATTTTTTTCATCAAAAGCAATTATTTGTTTCCAACTCACCCGTCATGAATATGATGTCCTTTTAGATCTGCGGCAGCAGTTAGGGCATTCCTCCATCCTTGAACCTTCTGCATCCCCTCAACATCATTCTTATACCTCGATTCGTGTTTGGCAAATGCTTCTGCAAAGCTCTCACTTTGGTTTCGAACATGTGATGGATCCACATAATAGAAGACCGGTATAACTGTTTGTCCATTTTCTTTCTCCTTGCATTCCATCATCTTCACTAGTTCATTCAAGCACCACCTTGAAGTAGCATAATTCTTTGAGAAAACGATTACAGCAACTTGGGACTCTTCTATCGCTTGCACGAGTTCTTTTGAGATGGAATCACCATCCTCTAGCCTTTCATCATCTAGAAAGGTGGATATTCCCCTATTTTTCAAACCTTTGTGCAAGTGACTAGTAAAATTATTCCGGGTATCAACTCCTCTGAAACTTAGAAAGACATCATACTTCCATCGAGGACAATACTGTGAATTTCTCGTAGAAGAAGAAGATGATGCCATAGATTCAATTAATTGTCTGAAAAGAAAAACTAAAGTGTATGGATGAGATCAATTGATGAACAAATTAGTTATATAGAGGAAAGAAGAAATAAACATTCCAGTCTATGGTTATGGACCCACTATCCATCTGCACAAAGAAAAATTGGACCACATTACTATTATGAACAAACAATACAAATCCCATTAGTTTAGAGTTTAATTACGTATTTTTATTTTAGTTTTTGAAATTATCTTTCGAACCATATTTTTACTTTTGGGCACTCAGATACATGTATCTCAAACATATGCAAGTCAAATTTGGTGTAATTTGTTCCAATTACATTGTATATTCAAGTGTGGCACGTATGTATCTGAGATACACTGACTTTCTTTCTCACCCTCTCTCTATGTATTTGTATTTCACAATATATCTAGTATTAAGAAAAATACGTGCATCTAGTATCAAAAGATATATGTTGCTTTCTTGCTCGCCTCTCTCCTCTCTCCTCTCTCGCTCGTTTCTCTCCCTCTTTCATTGTCCTCTCTCCCTATATAGTTATTACTAGTATTTATGGTAGAAATGTTTGTGTAATTAGATAGCTTTCTCCTACTATTTTTGATGGATTTTTATCTTTCATCACAATGAATGGATGAAGTCAAGTCGCGTTGTCGTTGACAAAGAAATTGCCCTTCTTTTTTCTTTGCACTAGTATGTGCTTGTACTTCAATTTTTAGTGGTCCATTGTGTGGATATACATTAGAGTTTCCAAGAAATTTCCTACATTTATTGCTTTAGACCGGTTGTTTATATTCAATGCAATGAAGTCTAGTCTTCATGTTTTGTCGGTAAAAAATTTGGAAGACGGGGTCTACTCCAATTGAATTATTGCTATGGGTTCCACAGCATTATGAAGTGGACATCTCAAAATATAAGTGCATGAAGCTACAAAGAAAGGCTATATCTTGAAAAATATCTACGTTAAATCAAATTATTGTGAGTTAGCTCTACTTAATATTATGTATCCACATAGATGCCTGACTTAATTCAGATTCGTGTCGAGAGGTTTTACATCGAGGGTAAACATTTCCTAACAAGGACTAGTCAATAATCAAGGCACAAACTCAAAATATTTAATTAAAAATGAAGAAATAATTATGACTCTATCATAATTATTGTTATTGTTCGATCTCTCATTTAATAATTGTAATTAACTAATAATTCTTTTTATTTATGGTTCTGGATTCACCGTAAGGAAAATTGGACCATATCTCTGCTTTTGATTGATTATTATTTGGAAAAAATTGTAATTAACTAATTTCTTTGTTTCAGTTTATACGATTCAATTTCTTTTTTAGTCGATTCCAAAAAGAATGACGGATAAGAAACAAACGATATACACTCCTATCAATAGTTGCTAGACCACTTGAGCTACATTGGTTCCAAGAGAGGTGTCACATCACTTCTATTAAAACGGGAGTCATATAAATATCTGTAGGTTCAAGAAGATTGGATTATCATATACCCAACTTCTTTTCTCAAGCCAAGAATCTAGTTGTTTTGTGACAAACAGAGAAACTTGTCACTGGATGGAAATAGAAAATACTCATTTTGTTTCAATTTGATTGTTTTATTTTTTTATTTTTCAGTCCGCTTAGAAAAGAATGTATATCTTTCCTTTTATTTAAGGGAAAATAACGAGGGCAACTTGAGAGTATTTGAAAGCTTTCAAGAGTTCTTCTAGGATCAAATCGCCATGTTTTAACCTTTTATTAATTTAAAAGGTGATTATTTCCCTCTTTGTCAAAAATTCGTACAAATAACTCTTGTTTTACGAGTATCTTCGTCTCTCTTTATAGTCAACTGGTAAATTTCCATAGCAAGTAGTAGGAAATTTCTTCACGCCTTCCACACATTTATATTTGATTGTGACATATGGATTAAAGTGCTGACAATGTGCATGAACTTGATAAATTCCAACAAAAATTGGAAAAAGTCACCAAACTCTCGAAAAGCACAGTGGGACAACTAAAAAGAAATAAAGGTGTGGGAGCCATTCGCCTTACAAGGGCCTTTACCCCTTTGCTTTTTAATATTTTTTTGTTGTCATTTTGGAATTTCAGCCAAAAAATAAACTTGCCCTCTCTGGACTACAAAATGGACTGCTAAAAGTACGGATGAAGCTTCAAAGAAAAAGAGTCCCAAATGAGAAGAAACAAAATTTTAGGAGAAGTTAAATGGAATTATTGTAATGGGCGGAGCCACTTAAGGTGATGGGTGGTTTGGTGCACACATATAGCTAGAAAATTATGTGGTATATTGAGATTAAATATTACTCTGTTATTACAAGTGTATATTTAATTTTTTACACACTTAACATAACTAAGAAAAATATTTGCACACCCTTCACTAAATTCCTAATTCTGCTACAAAATTTATTGCTCCACAAGTACAAACACCAACCTCCCTTTATCTTCTCTGCCAAAAATTGATTGAAATTGTCTTTAATTTCATAGAAAGCAGACGACTTTGACTTTAAAAACTCCACTGGAATGGAAGAAGTAATTATTGATATTTTTTCAAAAAAGCTTTTTGCATCTAGTGTAATTTTTTACCATACATTTAAAAACCCACCAATGAATGTGGTGGAGCGGATAAGGCTGCTCCTCACTTAATCAGAGGTTTCGGATTCAAGTCTTCGGTATGAAAAAGTTCTAGGTATGGAGTGCTTAATTTCCTCCAAATGGGGCCTTAAGTGGCACGAATTCAGAATAGTCGAGCTCCAATGCGGTACCAGATACCAGATAAAAAAACAAAAATAAAATAAAGAATACATTCTAAGAAATTTCAGCTCCACAAATCCAATGGGGTTTTAACCACACATTTATTACTGATAGGTTGAATCTATCACAATTGAATATATATGAGGACGTTTCACCATCTCTTAAATTTCTGACTTGAAATTTGGTACAAAACTATTAATTAGTAAGACAATATGTAATTATTTTAAACTATAAACTGAATTAGTATTTAGGGTAGAAACTATAAACTATAAACTATAAAGTGAATTAGACTTGACTTCGCAATGAATTGATGAAGTCAAGTCATGTTGTCGGTGACATAAAAATTACCTTTGTTTTTTCTTTGCACCTTTATTTGCTTGTACTTTTAATAGTTCATTGTGTGCATATTGCATTGAAGTTTCCAAAAAATTTCCTACTTACTTCTAATAATGTACATATTTATTAAAATAACTTTTTTGACCGGTTATTTATGTTCTATACAATGAAGTTTACATGCTTGGCCAATTATAAAGAAATTGCTAGGACATATCTTACGGGTTCAAATAAACAAGGCCCACAATTTGTTAGGTAAAATTTCATTTTATGTCTTTATATTTAAATTATTTTTATTCATTTAATTTATTTTCAACTAAGAAATGTTTTGATTCCAAGGTGAGTTTTAATGGATATCAATAAAATTGGTATGATGTTCAAGTTAAAATTTTATCTGAGGCAATATCTTATTAGGATTGGTAAGGTACGTATGCCTAGCCCCTCTTACTATTAACTTATCCTTATAAATATCTTTTTATTTTTAATAAAAGACTGCTAGACACTCTGTCTAGTAATAAATTTGCTATAAAAAAAGCAGTGATTTAGTTCCTTTCACCAGCAAGATGAATAATTAATAAACAGGAGAAAATTCAATGTATCTGATAGCAAAAGACATGTATGTTCATCTCTTTTGACAACTCTGATTCCAATTCACACAACTCCAGTGGAATACGTTTGATTCCTGGAAATAGTTCCCTTTGCTCTGTTAGCTGGTGTAAGAGAGATGTCGTGTCACCTTTACTAATATATAAGACAATGGATTATTGCATACACAAGTTCTTTCGCGAATCTCTTTCTCAGGCAGAGGAAATATGTTCCCTTCATATGCAATGTTACGCGAAACTCCCAATTTGCACTGCATACAGTAAAACATTGCTTTCATAAAGATTGAAGTCAACAAGCTAGACAACAGACAGCTCCTTAGATTTCAGTATTTAAATGTAATTAAATAGTGAGAGTTGTGCATTCCTTACTGTATCGTTGCAGCTCGATGAGTCCCTTCTCTGTTGACAACATCCACCACTCCAAAGATATTCAATACCTTCATATACATATTTTTTTGTCAGATAAAATATATAATAATAACTTGTGAGCTACTCAATCTTGTGACAAAAGAAAACGATGATCTGTGTGAACTAATCTAATGTTACATTAGCTACTTAAAAATATCCAGGCATACTCCATACAGACATTTTCCCTCTCTCACTTTCTCCCTTGAAGATTGTATCGAATGAGGAGTTGATTAAGAACAGCTCTACATACTATGACTAATCTTGTTGCTTCAGATTCACATTTTGCCGATTAAAGTTTTTTGTTTTTAAGGCTGAGATTTCCCTAAATATAAAAATGAAGTAACAGTAAGTTCTGAAGCCATGGGTCAGTTGCTACCTTTGAGAATTACACTTTGCCTTTTCTCTGTGAACTTATAACACCTACGAGTGATAACCCGGTGAAATCTTTATATTGGTTGGGTACATCTACAGAAAGAGGAAATTCAAATAGAATGAATTATTACATACCCAAGTTCTTTCATGAATCTCTCTCTCGGGCCAACAGTCGAGTTGTTCTGTTCACAGGCAGAATCACCGTGTTTGTTTTCCGTTTCCCAGTTTGCTCTGCATAAGTAATCCAAAACCAGAATAAAACTTGTTATAACCACTTATAAGTAATCAAATTATAGATGTTAATAAGACAACAGGTAATCGCATATTCCTAATCCAAAACGATCACAACATGTCTAATCATGAATTACTGCATTTCGTCTTTGAGCAAAAGTCTTAAAAATCTAGCTTGTTTGGGAACTCTTTACGACACTCTTTTCTTTTTAGTCTGTTCCAGAAAAATATGGCACTTCTCTGAATTTGGGAACTGTTTTAACTTTAAAAGTGGTGTGCTCACAAGGAAATAAGGGTAGGACTAACCGCAACTTCACCTCGTAAGAGTAGCACCCCGACCTGAGAGTTGTGCACTCTTTATTGTATCTTTGCAGCTCGACAACTCCAACGTATCTCAAGACCTTCATATACATCGATTTTGTCAGATAAAAAACAACATAAATACAAGTAAAGAAAACACATATTAAAAGCTTATGAGCTGCTGAACTAGATTGAATCACACAACAAGGATTTATGTGGCCTAATCCATGGTAAAATTACTCCAATGACTACCTCTTTTGTTCCCTTAAAATTGGAGTTGCTCTAAACTCCATCCATTGAACTACTTAATCCGCGTGCTGGATTGACCATTTTCAGTACTTAACTCATGCTTTGTAACATTTTACAGTAGATATCAACTGAGACTATGCTTCTTCAGTAGAACTTGATGGTGAGGGAGAAATTGTTTGAGTTCGGGCGTTGGAGCTACTACATTAGACTCTGAGTCTTCTTTTATCCACCTGTGTTGGCAAAATTATCTTGCCATTCATCTGCAATTTGTTGTTCGGATCATCTATCTGTCAGAAAATGGAAAACGTGATTATATTTTGAAATGACATTTAAAAAGAATGAATTTTTGCATACCCAAGTTGTTAAGAGGAGAATCAAACTCACTGCTGATTGCCAATAGGGGAAAGAATGAGAAGAAATAATTTATATATAAACAGAGAACACAAATCCATGAGGTATTACCTATATTTAATCTATAATCCCGAGCTTATGGGAAAGAGCTGCAAGAGTGGCCTTTGTTTCTTAGAAGAGGAGCAACTAGCCTCTTCATAATGTTCATTTCTGCTCCTCCTTAACACAATGTGAAGCTCAGCTTCATCTTTATACAACAAACAAACTCCATATTCATTTATTTCTCCAGGGGAATATAACCTAATGCCCCCATAGTCATTTGGTGTTTTTCCATTTGCATAGTCATTTGGTGTTTTTCCATTTGCATTAGATGCATCCCATAAGCCACCAAGAGGTATCAACAAAAAATGAATAGCATATTTCTCAATATATTCTGAATGGTTGGATAAGGCAAATTTCTGGGTCATCGACGACATCCCATCATCGCATAAGGGAATCAAATGAGCTGTGATGTCATCAATAAATCTGCCGGAGTAACATACAACAAATCCCAAGAAGTTATCCGATACATACCAATTCTCAGGCAGATTGACTGATACACTTGTATCCATTCCCTGATGGCGGAACCAACTTGGGATATTCTGCAGCCAACTCCTTAACACTCTTAGTGACAAGGAATCTTAAGCATAGATGTCATGCTGCAATGACGAGATATTCTGAAACAACGAATTACACATCCAATCATTGCTCCAATCTGCATCTATTGTGTCTAATTGCTGTGGAAATTCTGGCAGCTGTGTAAGTCTCTTGCAATCTGACAAGTCCAAGTATTCAAGAGCACCAAGCTGGGCTATGCTACGAGGCAAATACTCAAAATTATTCCCCTGGAGATTCAACAGTTTCAAATAGGATAAGGATCCAATGTCTTCCGGAATTATTAGATTGCAGTTACTGAGTTTCTGATTTTCAAAGAGCGCAACCCTTCATTCACCTAAGGGAATACAAAGAACACTCCATCTTCTGATCTAGGTTGTCCAAAACTCAAGAATTCATGCTTGTTCAAGCGGACGATGGAAGACGGAGGTCGTGAGATTAGAGTATAGGTGGCATTAAGATTCTCCAAGTTTTGTAAATCACCTATCTCTTCTGGCAGCTTTCAAGTTTTGAGCACTCCGACACAAATGGCTTCACCAAACCTTTAGCTTGGAAGAGAAACAAGGTTATCCATGCCACTCAAACATAGCACTGAAAGATGAGCTTGGAGATGAATAATAGATGATGGCAGTTCCCTTGTCCCAGAACATCTTAATCTTTAAATCCAGCATTATTCTTCCCCAGATTTCTGGAAATTTCTCTAAACTATAGCAGCAGTCTAGATCCAGAGATTCAAGAGATTCCACATTAACATATGGAAACCTATCAAGGCTTCTACACTCACACAAATTTAACTTAATGAGTTTTCTGCAATACTTCAGGGAATGGTGAACCTCTTCAAGACTCGTACATCCACAAATATCCAAATACTCCAAATTTGGCATCACCTCAAAATCTGGTGTTCTCTTCAGGCTTTTAGTGCCACTAAGATCTATCCTTCGTAGAGACAGAAATTGTTGCTATTCAAAACACAGAAAGAATGATGAAAAATGAGTAAAGTAGTAAACGACATGTTTATATTATAACTCAACGTGTGAAATGAGAAATTGTTTATTTTACTTTATATGGAAATTACATGCTCAGAAACTAGATAAAAATCATGTTATAATAAATAAAAGGTAAAATATTTAAAAGAAGACCTAAATCTTAGCATGTTTAATTTGGTGCACATTTGAATATTGCAATTGTACTCTTAAATTTCCGCTATACTTGATTATCTGTTCTCATTTACCCCCTGGACGTTGATGTAGAAAAAAGTGTGAAACACCTTTTTAGGCGCGTGAGTGTAAAGAAATATTGAAAACAATGGCAGGTGAGGAAAGTTGTGCCAACATATTTTTTTTGTTTCTTCTTTAGATGCAGGGGTTGGGAATGCAATTCATAGAGGTTAAAAACCTCTGCTATTATATATAGTGATGATATGAGAACAACCCAAAATAATGTAAAATACATTAATTTGATTCTATGGAATTAATAACTTATTTCATTTAAACACAAGAATCATAATTCTAGGACAAGACAAAATAGGAAATATCTCAAATAGAACGGTACCTTTGTTTCATTCCATAAATAATGCAATGAACTCCACCGGAGATCAAGATGAACAAGCCTTCTGGGATTAAAATTTCTTGGCAATAACTTCCAAGGATAATTATGCCGGACAAACCCACGCAAGTTGTTGGAAAGGTACTCAATGGAGTCATCATGGCAATTGGTGTCAGATGAAAAGGAGGTCATCCTATCAACGTCGTCTTCAGTACATATGCATATTCATATTCTTCATTGCCTCTTTATTAAAGCTTAGTTGTTCAAAATACATAAACCAGATTGCTTCCACGGCCATGGTCCCCTAGTAAAAAGATCATGAGACAAATCATAACTACAGATGCCGTGCAAAATCCGCTAACCAATATCACTACTTTCTTTCTCCTTGCGTGCAAATTTTCGACATGTTATGTATGACTTCTTTTTGCACTTCAAGTTCTTGAAGAGCTAGTACCATTAAAAAAGATTAAGGTACAACATAAGTTAAGTACTTCTTAAGAAATATGTAGCTTAAGAGAAATGCCTAACGTAATTAATTTTACTTTTTAATGATACATTTTTTGAGAAGTTTATTAGACTCAAGTTAAAAGGTTTTTCATGCTCTCATAAAACAAAATGGTAACTGAAATAGTGCCAATAATTGTCATCTTTTAAATGTAAAATTAATCAATCATCAAGTAAATTAGTAAGGTAAGTTTTGGCCCTCCTAAATTTTATTCTTTTATTCGTGAATTTTTACTAATAAAAAATTACTTAGGGTAAATAAATGGGTGATATTAGCTTTTAAAGAATTATTGATTAAATTAGTACGTACAAAATATCATATAAATTTCAAGTTAATTCAAAGAATGATATTAGATTATATATATTAAGTGGCTATTAGACTAATTCATTACTTATTAACATGAGATAAACAAACTAGGTAATGTTAATTTGAAATGGCTAATTGAAGAATTAGCCACATAGGAATAAAAGCTATTTTATATTCTCCAACTGAAGCAAACAATTTAAATGACCAAATATGAAGCTAGAGGAACAAATATATGGAATTGGCCAAATATGCTTTCAGAGTAGGAATAGAATTGCATTGTTTAGCCTACTTACCATATTGTCCACCATCACATCTTCGAAATCTTCAACATTCCATATTCTGC
The DNA here is from genome assembly GCA_029007595.1 of Solanum commersonii. Taxonomy (NCBI): domain Eukaryota; kingdom Viridiplantae; phylum Streptophyta; class Magnoliopsida; order Solanales; family Solanaceae; genus Solanum; species Solanum commersonii. The sequence goes on along the minus strand of JAJTWQ010000127.1, from coordinate 1,400,922 downwards.
TAGGTTTTCCGGAATCTTTTTGCATTTTCAATATGTATTTGCCCATGTCTTCAATCAAGTCATGCATTTCAATTCTATGATATTTAGAGATGAACACAAGGGATTTGTCAATTAGGACATCCAATCAGTATTCAGCTCCAAAATCACAGCTATCAACAATTTGCATGACTTCTTTTCTTTTATGCCCACGGAAGAAACATGCGTTATCTAGAAATATCTTTTGCTCTTCGAGCTCCAGCCCATCATAACTTATTTTTAGTTTTTCAACAATTTCTGAATTAGAGTTTTTCTTTATTTGGTCTACCGTTCTTCTCCACTGAATAAGGTCTTTCTTGTGCAGCAAAGAACCCCACACCTTGAGGGCTAAAGGAAGGCCTTTAGCCTGATTTACTACCTCCAACGATAACTTCTTACAACACTCATTTGGAACTTCTTTTTTTAAAAGCATGCCTTATTGAACAATTGCATTGCTTCATGATCAGGTAGTGTAGGCACTTCGTAAATTGCATTATCCTTCTCTATCAAATGTCTATTTCTAGTTGTTACAATAACTTTGCTGCCATTACATCATCTGCTAAATACTCCAAATGATCACCATGATCTATGTCATCAAGCACAATTAGCACCTTCATAGAACATAGTTTGCTTGGAATCATGCACTTCCCATCATACTTATTATTGACGTAATCATCTTTTTTTCTTAACAATTCAGAGAGAAGGGTATTTTGTAAAGAATGCAGTTGATTCTTTCTTGCATTTTCTTTAACATCATAAAGAAAACAAGGAGCTTTAAATTGATAAGATAAGAGTATCAAAGATGGCTTTTGCTATTGTCATTTTACGGACTCCGCCTATTCCCCAAATCCCTACAATCCGAACACCATTGACTTCTATTTGAAGTCGGGATTTTAGTTTCTCCAAAATGAGCATTTATTCCCACAACATCTTGCAAAAAAGATAAAGAATGAGCACTCTTGCAAAATTTGGAAGAGATGTGGTGAACGATCAGCTGAATTTTCTCTGATTCAATCCTACATAAATAGGAAGATTGATTGTGGACAATGTGAGGAAGTCAAGTGTCAGTAAGTATTTCATATTTTTAATGTTCTGGAGGGTATTAAATAGGAAACATTATAGTTCAGGGTAATAGCTAAATACTATTAAATTTTTTCTAGTCAAAGCAATTATGTGTTTTCAACTCACCCGTCACGGATATCATATCCTTTTAGATTTGCGACAGCAGTTAGGGCAGTTCTCCATCCTTGCACCTTCTGCATCCCCTCAACATCATCCTGGTACCTTACTTCATGTTTGGCAAATGCTTCTGCAAAGCTCTCACTTTGGTATCGAACATGTGATGGATCCACATCATAGAAGATCGGTATGACTGTTTGTCCATTTTCTTCCTCCTTGCATTCCATGATCTTCACTAGTTCATTCACGCACCACCTCGATGTAGCATAATTCCTTGAGAAAACGATGAGTGTAACTTGAGACTCTTCTATAGCTTTCAACAGTTCTTCTGGGATGGAATCGCCATGCTCTAGCCTTTTATCATCTTGAAAGGTGAATATTCCCCTATTTTTCAAACCTTCATACAAGTGACCCGTAAATGTTCTCCGAGTGTCTTCACCTCTAAAACTTAGAAAGACATCATACTTCCATCGAGGACAATATTGTGAATCATTCGCAATAGAAGAAGAAGAAGATGCCATGGATTCAATTGTACGTCTAAAAAAGAAAATACAAACTGTCTTTACAGATTGTAGATGTGGTAATAGAAAGAAAATGAAAGATTATTAATGATCTACTCCACTATAGATTAGAACTATTAGGATTTTCTTCCAATTTAAATAGAAGGAACTAGGAAATTCCTTCAAAAAAGTAAAAGTGAATCAGATGGTCCTCTCCTTAAACAAATTTATGGATGAAAAAGTTTGTTTTTTTATAAAAAATTGTAAATTATGTTAATGGCTTTCTTTGTCACCAAAGCAAACAACTTGACTTCAAAAAAGAAAAAAAAAACTATGGGTCCTAGTGAAAACAAAAGAAACAATTTTTGTTTTGGAAAAGAAGAATCATCAACAACTGCAATTAATTTTAAAAAAAGGAAGTATGTCGTATAAGTTGGAACATAGTGATAGTACTATTCCTCAATCTCATATATTTTTCATAAACATTTCCAACCAAAACATTGTATAATTTACTCAAACTCTATAAAATATTCATCTTCAACCTTGGTACCTTTAAGTTAACAGCAGAAACAAGTTCAATTTAGGGCATTTTACTGAACAATAGCAATTATCAAACAAATTTATATACAAAAAAAAAAGAGTATGGACAAAATCAAGTAGAAAAAAAAAAGAACCAACCTAAAAAGAACAAGATCCACGACACCAGAAACGAGTGTTGCGTCGCTAGTTGCTCCGGTTCACCGGAGCTAGAAGCTCTTCGCCAGGACAGTGAAGAAGACAAAAGGGGCCGACTGGTTTTGGGTTAAAAGGGAAGTGGGTCGGGTTTAATTTTGGGGCGGGTTGATTTAATTGGGTTGGGTTTTAATTTGGAACTGGTAAGTGACGTGGACCTCTAATCTGATATTTGAAAATTGGTTATGTTCTCCATCAATACATAGTGGCACTTTGGGTAACGCAGTAACGGTAGTGATATATATGAGTTTAATTTATTACGAATAAAATGAATGAGTCATTTATAATAGTTTAATGAGATATTTAAGCTTTTTCATTATGTTAAATGTTAAAAGTTATGAATGGTCAAAACATTACCTTATCAATCATTTTTTGCGAATTTCAACCATCTTTTTTTTTCTTTTCTTTTTTTTTTGAATTTCATACATTAACTATCAATTGTTCCTTTTTTTTTTAACATGAACTATCATCATTTATGTATTAAAATACATCTTGAAACTGATTAGACCAACTATCACTACCTAAAATATCACTATCTACCATAATATCGGTCTTTGGTTCAATTTTGAAGTTTATCAATTTGATTTATCGGTTATCAATTTGAAAAAGGGTGACAAGTCAAATGAACAATACACATGAGTTGATATATTGTATCTTGCTCAAACATAACTATTGTTACCTTGTAGAATAATCGAGAATTGAAACAGAATTTTCACATTATATTAAACAACTTACCTATGATAAACTTTTATGATTTGATGTAAACACAATGCGAGTACCCGTTTCCTTGTAACTTTTCCAGCAAAATTGCTCAGAAAAACAAAGAGAGCATCCAATAATTCAATTCAGTGCATTAATAATTTTCCAACATCACTTTTCCATGAGCTACTTACAAATAATCATTACTTCATTAAGCTTTATATCTTTAAATTAAACTTAATACTAGCTAATACAACTAATAATAACTACTAAATTTTAGTAAATTAACTACATTTTTTTTGCTAATATAAGGATTACCTTAGACTTCATTTCTAAGCCTAAAGCCAATGTACAACTCCAATTCTAAAATAACAAACAATCAACATACTCCCATGACTAACCTCTACTACTATTTTTTTTCATTTTTTCTTTTAAAATTGGAGTTGTTACTCTCATGAACTACTTAATCCGCATGCTAGATTTACCCATTATCAACGATTAATTCCTATTCACAAACTACTTTAACCATGTTGGTTCAGTAGTGGATCGATTATGCTTCTTCAGTAGAATTTGATAGCGGTGGAGAAAGTATTTGAGCTCTACATCCCCATGGAAGAATAGTTGTTCTACCACTTGAGGTACGTTCGATTCCTGGAAATAGTTCCCCTTTAGTCTGCTTGCTTATTTGTGATGTGAGACGACTTACTAATACTTCCAATGCTTCTTTCATCCATCCATTTTGGCATAGTTTTCTTGCTTCGCGCACATTAATCTACAAATTGGAAAAATACTTGTCAGCTAAGACGAAGATGTGATATTATTTATGTCACACGAGTATATTATTATTGCATACCCAAGTTCTTTCGCGAATCTCTTTCTCAGGCCAATAGTCTAGTTCCTCTGTTACGAACAGAGGAAACATGTGCCCTTCATAGGCAGTGTCACCGGCTTTGTTCTCAAAGTACCATGTTCCAAGTTTACACTGCAAATGTAATCAAAACACCAAAAGATTGAAACTTGTTACAATCATTTATTTGATGTAATAAACAAGTTAACGCGAAGATTTTGTTTATTATTTTTCATATAAAAAGAGATCATGAGGGGGAACAAACCTCAACTTCACCTCGAACTCCAGCTTCCTCTATTGTCTCACGTTGTGCTGCATCCTCAATCGTTTCATCTTCTTCCCAACCTCCCTACCATAACAAGAAAAGGAATTTGTATTCAAAATCGAGACTTAAAAGAATGACATTTTTCATTTCTCTCTTAACGAGTCAATATGATCAATAGTTACAGAAATGTCTATAATATGCTTTAAACAATTAGTTCGAAAAGTCTTTCTTTCTTCTGTTAAACATCATGTTTAGTCAAACATCGTCACATAAGTAGACTTGGGACGGTGGGAGTATAGTAGCTACCTTTGGGAATAACAATCCTTTGCCTTTTCTTTGTGGACTTATTAGAAGAACTTCAAATGCATCTTCATCAACCAACGATAACTCGATGAAGTCTTTATATCTGTAAGGTATACATCTGCAGAAAATAAATGATCATAGTTAATAATTCATCAAAAAAAAAATATTTCCACATGAAAATCATACAACAAAGTCAAATCCATGTGATAACATTTTTTTTTTAAATTATACATCCATGTTCAGTAATAGTCTTTCACTATTAAAATCTAGAAAATGGTATCAAATTATGCCATAACTATTCTTTAATTAAACGTAAAAGAATGTCCTTTTTCCCAGGGGAAAAAAACAAGACATGTGATGAGTTGAATAAAGTTAGCCAAGCACCACATGAATTTCTGATATTTTTTTCAAGAAATCAAAAAAGGAAAAGAGTCAACAAGCAAAGACGGAATCAGGATTTTTAGTTTATGAATTCTAAATCATAATTTTGTTTTGCTTATTGGGGTCTGAATAAATTATATGCATATATTAGATGATTTTAATGATATAGCTTGAGTCAAAGTTACTCAATTTTGTCGAACCCATAACTAATGATATATTGTACCAAAACAAAAATCTAAAAAAGGAAAACTTTGTAAAATCCAAAGGATAATTACATCCAAAATATCAAATCTTTGATGCCAAATATATGTTTTAAAAAAATCAATATATTTCTACAAAAAATGTGTAGAAAAGATCAACTCAAAAAGACAAGAGCGTAAATGTTGAATAAGTCAATTGCAATTTGGAATCATAGAGGAAGATGACCAATTGACCATCTCTTTTAGTTTTTCCTTGAAGTCAACTCTCCAAACAAAAACATTTTTTAAGAAAAAAAAAAATCATTGTTAACATTATTGTTTAAACAATATTGTTCTAACCCAGAAATTAAATCATGTAAACAAAACATAACCATTACATAGATTGCCAATTAACATGAAATGCAAGAGAAAACTAAGAGGGTGGGGGTATAACTTTCAGGTTCACCTGAATTCAATAATTTTGATCCAAACCATTATTATTCTCTTAAGAAATCCATTAAATAAGTAAAAGTCATTAATAAGTTTCAAATCCTGACTCCGACTCAAGATGAAGGATGAAACTTTTGAACAAAAGGTTCACAAACTAACCAACATTTCGACACGAAACATAGATATACACCTTAACCAACACAAAACATACAACAAACATCAAATTCTTAACTTATAATTTCACAACGAATTTAGTTTAAATTCTAAATCCGTCTCTAAATCATTAATTAAGTTTTAAATCCTGACTCCACCTCACGGTGGAAATGAAACTTTTGAACAACAATTTCACAAACTAACCAACATTTTTGACACGAAACATAAATATACACCACAACCAACACAAAAAAATACAACAAACATCAAACTCTCAACTTATAATTTCAAAATAACAACGAGTTCCGTTTAAATTCTGAATTCATCTCTTAAAAGTTACGTGAGGGTACGTACCCTACAACTTGGCGACGACCCTTGTTGTAACGTTGCAAATGCCGTCCGGAGCGTGACACAAGAACCACCATATCCTTCAATTCCATGACTTCTTCTTGCTTAAAAATGGTCTTTTTTGGTTCTTTTTTTGAACCAAAAAAGAAAATGATAACTAAAAAATAAACACTTTTGGAAATCAAACAAAACTAGGCTTGAAAAAAAAAATCAAGAAAAGAGAAAAAAAAATGTTGAGATTTTTTTTCTTCTTTTTTTTTTCTGTTGAAATGATTGGTTGTGCGTTATTAAGGGGAAAAAAACGGTTAACGATATATGAATAGAATTTTTCTTCAAAATGCTGGATTTTAAATGGTGCATTTTTGGGGTTGGCACGTTTGGGACTTAGATCGGCACGTGTGAACCGGTTCAGGTAATGAATCCGATTTTTTTGTTATTGTATGCCGGTTTGAGTTGTGATATATGATTGAAAATAACTAAGGCCCACGCTCGTGGCATGGAGCGTAACTTTTGTAATTTTATTTTTGTCTGATAGTTCAGGTCATTTTAAGCGTATCTCGATTAATTTTATGAAATACATGTTATAATAGGTATGAAATAACTTTGGTTGTCAAAAATAGAACAGATGTGAAGAAACTATTTAGTGTTTTGTCTATGTTAGATTTTGAATATGAGAACCTCATGGTATTAACCTATACTTCATTAACTCCTTGGTTAGACCCTTTGGGTGCGAGATTGTGCAATTTTATCCCTAGTCGTTAGGGCGAGTCTAAAGGCTTCGATTATGGAATCGTGTAAATGAAGTAGTAACTTTTATACGAATCTTATATATTAAATTAAGGTCAAATTTCACCAAATATTTGATTATATCGGAAAGGAACCTCAAAAACTTTATATTTCTTTACTCTTTTTGTTTGTTGTTCATACTTACGAGTTACGGTATATCAAATATCTTTGCATTTTCTCTTACCATGAATAAAATTGTATCGTGAAATGGATGAATTTTATGCGTTTAAATATTTTGAGTAAAAAGATTCAATAATTCCTCGACTTTTGTCTATGATTTTAAATTATTTTGAATTGAATCTTTTTAACATAAGAAAACTTCTATAATATTGCTATTAAGGTAATATAAAAAAAATTACATTAAATCATATATTTACGTCAAGAGGATAAATAAGATTATCCTTTTGGTAAATTATTTATTTCCCCTCCTTCACAATTCCCATAACTTTCTTGGATAATGTAGATAAACTAAGGCCACACAGAAAGTCTAGTAAAATTCTTATAAACAAATAATAACAATTTTTTTATTTCACGATATATCAAGCTTTATTATATATAATTAACATCTCTTCACTTTGAATAAGCGACATCAAATTCTCCTGAAAATAAAAATCTTTTGATAAGCAATTATTTACTTATCCAACGAATTCTATTTAACATGAATTTAAATTAATGAAATCTATGTCTTAAACACTAAATGGTTAAATTAAAATTACTAGAAAGTTATCTATAGAAGCTTCTATGTCAAATTAGTAAGGGTGTATCCTCTAGACTTATCGGAAAATTAGAAAAAAGATTATAAGAAGAAGAAAAATTAACATGCATGTTAAGAAAATTGGAACATAGTGAAGATTAAAAAAATACATATAAACGTATTAAATTACTAATGTCAATTGTATGAGATCATTTCTTTTGTATCCTTATATAATTAATTAAGAATGTTAATAAACTTTTCTAGATGTATCATACTTATCTCACTCTCTAGAAAACTATAGAGACAATTAATATCAATAAACTAAAATTTAAATAAGATTAATCGTTTTTGTCGAAACTAATTTCCTTACTCTGTATATTTTATTTTCATAACACTTTATTACTTATGAAATTAGACCGAGTATGCTATTATTATTATTTTTATTTTTTTGGAAAATTAATATAATGTTCACAATGGAATTCAAATCCACAAAAAATATGTTATTATTGTTGTTTGACTAGTCGTTTTTACCCAAGAAATAATAAAATGAGAAATTTGAAAGAAAGAAAAAAAAAAAGGTATGAAAGCTAGGTTTTAGTTTAACACTTATTCGATTTAATTTAAGATGGACAACAATCATTAACCTAACTCTTTTTTAAAAAATTAAAGGTTTTAATGATTAATAGAATATTCTTAATAATAATTAGATTTTGTTTGAATATTTCAGAAAAGACTTAATAAAGACACGAAGCCGAATCTAACGTAATTAACCATGTTATTACTTATTAAATTAATAATATTACAAATCCAATTAAACAAAAGTTAATAAAAAAATAAATGTGAAGTTGAATATTCTTAATAATAATTAGATTTGGTTTGAATTTTCAATAATGTGAACCATGTTCCTTGTAATCACTTTATATATATTTATGTGTGAGACTATGATTATCTAGATTCTTTGTATTAGGAATTTCAACGATGTGTTTTTTTTTAATCTAGAAATAGTAATGGTGCATGTGAAAAAATATTTCCAGTAATCTTTTTAATTAATTAACCTAAGATCGAAATTCATTGTCATATAAATTGAACAAAGAGTTGAACAAATGATGGTGTTTTGAGTCATGATGTATTATGCTGATAAGATGTTAGGTTTGAATTCCAACGCATTATAACCTAATATATACACAAATTTACGAGGTCAAAAACGGTGGGTTAGAATTGTAATGCTCCATGAGAATAAAATATGAGTTCGAGTTCCAACATATTAATATGGCATAATACGACTTTATGTAGGTACATAAGATATTTGGATCATAATGCATCACAACAACAGACGTTCATTTAAGTTTCGATTACTCATTATGGCCTAACAAGACTTGATGATCGAATCATCAAATAATGGGTTAGAGTCTCAACACACAATAAAGATAAGAGCGACGTTATGTTCAATATTTATTGTATTATGCCGCAACACATGATCTTATAATAAAGGTAAAATATCGAGTTTAAATCCTAATGCATTGTACTAATTATAAGATGTGTTTGAATCCCAATCCACGACTTTATAAGATTAAAATATTATTAAGGTGCACATAATTACTTCAATCAATTATTTTTATGAATATAAAAGGGGTAAAGAGGATTTATCTTCCTATTTTACTATACATCCAAAAGCATTTGGTTAATACTTTCGATTAAGAAATTAAATGTGCAACTTCAAGTACATTAGCCTAATAAATAAATAAATAAATAATTCTCAAGTGAAAAGGACAATTGATTTATTGACGTAAATAAAATGATAATAAGTGTGTAAAGTCATGATGAAAACATATGCATGCACAATTTATGTTGAATAATATTGACAAAACCAAATTAAAAGAGACTTACTATTACAAGAAAAATATTTCTAGATGAAGTGTGACCAAGTCTTCATAAACGATATCATCAACGGATGTAGTGCAGTGGATGAGGCTGCTTTTCTTTTAATCAAAGATCTTGAGTTTGAATTTTATTTTTATGACAAGGAAAACCCACAGCCGCTATATATGAAAAAATCCTTGATAGAAAGCGCTTCCCTCCGAATGAAGCTTTACATGGCTCGAATCCAAAGTAATTGAATTTCAATACAGATATCAAATATCATATTTTAAAAAACTAAAGATCTTCACAAAATGATAAAGAAAAATTAGAATACTCCAAACCAAATTGTCCTTGATGCATTCTTTAAAAATTAACACTTTAAACCAATTCTTATCTACTCATATTATTTTTTTGAGAACTAAAATGTTGTAATTATGTGACTACACTACAAAGCACTATAGAACAAAAATAGATTAATTATTGCAAGGTTATAATAGATGATTGTGATAAAATCATAAGTATTCTTTTATCATCAATTAATATTTTTATATATGAATCCTGAAAATGAAACATCTTTTAGTAAAAGACACTTGATTAATGAAATGATTTTTTCTATGTCACTCAAAATTAATCAAGCTTCAAAATAAGCGTAAAAAACAAAAAAAAAACATTTAAAGAAAAATGTTGAATTATTAGTACTAATTAAATACATGTGAAATCATGGAAGGATTGGTCCACTTCTAGTTGAAGTGTCTCCTAGGAAAATTCCAAAACTTTGATGAAAATGACTAAATGAATAATATTAGTATAGAAAATGTTCTTTTTCTTTTATTTTTCAAATCCACCTAAGTTTTCAATATGCAAGTACTAAACAAATAAAAAAAAGGATAATTTGAAGAATATATGATTAAGTAAATAAACATACACTGTCCATTAATAAGATGATGATTTGATTTTCTTATTTATGCATGTATATATTATCTATCAAGCGTTTCAGCATGGTAAGATTAATATCTAAAGTTCCAGATTCAGATGACGAAAAAAAATAAACTCTTAATCAAAATAATTTTATTTTAATATATTTTACCTAACGAGAATCCATATCAACTCGATATATAAATCAAATATATAACATTATCATCAATAATAAATATGTCGATGAAAGACAAAATAATTTTTTGTTCAATTAAAATATGGACCGTCGTTGACTTACAAAAGATACCAAGTCTTCCATGTTTGGACAAAATTAGCCTGCCTTTGAGAAACACATTTAATTGCAAATACTTCATCCGTCTTAAATTATTTGTTGTGTGTTTTTACACATTTTTTTAAAAAAAATATTGGTTAGAATTTTTTAGTTATCTTATCCTTGTTTTTATTATAATATATAATCTCTTTGATGTTTCTTATACTTTAACTATCGTATATTTTGTTGTAGTTAGTGTTATGTATGTTTGTGATGCTTTCATTTCTGTTTATTTTCTTCTTGAATTACTTTGGATTATTTTTTTAGCTGAGGGTTTATCAGAAAAAAATTCTCTATCTTTGAGGTAGGATAAAATTTGCGTACACTCTATTTTTTTCAAACCCCATTTTTTGAGATTATGTTGTTGTTATTCTAAAGTACTATATAATCATTTTCATTGAATATTTACTTTATTTATGTGTCTATTACTCAATGGCCAATATTATTTAAGTGTTAGTAATCTTCAAGAATTATTATTATTAAAGGTAAAATGAGGGGAGGAAATTAATTTTTTTTATTTTTTAAAATAACAAATCATTTGAGATAACTAATTTTAGAAATTACAATAAAAAAATAATTTGAGGCGGAGGAAAGTAGTAGTGTCTTTCATATCATTGAATTTGTACCTTTTTTAAGATATTGAAATCATTCAAATGAACGCATTTAATTTCCGCCCACAATTTCAGAAAATTTCCAAATTAATAGAACAGCAAATTAGGTATAAATATTAAAATTGGCAAGCTCACAAAAAATTTTGTCTTTTCAAACTCAAAACCACCATTGACTTTTTAGAGAATTTTTAATTTGGTAGTTACATAAAATGTATGAATTATTAAAAGATATAATATGTATTTAAAGTTAGGAAGGAGATTTGAAATTACATATAGAACACTTTAATTTTTTAACCATCAAAGAATGTGATACAGATAAGATTGCTTTTTTCTTTAATCAGAAATCTCGAATTCAAGTTCTGAATGTGATATAGCTTGATTGTGCCTAAATCTAATAAACTAATACAATTAATACATTAATATAAATATCAAATACGAATAAATTTTAACCGGTTTATTTTTATAGATCGATCATGAAATATGCATGGTCGGTGTTAAAATAGAAATCTTGTCTCTTACTAATTTAATTAATTTATTATATTTAGATTTAGAGAATCAAGGTGCAATGTCGGTCACCTAGGTTTGATTTTTAATTTTTATGAAGAAAAAAAAACTAATTTTAAGACTTTTTTTGTGATATTTAATTTGGTCAATTTTACATTGAAATTTGATCTTCCCAACAATCTACTCAATTAATTGCACATGTACTACTTGTAATGGTTTTTATCTTTTTCTTGGAACTTTCTCGTTCGTTCACTTTTATTTATCATTATAAAATATCATTTTTTATTTATAAAAAAAAACATATTTTATTATTAATATTAATTAAGTACTTATTTATAAAATTTGTGTTACAAATCAATTAATAGAAACAGTGTGGTGAAATAATCATGTAAATCTTTTAAATAAGCATGTTAAATATAATATGACAAATAAAAAAAAAATGTTCATCTCTCTAATTTTTGTATGTACTCCCTCCGTTTCTTTTTATATGTCACATTTTTACTTTGCATTTGCATTAAAAAATGATGTAACTTTACCCTTCTACCCTTATTTTTCTTAAGTCAACTTTATAATAAATTATGAATATATTTTCAAGATTAATTAACTACTCCATCAAGGATATAATAGGCAACATATGGTAATTTATACATAAATTTTATAAAATGACAAGTATTATGATCTAGCTATTTATAGAAAAGAATGATATATAAAAAGGGACGGAGGGAGTACTATATATGGGAAGTTTGGTTTCCCGTAGGGTTCACATTGGGATGCGTGCTTTAGTTAATGCCTTGTTTTTAGGGTCATGGAGAGGAGGTTGTATGTGTAATATTTTTTCCAGTTAAAATTTATGTGAAGGTGTTAAATCGGAGATGAAGTTTAAGAGGAAACTTTGGTCTAAACTCTAAAATAAGTTATATCGATTTTTATGGCTATAAAGTATTTTATTAAGATTAAAATAAGAAATTGCCTTTTTTAATTTATGTACTTTTTTATCTTTTGTAAGGGATATGTCATATCCTAATAATATGTTGAACTAGAGAGTATATATGTTTATTACTTTCAAAAGTAGTTATCACTAAAGACAAAATAAAAATAAAATTATACTCAACTATATCTTAATTTCAAAAATGATAAACCAACCAAAGTAAAGTTAGTTAGACTTATGTTATTTTATACTTATTGTTGCTTATGAGTCATGACAATCATAAGTTTTGAAAAATAGGGGGACGTTATTTAGTAGCATGATTACAAATATAAAAAAAATGGATTAAAACATTATTTTCTCATTCATTTTTTTAGAACAGACTAAAAATAATATAAGCTCTAATGACTAGAAAATTTGCAATCCCAATGGCATGTACAAGTACTTCTCATGGGTTTATTGTCTTTACAACTTGAAAAAAGAAACTTCTCTTTAAATCGATTTTGGCAAAATATTTTCAAGGTGGTGATTCTTTCACACAAGGAACATAATTCATAAAGGGTGTTCTACATTGGTTAGCATTGACTTGGGTCATCAACAACATGCCTGCAAAATCAAATAACACAAGTTAGAAGTTCAATAGAATGCAATAATTTAGTGCAGTATTCGCGCACAAGAAGTCTCAGATTAGGAGGTAAAGCATTTCCTAACAAAGGCAATTCCGTATCCAGAGAAACTCAAATTCGAGATCTTTGATTAAGAGTGAAGGAGTACTTACCACTCCATCACTACTAGTTGATTCAATTATTGCCATCTACCACTAAGTTACCATTTCATCTCCTTTAAATTTGATACAAAAGCTAGAAACGAAAAGAAGAAATATTAATTTTGAAAAACATATAGCAATAGATGATACGTACCACAAATATAAGCAATAAGGAAAATAGAACAGCGGAAAGATACACCTAAGTTTTCCATTGAATAATTGAGTGAATAAAGTAGTCAATTTTTACCTTTATTTTATAATAAAGACTTTGAGAGATAACAGTAATAAATAAAATTTATAATAGTAATCTTCTAGATTAATTATTCTATTAAAGAACCATTTCTACATTTATTCTAAAGCCCACCTAATGTAATTACCTTACTGCCCAACTAATATTTCTTTTTTGACATGATGTCAATAGAACGTTAGCCTTTTTAAAAATTTAAAAAAACGTATCTATATAAAATAGGAGAAGCAAAACATTTTATCAATAATGTGAATTCAAATTCAAATTAAAGTATTCTATTATAGTAGAATCATTTTTCTACAACAACATTTTATCAAAAGGAAATCAGGGACTTGATTTTTCATTTCACATTAAAAATTAAACTGTTCAACTCTCTCTACTCTAAACATAGTACAAGTTACAACTTTATCCATTGTACTAACTTTAAAATCAGATAAGAGAAATTGTTTAGTTACAATAATTTCAGTTTTCTGCTTATTGTACGAGATGCACACAAGCTGAACCGCCAATAAATCTCATAATATTAAGAGTAGTCAACCAAATATGTAAGTGAAGGATACTGGAGGACATGTGTTTTACCATACCTATACATCAGAATCATCATCAGATGTAACTTCAGACTGAGAATCTGCCTCCTCTTCTTCATCTTCCTCATCATCATATTCGTCGATTTTTATAGTGCTTTTGACAGTCATCTTTGACAATGCTGCAGTCTTGCTAGCCCTCTGTGACCGAGTACTCGTTACAATAGGATGAGTTGGAACAACAGATTGCAAGAGTTCTTCATCTGATGAAGATTCTTCTACTCCCTTAGCTCGTCTCCTTGTACGAGTTGCTCTAGTTGATTTTGGTGCCGGAGTTGGCAGTACTTCCATCGACTCATCCTCATCAAGTGTAATATCAAGATCCAACTTTCCTGAGACGTGATGAAAACACGTTAACAAAACTAACATAAGCAAATGTATATCTAAGAGATTCAACTGACAATGAAAAGCATCCGAGGGAATAAATCCATTTAACAAAAATATCAACAAAGGATTTAGCTTATATGAGCTCAGAGTGAAACTTGCAATAATAATGAGTATGACTCGATGGAAGCATCATCAAGAGCTGATGAAGAAAAATGGCATAGTAATTGATGTATTAAAGCCACTAAACGAAAAGTAGTTACCTAAAATAAGTTGAACTTCATCAGATGATAGCTTCAGGTCGGGAGATTTGTCTAAACCCTTTAGTCTCTCAGCCATCTGTTTCAACTCCTTAAGAAGCTCTTTTTCAGCTAGTAAGGTAACACGATTCAACAGCTGCCTCATTAACTTAACAGTGTCTTGTTCTGTCGGTCTAAAGTGAAGCAAGAATAGTATCTTGCACAGTGCAGAAACGTATGCTTTCTCTGAAGCTGTCTTCTTTGGATGGAAGCTGGCCACCTTGAAAGACAACCCAAAAAAATATTCATTGCATTGAACAGAACAGGAACACTGGTAAAACCGTAAAAGCATTGTACACAGATATATTTGTTAAACTAAGTAGGATGAGGGTGCTGAAGAGGAAGCTGTGAATAAATACCTCGGCAGCAATACGGATTGCAAGCCCTTCTTCCCCACTCTCGTACACAGAAGAAGGTTCAGCAGAATCATTGTGGTTTTCATTATCATTTTCGTTGGCTGGTGCAGTTTCCTCATAATACAAGGGAGCCTGCATCATCTGCACCATAAAACGTGATGCTTGGGTAGCACGCTTTCGCATGTTAGAGACCATGAATGAAGATCCTGTGGCATTGCCATTGATGCCTGGCCACAAAGAACGCATAACCGGCATGAAAGCCTTGGATAAACATTTCTGCATTGCAAATCAGAAGTTTTATTTAATAACAAAAAAAAACAGATCTATCCAATTCTCATATATTTTGCATGCACAAATTTGAAATTCTACAAACCTTGTGATTTAACGAGAGGGATGGATAATGCTCAAAGAATACAGAAAGGCACTGCTTTAACCTGTGAGGTAAGCTATTATCAGATGGATTTTCAGAAGATGAATACAAAATAAAGTAAACAGCAAAAGAGATTTACCTCTCAAGTTCCTTATTCTCACAACAGAAATACAAGTTTATGAGCTTAGCTAATAGCAGAGGATTTGACAATGTAGGTATGCTTGGATACTTTTTACTTAGCAGAAGAATCTTAGCAAATCCCTCACCAAGAACTGTTTGAACTGTCTCATGTTCATCACCGTCATCAGAATCACCTGAATTGTGCTTCTCCAGTCCAGCATATAACAGGTCAAGTAATTCTATCTCCAAATCCTCACTTCCAATACTGAACTTGATATCAGATAAACTTATTTTATGATCTTGGAGTTGTGATGAGAGATCCTGGTTCATTGCTTTATCAACTACATTAGGAGCATGCCACAATCCAAGGTCAATCAATGCCTTAGAAGCCATAACAGTAATTGAAGAAGGACCCTTAACAAAAGAAGATCTTAGTTGCTTTACTAAATCTTCAGTAGGTCTCCTTTCTAACAATCCAAAGAGACCAAGGCACCTAATAGCAGCCCTCTGAACATCTATGTGGACATGTTTTGCCTGCATTTCACAACAATAGAAAATATCTCAGAATTCTGTTAAGTAGATAACAGAGGAACCAGCAACATGAAACTGCAAGGTTATGACAATTTATCCATCTCATTACCAGAATATGCAAGTGAAGGATGGAAGAAAATGAGGAGATAGCAGACAAAATAACTAAGGCGAAAAGAGAGATTAGAAAAGGTAACTTTTCCAAGATACAGACCCCAGGAAGCAATACAGAATGCAAAACTTCAGTTGGTTCTATTGCTTTCCCATGCATCCAGCGAAAAGACTGAGCATGTTCTAAGAGAAGACTAATCACAGCAAGACAGTGCAGCCACTGCATGAAATCCGCAGTCCTCTCTCTGCAAGGTCTAGCAAGTTCCTCCACTACCCGTAAAACTACTTCTTCGAATTCTCCTGGAGCTGAATGGACTTTTCTTGTCAACTCTGCCACAGCAGCAGCCCAATCTTTATCACCACCAAGATTGATACCATCTCCTATGACAACCTCATTGTCATGCTCATCTAATTCATGATCAAGAGGTATGTGAAGTAACTCCTGCAGAAATCCATTCGCAGCCCTTCTGTTGGTAATGTCAGAAAAATCAAGCATCGCACCAAGCAATAGCAGCTGGCGAGAGGCAAATCGGTAATTGATTCCTGCAATAATGAAGCACTATCATTGATAGCACAAAATGAAAGGAAAAAATAACAGAGGACAGAAATCTAAAATATTTAAGAACTACAAACAAGTTCCTCACCAGCAATTGTGTGAGCTTTAATCAATTCAACATAATCACCAATAGAAGCAGGAAGAACTCTGTCAAGAAGATCATTTTTATCTGATGCTTCTGCTGCATATACAGCAGATTCTGTGCCCATTGTTGTAGCAGCTTCAGAGCCCTTTGCCTGTTTGGTAATCATATTGAATATTAACAAGATGGTAATAAGAAAATATTGGCACTACGCATCATCCAAATAAAAAGTTCATATACAGTAACATATCTTTTGCGTGTGTAAGATAGGTTAATAGCAACAAACCCAGAATGAAACCTGCTACCCTAATTAACCAGAAACTTTATACAACCAATAGCAGTAAACGACAACTAGGTTTGCCTCTTCAATTAAACAGAATACTCAAGCCTATGCTCAAATATGTTGCTACATACTTCTACAGGAAAATTCAGAAGTCACCTGCATCTTTACTTTGGACCATCATCATTAACATTCACATAATTCAAGTTGAGGACATAAATGACCTCAATATACTTAGATAGCAGCAAAAGAACTTATCAGAGCAAGAATGACCAATTCATTCTTAGTCAGAGTACCAATTACATGTTCTTCTTTCACAAAAAATAGAAGTCAAATACAGAACTGATAATCTGAGTTATCATAAGAAATGAACTAATCAGGACAGCATATAGTACATTATATAGCATAATGCATATGCTTCACAAATAATACACAACAGTTAAATCACAAGCCTGTTATCATGCAGGTAATCAGCATAGATTTGAACTGATTAAATTCCAAAATTTAGCAGAGCAGACCAACGCTTTATAAGCTGGATCTATGAATTTTGAAATTAAGTGTTCACATATCACATTATGCTCTACCCCAACCAAGAAATATATATATATAACTTCATTCCCTATCCATATCATGCAATCCAAGCAAACCACTTTGGCAAGCACAAAACACAAAAGAATTTACATCTAATCTATTCAACTGATGTCATCAATTTGTGATAAGCCACATTTTTTGTTGAATGATGTCCATTTACTGCTCAGATAATTATGGTTAAACAAGTTAGGTTGTTCATTTATTTATGGTTTTAATCTTCCAGTCAGGCTCTTGAAACATTATAGAGAAGGTAAATGTTGGAACTACAGAACAAATAACTTCCTATGTTTTAAGGAGTTTTGAGCCGCAAGATGTTACATCAAGACAGTTGAAGACATAACATGAGACCTGATAAACAAATAATAAATACCCACTTGTGCCTCCATTTGCAAGTGTCTACAGACAGCTCTCCAGAAGAAAGCAACTTCTGCTTCCATGAGTTGGATGCTAAGATTGCATTGACCTGGTATGCAGAGAGAATATGCAATTAAACTTAGAACTGTATGCATAAATTGCTCCAGGATTGATGAAACAATCAATTTTATGAAGAATAAAACAAAAAAAAATGAATATCTCTAGCAATATATATAACCTGAAGTTAAACTAAGCAAGCAATTTGTCATTCCATACTTCGATTTCAGAGAACTTAGATCAAGAATTACATTTAAACATAGTTTCTTATTAAAAACCAAAACCAATATCTTGCATTATGAACCAATATGCATACCAAGCCATTCTGAGAAAGCAAAAGAAGTAGCCATCAAATAGTTTAAATTTCTAAGATCAACCTTCGACAGCGTCATTATTTGATCTAAGAAACTGCCTCATACTTTGACCATCTTGTAACTTAATCAATCCTGCTTTTAATAGACTGTCCATTGCAGACTCTCCAACTGATTCATATGTTTCCACATCAAGATATTTAAGTAGTTCTAGTGGGTCCCCATTGCAACACTTGGTGAGCCACTCATCTTTCAGCATATTAAAGCACTCCCTTACAACAGATGAAGCACGATCAGCAAGTCCCCTCTCCAAAATAAGTGTTCTGAGCTTGATGCTGCAATATGTAGAAAACACTAACATGTCATAAGATACCCTATGAATTGGAACCTACTAAAATGAGTAGAAATAATTAAAGCATCTTTTTAACACAGCTGCATACATCTAGCCAATTGTATGATCAACCTTACACAATGAATCCATCATATGAATCTAAATGAAGTTGAAAGCATCTATTTACATAAATGCACAAGCACATATGTATTTATAATTTAAAACATTCTATGGTAACATACTTCAGTATTGTGCTACATGTTATACATTCAATTGTGCTACATGTTATACTTAGTTGAATAGTAATAGGTCTTAACATAAAAATAAAAATAGTGAAAGGTCCTAACTCTTCCAACCTAAAGGCTAAAGCAACTGTAAATATCTACACAACACTATGCATGTGATTTCAAAAATACACTGTCAAGCAGAAAGAAGAAAAAGACAGAAGACATTGTGTGTGTGCGCGCGCATGTGTATATGTATGTATACAACGACACACACACACACAGAAGGAGAGGGAGGGAGAGAGAGAGATTCAAAGCACCAAAGATTCAAAACCTTAGGCAGCCTAATGGTTATAAATCAGAAAACACGACTCTCAAGCATGTGTATGAAGTTAGATTTTCTAAAGTATACCAGATATGAGGGGTACCCATTTGAATCAACATGCATATGGTACCATTTTCCAACTAACTATGTATTCTGATAACAAGGCTTCACTGACTGATAAAATATCTGGCTTATGCTCACAGCACAAAAAAAATCGAAGAGGCATGTGTCCCTTTTGGTTCTGAATTAAGTTATGCAAATCTAAGCTACAATACTTTCAGAGCTAATGCACTAACATGTGAAATGAATTTAACAAGATATCAGGATTACAAAAGATCTCAGCGGAACATTTGTCCAGGTAAAATCAAGTGGCCATCACCAATTTTGTGTTTGGAGCTGTACTTGTATGCTTGTCGGAAACCGTCTCATATTATAATGTCCCAGCAGCAGTTTCTACTGATGTAAAAGTAGGAGACGAATCTGGTAATATTAACAGACTACTCTAAAAAAAGGGATATGTTATAGAATTCTCTTGATATTGACCGAGAAGCAAACAAGGGCGTGAGATACTTGGATAGTTGGATAGAGATAAGGCTTCTTGTTCATTTTAGGACAAATGCGAGGAGTTTATTGTAGTCAGCAACAGGAGAATATCAGGGAGAGAAATCAGTTTGACTGACACCAATAAAAGTTCTATGTGTACACATAACCACAGACACAAAGTATATTCTCTGCAGGAATTTTGATGATAGATGAAAGCTGCACAAAGTAATGGAGAATACACATTTCTCAGTGATCCCCAAGAAAAGAATGGATATCATCCCAAGACGAAGCAAGGGGAAGTCAAAGATGATGCATATAGTCAATGGCTTAAAGTTACCTGAGGCTCTGCAGGGGAAATTTACTAGCAATGACGCAATAAGCTGCTTTGCGTACTGATTCACTCACATCCAGGGTACACTCAATTATTGCTTCAGAAGATGCATGAGATGGCGGAAGGCATAAGACAATTGTTCTACGGACATCCTGCAGAAAATGCAATGTAGAGGAATTCATCAATTCATTTGGATATAGTTACATTAAGACCTTTCAGGAAGTTTCATTTGACGAAGTAAAATATGCATGGATGGCTAGATACTGTAGATTCTTCACTAGTATTAGGTAATATATAGAGAAAATGAGTTGCAATGTTGCATAATGATAGTTTTGAGTGATACTTATTGAAGTATGATGCATCATTTTCATCTAAGGAGAATACATTGCATACACATTGAGGTAAAAAGACTCACCACATTTTGTTCAAGAGGAAGTGTCTCCAGAAATAGTTCTAAAATGTCAACATTTTCTGTGTCATTCACGAACCGTGAAAGTGCCCTCACGGAAAAAGTACGGACAGCAGCAACCTTATCACCGACACGCAACTTCATGCACTCTAAAACTTCATCCCAAAGATCAGAGCTGACTTCTGTGTCATCTGGCAATCGTATTATGATCTAGAAGAAATGAAAATCCTTAAAGAGATTACTACTTACAAGAAGATATCAATTATTCTACAACTGATCAAGTTAAAAGTTGGACAAAAACAGAAGAAAGTACAAGCTCGTATACTTTCATAAGAAAGAGAAACTCCTAAGATCGAAAGTAACCAAATTTTGAAAGAGAGAAGGGAAATTACCTTGCTCTTTGGATTAAACTCGAAACAAGAGAAAACATATTGCGATATTACATAGAGCATTTAGTATGAGAAAATTTGAATTCAATCAACTATACCCAATTACAAGCTAGTTGGGTCAGCTATATGAATCATTTAAAAGGAATTCACTCTTTTCGGGAAATTTCATTACAATAGTAAAATTATATTTAAAAACAAATTAAGAGTTCTTTATAGCTAGAGATTCTATCTCTCATACATGACCTAACACAAATACAATTTCTAACCAAGGAAAAGAAATCCTAACAAATATCAAACTTAATGTAAGTGTAGTACAACTAAATCAAAATCTCAATTAACTGGTATTACCAATATGAATCTTTAACCTTTTTTTCCTAATGTTATATAAATTTAAACTAATTCAAGAGAACATAAATCCTTTTCAAATATTTCTTTACTAGTGATTTTAAGTCTACCTTGTCCCTTTTAAGCATTTTATAACCATCATGGTGTCTCTCATTTTATCATTATGTTTACTACTTACACCCTCTCTGAGATGTGATTGTTTCTAATTATAAACTAATCACACCATAGTCAAGTTAGTATGAGGTTCTTCCTCTACACGAGAATAAATAAGCTTTAGAGCACGTTATTCCTCTCTTTGTAACATGAATGTCTCCCAAGCAACTAGATTTATAAGTACACACCAAAACTCAGATTGATGACAACAATATAGTGAAATACGAAAGTTGGCTTCAAGTGCAAGTACAGTAAGTGTCATAAACGCTAAAAAGAAGCTTCCTAATATCTATAGCAGGTAAAAGTTCAGATTTTCAGATTTGAGGTGTGAGCAAAGCTGCACTTTTTAATCATTCATCACTTTCGTCAGATACAATATAGGACGTATTTGCTTTGTACTCTTATCATCTTCTTTTTTTGGCTGTCTTACTTTCTTATAATAGTGCTTCTAATTATTCACTCTACCCCATGACCGTGGTACGGTCCGGGTACATCCTACCCTCCCGGACCCCACTTGTGGGATTCAATGGGTAATTGTTGTTGTAAACTATAGGAAGTGTGTAAAACAGTAGCCAAAAGAAGCAATGTGCTCTAAGGAGATCTCTTCTTAGTTCATATAATGTGCTTTAAGGAACTACCTTGCATCACAACACTATTTACTTATCAGAATTCAAAACAAAATAGAATCTTCCTGCTCTCGCGCTCTCTACTCAGCAAATTGACAATTGTGAAGTATTTGAAACCTAGAGTTCGAGGACTTTCCTATCCAATGCTTAGCTCAAATATGTATGCAAAATAGGCGCACAAAAATGCATAAAGTACACATTTTTCACTTATTTTAGAACTTTTAACCATACATACCTCAGAAATTATCTGGCAAGCCCTAATCCTAGCAGTCTTATTGGCTGCTACAGCTGCCACAAGCAAAAACTTCAGAAATTTCTCCAAAAACTCATCACAATCCGAATCGCTTTTAGCATCACGAGCAGTAGCAAAAACAGTAACGAATCTAATGATTCGCTCAGCGGAAGCAGTACGACGCTGAAAGTCAAATATAGGCGTTAACGCTCTCGAAAATGCATCGAAAAACTTCTCCGACGACTTCGCAGCAGAACGGAGAGCTAAAAGCTCCTTGAGCTTCCGTAGATGCGTTGCTTGGGACGATCGAGCATCGTCTAAAACCCTAGCAACTTTTTCAGTCAATTTTTGCTGCAATTCTTCTTCGTCTACTACTGGAACTGTCATTTTCGAACAATTTTTGCAGAAAATTCTTCTATTTCTTCTCTCTGGATCTGCTTGAGAGTATATTTTCCGGTAGAATTTTTGTGGAACTGATGAATATGGCTTTCAATGAAATGATTTTGAATTTTTGGAGCGGGAACTTTTTCCATATGGTCCATTGTGCTTTATATAAACTAATAATAACAAATTAAAAAAAAAATTAGGGTTAGGCTGCTAGCACAAATTTAAATTTAATCACGTTTAAATGTGGATATCAGTTACTAGATCATCGGTAGTACTAATAAATTTACACCAAAGGTTATCTTTGGATCATGTAATTAAATTGTCTTTTATGAAAAGTGTTCTATTTAAATTTAATTTTTCAATATAAGTATGGATAAATCGAACTTCATTTCGGACGTCGAGTGAGAAACAAAAATTAAATTTCAAATATTTATTAGTACTTATAATTTAAGCATTTGACTTTTTATGAATTATATCTGCATAAATTTATATATTAGAAGATACTATAAGTATTTTATGTCAAATTCATATTGCTACGGTTTCATTTTAGTTTAATTTTTTGTTTAATATTTATGGAAGAGGAAGAAAAGAAATCACGACCTTCCTTTCAAATTTGCAAAGGTATACTGTTTTTGTGCTTTTTACTCTTGGATTTCAATTTTTTATATAATATATTACCGAGGAAACAATTTTAACGGATTAAAGTAGAATGTTAGCAGGTAGGTTAGCAAGTTGTCGCAAATAAATATTGTAAGATAAGTATTGAAAACACCCTTAAATTTGGCGCAAATTATTAGTTTTGTCTCCGAATTATTGACAGTCTTAAAAACACTCTTCTACTTGACTAACTGAACTTAGATACACACTGATACCCTTCCTCCAATCTGTCACATGACGTAGCAAGTGGTCTCAAACTCTTGTAGGAGCATGAGACTGTTAATAAAAAATCGAGATAAGTGTTAAAAATACCCCTAAACTTGACGAGAATTTAAGAGTGTATTTCACTCATGTTACAAGATTATGAGTGTATTTAAGTTTAGTTAGTCAAATAAATATGTGTTTTGAAGGTGGTCAATAGTTCAGAGATGAAAGTAATAAATCGCGTCAAGTTTAAGGGTATTTTAATACTTCTCTCTAAATATTATAAAATAACAAATAAATTAGAATAGTTTAAATATAGCAAAAATTGAAAGAGTTGAGATTTGATCTGCATTTTAATTCATACCAGTCCAAGTAACAATCATACGGGTTATTAATCTATTCATTTATTAACAAAATCTATTTTAATTTGCCTAAATTAGCTCAATAAAGCCATTTCTTAACTAAATATAATTGAAGTGAACAATTATTTTTGAAGCAAATTGTTAGGTTTGTGATGGAAGACTTTTTGGAGATCTTAACACATAATTTAGTAAATATAGCTTCATAGCTTTTTATTTAGTTCAATGTTATATTTTTGGTTAGTTGGTTACGTCCTAATCGAAATGCATATATTTGTTTCATATAATATGTGTAATTAATTCGCTAACACTATTTTCTTGTGGTTTATCTCTCGTCTTTTTTTTTTGACATGCTTCTAGCTATTTTGTTTGTTTAGTGACGTACTTGGGATTTTCAATAAGTGATGTTTATATATTTTTCGGATAAAGTGTGGATTGTAGTAATCTCCATATTGTTGTTGCACGTTATAATATTCTTATTTTATTCTCGATCTTGCATAAGAAACTATATATAAATTTCTCTCATACGATTAGTTTTGATATTATATGAACTTGAGCAATCCTTCCGTCTAGACTCTGGAGACTATGCCCTCGGTTATGATTTATATCGAGCCGTGATAAAGATTATGCTGATGGAGAAGATGTTCCTTCTATTCCTTTGGAGAAGTTACTTGCTCGTATTGATCCAGAGATATTGATATTAAAGAAGATGGCATGAGGGTGTGAAATGGAATGTCCACACATATGACTTTTTTAAAGAGTTGTGATTTTTATAAAGAGTTACGATTTTTTTGAAATGTTGTGATTTTTCTAAATGGTTATGACCTGTATGATAAGGCACACACATGTCCACACTATTCTTTATTGCCTACAAATAGAGGTCTCTTCTCATTTTTTAATAACGAATTTTCTGAAAATTCTTTTTATTCTGCACAAACAAATTCTAGTGTATTTTACTGTTGTTGAGTGGTTCGCTGACGTCATGAATTTTGGTACCAATATACCCAGGGGCGTAGGCACATGTATGTGAGGGTGTCCAATTGGATACCCTTCGTCGGAAAAAAATATCGCATATACAAGTAAAATGATGCACGAAGTGACTAAATAATATATTTTGGACATCCTTGACATAATAGGTTGTTATAGCCTAGTGATTTAAAATTTCTTTAACGTTTGTTTAGACAACTTTAATGAGTCAATGCTCGCGTGTTCAAATCTCACTTGCAACAATTTTTTCCCATTTTAAAAATAGTTTTTGTTGTTAAATTTTTGGACCCTCTTCGCGAAATTCCTTAATTTCCTTAAGGTACACTGTGTATTCAATGGTTCGATTTTCTTCTTTTCAATATTTGTTATAGATTATATTTTCTTTAATGATTTTAACATTCTGAAATATACTTTAAATTTTATTCTCTTACAAAATTTTACAAAGTTATATCTTAGTAAATTAGATTAAACAACAGTGGCAACTTGGTTCCTTTCAATCCAAAATCTCTTTAATAAACCAAGACGTACTATAGAGTGTTATTTTATATGGATAATGGATGCAAAAGACTAGAAAATGTATAATTGTATATAATTTTTAAGAGAATATTTCCTTCACCCAAAACATATATCATCCTTTATTATTTATCCTACTATCTCATCCTTTATTATTTATCCTACTGTTGACATCTGCATTTCCTTCATATGAAGGAGTAAAATTTCAAACTCAGACAAATTTTGTTGGTCGAAAAATTTGTCCAATGGATAAGCAAAACATCTAACATTAGACTCAACCACCCAACAGGGGAAACAAGGTCCAGAAAACTCGAGAAATGGTTGAATATGACTAACAAAATATAGTTAAAATAGGTAGTTGTAGAAAAAAATTGCCACAGCAAAAAAATACAACTACCTTGTTATCAGCTTATGTTCAAGCCAAATAAATCTCAAACACGGAGGAATGGCGGCTATTTTTTTTCCAAAAGTTTTTCTAGAGAATCATGGTAAGGAAAAAACAAATATTATAATTCCTCAGTGCTGTTAGCACAGAACAAATGTGACAATACATATCCATCACAATTAAATTCAAATAAATGTAAACGTAGCACGATTTCGACATATTTTGAGAAACAAAATAAAAATCTCAAGTTATAACAAATAATGAGAAAGAATACTTGCAAAAAAAATTACGTAGTTATTATCGCATCAAGTTAAGCCTGAGAAAATTAATAGAATTAGGTACGAAAAAATTAGGAAAAACTACAAAATATGGCAAACATTAATATACATTTAAAATAAATAGCTATAATTTTTTTTTTTCTGTATGTGGATATAACTACACAATAAATAGCAAAGTTAATTATATACAAATAATCAGAAAAATTATTAATATTAAATAGGAAAGTTATTGTTACACACTTAATTGATTATATCTAGGCATGTTTTATGTGATTGGTTCCCCATGTTTATCCTCATGAATACTTTCTCTTTCATCAATATTCCTATATCACAAAATTTCTGTATTTTTCCCCCAAATTTCTTCCAATTTAAGATCATTTTGATGATTCTAGGAGCAATTTTTGTAATTTGAATTCATTAGATATCTTTTTATTGATATTTTCCTCGTTTTTATGAAGATCATATTTGTATACATATATATTTCATCTGTTTTTATAGGCATTCGATTGAAGAATTATTTGTTTCTACATTACAATGGCTATATTTATTTAAAAAAACAGTACAAGAAAAATATGAGCAAAAAGAGATTGAGGTTTGTGTGATTGTCAAATTTGTATATAGTAGAATACTTATATACATAGATACTTGTATTGTAATATTAACACAAGTTGAAATGGTGATTTGTGAATACAAGTGCATTTGGATATATAAGTAATCTATCCAATTTGAAAGGTTGATTAGGCAATACAAGTATAATTGGATACATTAATACTATATTTTTATAAACAAATAGATGAGTTAACACCAAACCTAAAGTATTATAGGAAAAACTTGACCAAAAAGAGATTGACATTTGTTGGCTTTTTCAATTTGCTATACAGTCGAATACTTGCACACTTTGCTACCTACACATTCTATTATTTTTCATTTTTTTGTTTTTGAGTTGTCAAATGTATTCATCTTTTGTTTAACAACAATGTATTCATATGTATACTATATTGGTGTATTCATTTTTTTGTTTAATAACAGTGTATTCATTTTTCAAATTATCGAGTTCATATGCTAAATTGTACATTAAGTTTTTACAAATACTTGTATCCTTGATATATTAATTCTTTAAATTTTATAAATAAAGATTTCAATTTGAATTTGTAAATTAATACATTTTCCTTATTTAGTTCATTGTAATTAAAATTGTATTAGTGTATAAATAGAAAAAATAAAAAACATATACAATAATACAGCTAGAAAAAGACATAAATTTTAGTCATTTTTTATAAATACCATACTTATAGCTATTGAACTTTAATAACCCTATAAATATAGTTATTTTTGTAAGTTGCTCAAAAAATTACCTAGGATTCGAAAATTGTATGGCTAAGAGACTTTAGCTCAAGAAGCTTTTGTAAGCCCAATGTTGAGTTGTTACTTGTTAATTTATAGTTATGGTTAACATCATTAATCAGTAAATGTTAAATATTTGTAATTCAAGTTTCAATTTTTCACTTTCATATTCCACTATTTAATTTTTATTCACATTCCTCTTACATTCACTTACTATTATTTTGATGGACGGCTAGGGAAAAGTGAAGTGACTCGATCGATAAAAAAGAAGGATAACCTCCCTAGAGTCTGGCAAAATATAAAATTAAGACGTAACTTCGAATAAATAGGATAAACCAAATGGGCCTAATATAATTGAATTCAGATAGTTGAGTTGGACTAATTTATGTTTCTTTTAGATTGGACTTTTTGATGGGCTGAACCAAGAAATGCAAGTAAGAATCCCAAATCAAATGTGGAAATTCAATTATGAGCATCATAATCTTTTTGTTGGACGCAATTGGTTGAACATTCTTAGTTGAAAAATGTATCGTGTATGTAAAAAGTTATTTCACACGACCTATTAAAAATAGTTACACCATATATATAACATATATATTATATCTTGAATATTTTTAGCAAAAATTCTGACATAATCGTTGTATATATGTGTACGTTTTTTGACAATACATATTCTTCGAGTTGAACGTATCATGTAACTTGATGGGGTGATAAAAAAGAATTTCCACAAGACTTCTCTTGAACAATTTTTGTTTTCTTAAAAAAAGAAGGATAAATCCAAAATTATGAGCTAGTGTTTCCGTGTGAAATATTCTTGTTGTTTTATTAGGAACGTCAACTTCTAGATCATATGTTATCTCAGTTAAATCAGAATATAAACAAATTGCATTTTGAAAAAGAAAAAAAATATGTACTTAGATTTGTTTTACCCCTTCCTAAAAGCTCTCTTCTTTTTGTTTTCTTGATGATTTAAACTCGCAATTTTAAAATTATAAATGAAGATAAAGATGTTTACCGCATGAATAACCCAATCCTACAAAATTCATTGTATACATAGATTTAGAATTCTCACAAAAATACACATTTGATAAATATTCCACCCAAAATGGCATATTATGGGGGAAAACATCTAGACAAGAAGGTCCACTACACTTCTCTTAAAACTATTTTTTTCTAATAATCATAGGCTAACTTAATTGTCATATGAAAATATTCTTCTTCTATTGTCCAATAACTTGCCTTAGTACATGTATTTCCAATTAAACACAATCACCATCCACTAATTTTGGTCTCAATCACAAGTGACATAATTTCTTTGCTTTAAGTTATTTTTTAGTATTACTTATATTATAATATAATGTTTCTTTTATTACATTCCACTTTGTCCAAAAAGTTTGGGGTGATAAGACATGGTAACCCATGTATATACACTTTATACATATGAGAATATCTATTAGATAAGCATTGTTGCTTTAGTAGTTTGCACTAGGCAAATCAATGTGAACATTCTTGATTCTTTTTTACAATAATTTCTTCTAGAATATTTTTTAAGGAATATTATATTATTGAATACAAAGCTGTTAAAAAGAATCTTATTTATTCTCTTTCGTTTTGTTGAATGAAGAAATATTTTTTTTTCCTTAAAAAAAAGGTATAAGGATCGTAGAAATAAGATGTATGTATGCCTCTATTTTTTTCAAATTTTGTCTAAGAAAACAATATCAATCAAAGCCCGTATTCTTAAAGTAAATGAAATTATTCTTTCAAACAAACATTTAATCCGAATATGATGTTTGCTCTTATTTCTCAACTTCATAAATAAAATGTTAGATTGTCATTTAAGTCTAACGTTTATAATAACATATATTAACTTTTAGATCATAATCAAATATTTTCCCATGATTTTAAGTCAATGTAATTTTTTTTCTAATACTGCATATTTAAATATTCTTAAGTAATATCCCTTGTAAACAAAGAATATGTGATGCATCGACAAGTAGCCAAAACCAAAGAGAATATTGCTCAAATCAATACAAACAATGAATTTATTTCTTGTTATTACCACCATTAAATTATTATTATCCAAATTGCAGACAAAAGATTAGTCCAAAAAAAAGGAGTTAACTCATACTATCTTCGTCCACTTTTAATTGTCATGTTTTTCTTTTTTAGAGTCAAACAATAATAACTTTAACTAACATTTTACGATGTATTTTTTCATCATATTGATATGCAAAAAAATGAAATTTATAGTACTTTTCGTATAGTTTTTGAATATTTAAATTCTTTGTTTTAAATATCAAATTAATATAATCTAATTTAATTTTAAAAATTAATCAAATTGACTTTCGAAAAACGTAATATGACATTTAAAAGTGGACAAAGAGATATATTTTTTTTCTAGAAAATCACTATCACATAAACAATAACTACAAGAAAATCGTTCATATAAAATGAGATTACTGACTTGAAAATAAGGAATGGTTTCTTTTTTTCCTTTTGTTTTCTATTCGATATGAGTATTTGAGTTCGACCAATTTGAATTATACTTTCCATATTTTTTTTCCATAGGCCAGTTAGCACTAACTACATATATCTCCAATGAAAAGTTAATTATATGTCATTTTTTATTAGATTTTTTATTGCATTGTCAAGTGGCATGTGATTATTTGATTCTTATCAAACAGTTTGATTGACTTTCATGTGCATGACCAAATTTACCACATGAAATGACAAGTAAATAATTACAAAAAATTGGTATTATAATAGTAAGATCCAATATGTTATGTTAATTGTGGACCAAACAAAGCTTGCTTAATTAATTGTTCGTATACTTTTCATTAATTAATTATTCTTGTTTTGATCAAACATATCTTTTAACTTTATGCCCTGAGGACATACTTTGATTTGGCAGCAAATTTTTTTTATATTGAATAGAGCAATTGTGTTTGAAGTCAAGCTGGGCGTCATTTCATTCTTTAATTTGTAAGTTATATAAAGAATTTACGACCTATTTAAATTTACATTGTGTATAATTTATTCTCATACGTCAAATTCAAAATATTTCATTACAAATGGAAAAAATCTAATTTCTATCCATCTCACCACCTTCCTCGGTGATGAAATTGAGATAGTATTGTACTATTAGGCACTCTTGTGTTCACTACGACGTGGAAATGACAACACGAACATGTTTACATCGTCTCTTTGTGTTATAGTATAAACTCAAACTCAGTCGAACAAATTAAAATGAGTTTTTGTAAATCATATAAAGAATTCATGACTTGACTTGTTTTAATTATATTGTGTATAACTTATTTTCATACGTTAAATTCAAAATATCTCATCATAAATGAAAAAAATCTAATTTTTATCCATCTCACCACCTTCGTTGATGATAAAATTGAGATAGTAATGTAATATTAGGCCCTGTTGAAGACTCGTTAATTATTAATTTCAACTTGAAGGTGATCTTAACTTTTTCTTAATTAGCCATTTTTAATAGAAAAAGCAATGCCAAAAACAATTGTTTCTATTAATTGCCAGGAGTGACCTTCATTTAGTTAAGATTTATTTTAAGCCCCTTTATTCAAATCTCTTTCAATCGAATCTTATAAATACTTTTATAATCTTATTCATAACAATGATGGGGTATATTATTATTTTCCCATGAAGATCGTAGTGGGATGGATGAACTACTTTCATCATTCATTATAGGTCTCGTGATCTCAAGTATGAATGTATGAGTATTGAAATGGATGAGATCTTTTCAGAGATGAATTAAGAATCTAAATGAATAACTTTTAGTCGAGAAAATATATTCAAAATCAATTATTTATACTTGTGAAAAAAAAAAACATATATAAGGTCCAAGTTAAAATTATTAGGTTCATCCGAACTCAAACTCGATCCTCTGCATTCACTCTTGAAATCTAATGGTTATAAAATAGTAGAATGAAAAATAATCTTCACAAATTGAAAGTGAAAGAATTGTGATGCTAAGATTAGACAAAGCAAACTGTCAAATAATTTACATTAATATTAAGAGAGAGAAAATTATTGTTTCGATTCAGACTCTGATCTAAAATCAAACTTTATGAGTTCAGTTATAAAATTTTAACACTAAATTCAATATAATTTGAAATTAAGGGTTCTAATTTAATATTTTAATTTTTTTTTGGAACGTTCACATATATAACTATCTTACGTGTTAAAAATACTGATCTTAGTTGAATATATTGTACGAAGGTTGCACCAACCTTTGATTAAATTCAAAAACTGATAATATTTAATTTGTTCTAGCTATATACATTATTACATAAAATATTTTAATTAATTAAACATCAAAAAATGAAAAAATCCATTTCAAAATTTAATACTTTTATTGGTTTTATTTTTTGCATATATAATTATCCTATGACGCTAAAAATATTAAATTCAGTTAAACTCGTAAGAAAATTACAATCTACCTCTGATTAGATTGGAAGACTTAGGACTGATATATAGTATAATACAATATGCATATTTTTGGTCAACTTTCAATTTTAATTATTTGTCTAAGAATATAATAAAATGTCATTTTCTGGAATTATTATTGGTTTCTGATATTGGTTGCTAGCTGTTGCCCTTTTAAAGGTTCAGTGCCCTTTCTGGTTCTGAAACATATAATTGCAACTCTGACTATATGATTGATAAATTCAATAATTAAGCAAAAACCATTTTTTATTTATTAATGAGCAACTAATAAACCATATAGTTATAATTTGATGTCCTCAAGTATATCTCATTATTAATCTCTAGATTTGCAAAGTGAGTCTCGGAGTAACGATAAAATTATTTCTATATGATATATAAGTTATGAGTTTAAATTGTGAAAACAGTTATTAATGTGTGTATTACGGTAGAGTGATTGTTTGTATTACACTTCTTGAAGTGCAGTCCTATCCCAACCCTGTGTATACGTGAGATATGAAATGTAAACATTTTATTCTCTTTAAAGAGATTTAAAATTATCGAATATAAATCTACATTTATCTTAATTGATAATCTTGATTTGTTCTCAATCATAATATAGGGTATACATACATGTATATTATAATAATGTGTATGATCCATGAACAATTTCGTAACTAGTTGTTGAGTTTGAAATTTTATTAATTAATTCGAAGTCTCATCTTCAACTTTTAGATTTGACTAAAACGAAACTTAGTAAAGCGATTACAATTATAACCTCCTTAAATGAATCTTTAGAGACACAACTCGAATCTAATTTA
The DNA here is from genome assembly GCA_029007595.1 of Solanum commersonii. Classification (NCBI taxonomy): domain Eukaryota; kingdom Viridiplantae; phylum Streptophyta; class Magnoliopsida; order Solanales; family Solanaceae; genus Solanum; species Solanum commersonii. Next base: position 1,368,014 of record JAJTWQ010000127.1, on the reverse strand, counting down.
ATTAAGGTCCCTATACGAATACGGAATATCGAATGAGAAAAAAAAATAGTTGTATTGTCTTTCTCAATCATAATAAAGAAACTTTACATTACATCCCATACATGGAGGACGTCAGCCTCTTGATTTAATTTGTCCAAACAGCCACACAGAATATGACCCATAATAGTACTATGTTTTTTATTATTTTTGTGCAAGTTGTTTATTTATTTATTGGTTTTTAGAGGACTTTATTTTTCTTTTCTATAAATTTTTCATAGAAAAAATAAAATAAAGAATAGATATGAGTTTATAATCGACAAATGTTGTGGTGGAGTAGTGATAATTACTTATTTATCATGAACTGACGATTTCATATTGAAGGCTCAAAGCTCTTTTTCAATACGAATTTATATTTAGTTCGATATAAATTTGATTGAATTGACTTTATATAATAATCGAACACCGTCATATTTTTTTAGAAGCAACTTGTATAAGAAGGGTCCTCCTCGTGCTTGCTTCTTTAATCTTCCACATATCATTATCAATAGGTCAAAAATTTGTAATGAATTCTTGATTGGATTGTGAAGGTCAAGTCTTTGTCTCCCTTTATATATATATATTTTTTATTTTTTTTTTTATTTTTACTTATTAATGAAATTAGACATTTGAATATTATTTAGTTAAAATAAAAAAAAGTAAAGGAAGCATGTAAATTTCAAGTTAAACGAAATATAGTTTCGAAGTTGAAATTATGTTTGAATATTAATTTCAAAACAGTATATATATATGTAGTGTAAGTATAATGAGTTGCGTTTGCTGTACAACAACGTTGGTATCACATTTTGGTAGTTAATCCAATTGAAATTCATGAACAAATGCTGAAGTTCTAACTTGAGTAACGTGTGTAAAGTTTCTGTCATTTGTTTTTTTTTTAGAATTTTAACACATGCTTGAATTTTTTTCGTCTTAAAAGTAATTATTTGTCAATTATATTATAAATAACGGCTAAATACTATTCTCTATGTTTCAAAAATAATGACCTAGTTTCTTTTTTAGTCTGTTTAAAAAAGAATGACTCTTTTTCTTTTTCGGCAACACTTCAATTTTCCATGTAGCATGTTTAAGACCACAAGATTAAAGAATATTTTGGTACATTTGACATTTTTAATTTAGAACCACAAAATTAAAAAGTCTTATTTCTTTTTTTAAACTCCGTTCCAAATCAAACTAGATTTTTTTTTTTTTAAATGGAGGAAGTAATAGTGATCAAACTCACGCTAATTGACTTTAGTACATAACGTGCCGTTTCAATTGATTTATATAAATATTACTACAAAAATAGAGAGTTATATTTGACTGTAATTATAATAATTTCTAAATATGAAAGTAACACAAAAGAAGACTATTTCCTTCTCATTTAAGATTCCATTTTTATTCATTCTAAAGAAGCTTTGTTTACATTGCAACTTGGGTCAAAATAATCAAATAATACGAATATAATATTATAAAAAAGAATTAGTTACGAATTCATCACTAAGTATAATCTTTTAATAATTTATCCTAATAAATTTCGTGAACTTGAGTTGAATTAATAATACGGTATAATTTTATATCATCATATTTTCAAATAAAGTATTTTTCACTTTAGCACCATAACTAACACATAACAAAGCAACTCTCAATAGTCAATACATCAATAAGAGTTTTCCGAGCTCTAGACTTGATAACATTTACTCTCCGTCTACAATTGGTCTATTCTACACTTTTTCATCAATGTTTATCCGTACAAACAATGGAACTCTCCATATTCATAACAGTCACCAATCATCTCAAAAATGATAATTGAAAATCAATATAGAAACATATATATTTTTTAAATTTTAGTAAAGTCAATAAGAATGGTCGACAAAGACCTTGATAGTGATCACCACACACATAATCAATATAGAAACATATATATTGAATTTGAATTTCATCACGACATCACGATTAATTAGTGTAATACATTCCTAATGTTTTAATCCAAGAAAAAAGAACTCAACATACCTATAAAGAGGTGATCAAGAGACATATAGGGTTTGAGAAAAAAAAATACACGCTTAATAGAAAACGTCTTTTTTAAACTTTTTGTTACAAAGTCAAAAAACTTTAAAACAAATATCGAATATCGCGAAAAGAGAGAGAAGTTCTACATTGACTTTGATTATAATTTGGATGGTGGAGAGTGCAGCATAAGAAAGAAACTACTGTGGGCAGGAGATTGTAGCACCACAAGATCTTTTGTCGACGTTAATAGAAAAGTCAACTTTTCCGGCATGAACAATAAATCTGAACCGTTGAATTTGATAAAATTAAAAATAGGAACATGAATCTGTGGCCAATATTCTGCCACGTAAGCCAGTTAAGTTGAATTATTCAAACGCAATCGATCGTTGTAAGAAGTATCACTTCACTAACCTAATAATTCAAAATTCATTCATTTAATTAACTATCGTCAAATATTTTCAAGATCTAATTCTAATTTTTTTCTTATATAGTTGACTATTCTATAAGAAAATTCAGCTTGAAATTACTTACATTAATGATGTATATGTGTTAAGAATACTTTTTAATCATAATGGACTAATGTTATGAAAATAAAATGGTTCAAATATATGAAGAAAAAATGCTAACATATAAGTAAAGAATAATAGAAAGTTAGCTATGATGGAGTTAATAAGAAGAAATAAAGATAAGTTAAAAAGAAAGTATTAAAAAGAATTAGAGAGATGATTAGACAAGATATAACACATTTACATTTAATTGACATTATGACCTTCGATATTTAAGGATTTAGGCAGAAGATTAGTAAGTAGATGAGTGTTTGTCTGGTTTTCCTTATCCGTATTTTATTACTCTCTAATTGTATCATTTTTCAATTATTACATGTGTTGTTTTATTTGATTTAGTTATCATGTTATTTGTTGTTGTCTATTGTTATCAATGCTAATTCTTTGTTATTCTATTTACTTTTAAACTTATTTTTATATGCATTACTTATCTCGAGAAACTATCACAAACGAAATCTCTCTCTTCACAGATATAAATAAGATCTGCAAATGTACCATCTGATCTCTATACCCACCCTCCACCACACTTGTTAAAGATTTTGTTCAAAACTCCGACTTAAAAAAATAAGTTCTACAATATATAAATATTAATTGAATCGAATTTCAATATGAATATTGAATATCAATAATCGCACCTAAGATAACAATAATAAAAAAAAAGGGTGAGATTTTCAAAAAAGTTAAAATGGTCGACTTTGATCTAAACACGACACATATAATAAAATAAAACAATTAATTAAAAATTTATAATTTCAATGCAAAGTAGGACCCACATATTGACAAGTCTTCTGATCTCTCCTTAGTTCCTTCTTATCACTAAACTCTCGAATTAAACGGCACGTGTCGGTTAAAACTATGCTTTTTCCCAATTCTTGGGTAGTCGTCCTTTACCGTACCAGCCAAATAAGTACACCGGCTGTAAAGGTAGTACGTTAATAAGATTCCATTTAATTTTAATCATATTACTTTTTCTTTACGTCTTTTCTTCAACTACCTAAATTTTAATTTTTACCTAACAACAATAGATTCAGATTACGCATTGCAGGCTCATTTAAGAGTGATGTTTTTAATAAAATTTTCTTTATTAATAAGGTTCAAACTTGAGATATCTGATTAAGAGTGAAATAATTTCACTACTGCACTACAATTCATGTTGATCGCGTTTGATGTTTATATTTATTAATTTGATATATAATTCAAAGTGCTTTTTAGTACTTCCTAAGTTTCATTTCATGTCTCATCCATGTCACCTTATAATAATTAAAAAGATTTTTTTTATAACCATACGAATGTTTATAATTGTTTTGAATCATAAAATTTAAATGTATTCATTTTTTTTTATATATTGTGCCAAATTAAGTTATGTTACATAAAATAAGACGGAGGGAATACTAATTATAGAAATGAGAGATGAGAGATACAACGATTGATGATTAGAGTTTATGTTGTTGAATTCTAGTTTTAAATTTTATACTGATTAAGTTATATTATTTTCTATTTTGAGAAATTGGAGTAATAATTTCTAGTTCTATAATTTATATTTATTGAAACTAGTGTTTTTTTAATCTTCACAAAGTAGAGTTAAGATTATGTACGTATTATCCTCTCTAAATTTCACTTATAAAATCTCATAAAATATATTTATTATTGTTTAACTAAAACTAATTAATTTTCTTGAACTCGTATAATGAAAGATATGCCTGCTCCTTGCAAAAAATGTCTTATAATTTTGATTATTTGATGTAAATATTATGTGCGAGGATGAAATTAAAAGAAGGGATGATGATTTAACTGATAAAAGCATCATTATGAACATGTTTGACGTGACAAAATTTATTTATTAGAATTTCTAGTTTCGTCACTATCGTTTGTACCTTGTTAAAAATGCTAAATGCTGGCCTAAAACTGCAATTTTTAAGAGAATTTTGCTTTTATTTTGTCTCATTTTATTCGACTTGGCTTGATTCACTGAACTTCTAAAAAGATACATTTGAGTACATTGGCATTGTCTTTCTTTTAATTGAAAAAAAGTGGAGAAAGTAGAATAACTACTTTTCAAACGTGCCAAATTTCAGAGTTGTAGACAAATAGGGGTGGAACTTTATGACGATATTGTTTGTCTGAATATTTTTCTTATCAATATAGTAAATCTTGTTATAAAAAAAAAAGTACATAAAAATAACAAAGTAGAAATTTAAATATTATACTGAAATATTGTTATAGAAAATAACTGTTGACCTGCTAGTTATTATAAAGTGGTGTGAATGTATTCAACATTAAAATGGTAGTCAAAAAGTAAAATTAGAATCTTCAATTTTATAGTAGATTATTTTGGCTTTGCTTGTGACGATAAAGTCACAGGTTGAAAAGGAGACTTTAAATTAAAGTAGCAAAAGTATAACTTTTAATTATGTTTAATAATATAACTATTCCTCACTTTGAGGAATATAATATGTCCAACATATACCTTAGTTTACTATAAACCATGAAAAGTGGAAACATTAGGTGTGAAAAATAGAAAATAAATGCAATATTAAACGTGCACTAAATAATATTTGTATTAAAATAATTTAGTAAATATATTTATATTTAATTTAAAATTTAAAGTGAAGAATCTTTTAAAAATAACTTTTCTACCACGGAGATAGAAACTAAATCTGCATTCACATCAACCTCCTCGTACTTCATGTGGAACTATATTAGTTCATCTTTTTTTATGTGTTATTTAATATTAAACTTAATAATTAAATGAATTATAAATTTAATAATTTCAAAATTCATAAATATTAAATTTTAACCTTGACCGTAAAGACAAAAAAAAAAAAAAAGAGATTTTAAAGTAACAAAAGTATATCTTAATTATGTTTGACCATTTAACTGTTCCTCACTTTGAGGACCATAATGAGTTTTTTGACTTGTAATTTGTCCAAAAATGAGTTTAAAAAAAATAGCACTCCATATATTACTAGCTAGTTCACTATAAACCATTAAAAGTGGAAGAATTGTGATAATTTTTTTAAAAAGAAATGCATTATTAAACCTAAATAATGTCTTCTTTTTCTTTTCTTAAAAAAACTTTTTGTTTAGAAATGTACCCCACAAGAAGCACATGACAATATCTCTAAAAGTAAAAGTTTTACATAAAGGAATAATATTGTATATTATATTATTATTATTATTAGACTACTTTTGTAACATAGCCTGTCATCCGTGATCATAATTCATGAGTGCAACTTGATGATACTATTTTATTTTTTCTTTACACATACATCAATAATTGCACCAAATTAAATAGTATATATAAGGGTAAAATCGACCTAAATGAAGTGAAAGAATAATTGTGTAAGAGATCAGAGGCAACAATAATAACCATAACAAATATATCTGTAATCCGATAAGTAGTAGGATATGAATAAGATACACCTTATCTCGTGAATATATAAAAGTTATTTCCGATGAATCCTTATATCAAGTAAAGAATAAGAAAATCGTTTGTGTGAAGTAACAACACACAATACGATAATCAAATTAAATGAATACGGAATATTAATATAATTAAAGACCGAGATAGTATATCAGTATTTATAACAATACTGATACATAATACTAGACAACATTAGACTACCTATTAACTTTAGTTCTATTATAAATTTTGACCTACATATCTACATATTTAAGGTAATGTCATCGATAAGTTGCAAATGTGACATATCATGTTTAAGATCACCTCACTCCAAATATTTTTTCGGTCTATCTCTACCTTCTTGAGTAAGAAATCAATGTTAGAGACTTAGAGTCATAATTTTTAATTTATAAATTTCATTTTTTTTTTGCTTAATGAATTATAAATATATTATTTAAGAACATCAAATAAGTTTTTAGACACAAATATAAAATTTAATTATAGACTTTATTGAACTCGTAACCGTAACGTTGGCCCCGTCCATGTTACAAACAAATTTCTGCGTGGCATGACTTTCACTTAAACTATTTTATTTATGAATTTTTTAAGAAACGTATAAAAGAAAAATGGTCAATTAGCATTGGGAGTATCAAACTAATAAAGGAATGGTCCCAAATGCATCTAATGAATTTATTAAGAAAGTTAATGAGTTTGATAGCAAAATACAGTTTGATCATCAAAACTATTTATGACAAATTAGTGAATTCTTAGTATCTATGAAATCTGAAATAAATTGATCATATTAATTAATAAGCAAATTAATATTTTTTATTGATTGATTTAATCTTTTTCCTCTTTAAAAAACTTTAAATTGGAATAATATGAACATATTTACTTTTCTTTTTAATCCTATTTTATAATATAAAATATCTTAAATTCAAATAAAAATCAAATACATTGACTATTGAGATCCCTATTAAATATGAGTTACGAATCCTATTATATTTTCTTCCTCTATTTTTTCCAGTTTTATTTTTCTCTCTTTTAACATACAAAATTTCTATAATTATACTTCAAATTTTGTCATTTTTTACTAGTACAAAAAAAAACATTGACCGTTACTTCATGGTAAAAGGACAATCTCAACTTCACCAACCCACCAAACAAATGAAATATATAAAGTTTAATGTGGAAATTTCATTATGAAAAGTTCTTAAAAAATCTTAAAATCTAAATTCAAACTTAAAATTTAATACATTGACCAATGAGACCTGTATTAAAACTTGTATTATGAATCTAAATTACTTCCTCGCCATCTCTTCCTCTATTTTTCTACGATTTTAATTTATTTCTTTTTAACTTACGAATTTTGTGACACCATACTTCAAACTCCGTCATTCTTTATTGTATAAGAACACGTTGATTGTTATCTCATGGTAAAAAGATAATTTTAACTTCACCAAATCATTAGAGCAATTGACACGTGCAATTTAGCGTGAAAATTTTATTATAATTCTAATAGATTGATCGTCAAGACTCTTGGTTAATGATGTGCTAAGAAAAAGTCTTGTGCAAGCATACTTCTCTTGTGCTCTCCTCTTCCTCTATTTTAGTTATTTTTGTCTGAACGAAATTTATGTGATAATTTCATTATAAAAAAGTTCTTAAAAAATCTTAAAATCTAAAATTCAAACAAAAAATTTAATACATTGACCAATGAAACCCTTTATTAAACTTGTATTATGAACCTTTTTTTTGCTTTAATTGTATTATGAATCTAATTACTTCCTCCTCATCTCTTCCTCTATTTTCTATGATTTTAATTTACGAATTTTGTGACACCATACTTCAAACTCCGTCGTCATTCTTTATCGTATTCACACGTTGATTGTTATCTCAAGGTAAAAAGATAATTTTAACTTCACCAAATCATCAAAGCAATTGACACAATGTGATTTAGATTGAAATTTTTTATTATAATTTTAATAGATTGATCGTCAAGACTCTTGGTTAATAATGTGCTAAGAAAAGGTCTTGTGCAATCATACTTCTCTTGTGCTCTCCTCTTTCTCTATTTTAGTTATTTTTCTCTGAATAAAATTTATGTGATCGTACTTCAACCTCCAAAATTCTTTATCACACAAAGAAAAATATGTTGATGAATGATGACCATTGTCTTGTAGTAATTAAAAAAAAGACTAGTTTAACCTCCACCAACTAAACAATTTTAATGTTTTCAACTTGGTAAAAAAAACACTAAATTGATTATATTTTAAAAAAATAAAAAAATACCGGCACTTCAAGTATCCTGTAAAAAAGCAATAGAATCCTCAAATTGGATTCTCTTTTTCCTTATATTCATATTCATCAGTTACCTACTCTTTGGAACAACCAAAACTTATCTCTTTTTTTTTTTTTTTTTCAATGCTAAGTTATTTATATTTTTTCCATTATTATTATTAAAAATTAAAATAGCAAAAAATAAAATAAAAATTGGAATAATTTAGTAGTAAGTGTAATAATTTATTACAACCAACCCTGAAAATCGCCTATATAAAGTGTATAAAAATTCAGTCTTTGCCTCATCAAAGAAAATTCATCTTATAGAGAGATTTAATTTTAAGAAGTTATCATCATGTCTCTGCTCTCAGATCTTATCAACCTCAATCTTTCAGATGATACTCAGAAGATCATTGCTGAATACATATGGTGAGTTTTTTGTTTTTTTTTTGCCACCCCGTTAATGGGGTTGTTCTTGTTTTTACTCTAGAATGATAAAGATTGGATTTTAAAGTTTTTTTTTGGTGTATGTTATGATTCTTGAAGATGTTTAAGGTTGTTTGCTGGGGTTTTTACTTGAAGGGTGTCTATTTTTTTTTAGTGTTTTTGTTTGTTTTGGGATTTTAGTTCGCCAAGTGATGTGTTTGTTGTGATCTAGCGAGTAGTCTTGAGTGTTTTTGTGGTGGGGTGGGGATGGGGGATTTTTAATGGGGTTGTTCTGTTTTTGCACTGGAATGAAAAAAGATTGGATTTTAAATAATTTTTTGTGTTTTTTTGGTGTATGTTATGATTCTTGAAGGTGTTTAAGATTGTTTTCTGGGGTTTTACTTAAAGGTGACATTTTTTTTTTAGTGTTTTTGTTTGTTTTGGGATTTTAGTTTACCAAGTGATATGTTTTTTTCTGATCTGGTAGGTAGGAGTGTTTTTGTATACCCAATGGTATTTTTTTTTTGGGTGGTGTGGGGGTTGTTCTGTTTTTGCACTAGAATGAAAAAGATTGGATTTTTTTCTATGGTTTTTTGTATTTTATTGGTGTAAATTATGATTCTTGAAGATGTTTAAGATTGTTTTCTGAGGTTTTTCCATAAAGGGTGTTGTTTTTGTTTGTTTGGAATTTTAGTACACTCAATGATATGTTTTTTGTGATCTAGTGATTGTCTTGAGTGTTTTTTGTATACCCAATGGTATTTTTTGGGGATTCTTATTGAGGTTGCTCTATTTTTACACCAGACATGAAAAAGATCTGTTCTTTCTGTCTCATTGTATCTTTTTTTGTGCTTGCTGTATGGATCTTATGATTCTTGAAGCTATGAAAGATTGATTTCTGTGTTTTTCCTCAATGGGTGTCTAATATTTTTATTTTACTGCTTTTGTTTGTTTTGGAATTTGAGTATGATGACTTGTTGAGTGTTCTTGCACACAAAATGGTATTTTGTTTGGATCTTTGCCACCTCATTAATGGGGTAGTTTTGTTTTCACAGCTAACATGAGCAAGATTCCTTTTTTGATATTCTAAACAACTTTTTGGGTGTCTGTTTATGGATCTAAAGATTCTTGAATCTAGTAAAGATTCTTTTGTGTTTTTTTCCTTAAAAAAAGGTGTCTTGTGTTTGTGTTTCTGCATTTTGAGTATAATGTCTTTGTTGTGATGTAGTGAAAGTGGTAATTTTTTTTGATTGAAATGTTAAGAGTGTTAATGTTGTTTTGGTCTGTCAATTTCATTAGATCTATCTTTTTTCCCTTTGTTTTATTGTTTCTTTTGTAGTTTTCCTCTTCAATTGAGATCCTCTTTTCATTTGCTTTGAGTAAACAAATGACACTATCTACATAAAAAGAAAACTTTCTTGTTTTTCACTAAAACTTGTATTTTTTTTTTTAGTTTCTTGTGAAAAGTGATATTTTCTGGAGAAAGATCTGATTTTTATCAGTTTTCCTATCTGGAAATTTATTTCAGTTCTTAGCTACTTGTGACTACTTATGATTAAAAAAAGAGTACCTTTTGATGTTAATATATACATATTTTTGTCTGTTTATTACCAGGATTGGTGGATCAGGCATGGACATGAGGAGCAAAGGCAGGGTATAATCTCTTTTTATTGATTTTAAGTTTTATATATTTTTCCCGAATTTTCGAATAAGTTGAAGTTAGCTTATATGAGTGTTATTTTTGTTTTCTTGATTTACAGACTCTCCCTGGTCCAGTTACTAGTCCTGCAGAACTACCCAAATGGAACTATGATGGATCAAGCACAGGTCAAGCTCCTGGAGAAGACAGTGAAGTGATCATATAGTAAGCTAGCCTTTTGATGTGCAAAATTTTCTAAATTTTTTTGTGAAGTGAACTTTTTTCTGACTATTGTATATTTAATTGAAATTTGTCATAGTCCACAAGCAATCTTCAAGGATCCATTCAGAAGAGGCAACAATATCTTGGTCAGTTTCAAGATTTATTTGTTGCTATCAGTAATTCCTGTATTCGAGTTTTTCTAGTTGACATTTATTGAGTGTCTGAAAAGAGTTTTAACTTCTATACGTCAGTGACTTTAGATTATGTTTCTTGAAGTCTGACAGCTGCGTGTTGGATCCTCCAAAAGTAGTGCATTTTCGAGGATCCAGACACGTGTCAGCAACATAGACGGGAGAATTAACATGATGGTATTAGTTAAGTCCTTTTAGTGAATCATTTGTTTGATTCTTTCTTTTTTTGTACTGAAGGTCATGTGTGATGCCTATACTCCTGCTGGTGAGCCCATCCCAACAAACAAGAGGCACGCCGCTGCCAAGGTCTTCAGCCACCCTGATGTGGCTGCTGAGGAAACTTGGTATTGACATATTCTATTAAGCTTAACCTTTTTTTCTCGGATACGATGATTTGCAAATTTTCAGTTTGATTGAAGAAATTGTTTGTATAAATTAGGTATGGTATTGAACAAGAATATACCTTGCTGCAAAAGGAGGTCAACTGGCCTCTTGGATGGCCCATTGGCGGTTTTCCTGGACCCCAGGTATATTATTAATACCTGCTATACATTTTGTTGCATTTTTCTTTTGTTTTCTGTGGCTTTTTGGCATTAGTTCTTTCATTTAGCTTATCTCCTTAGTCACAGATTATTTTCTCATATTGTTCGCATTACATTGTGTCACAAATGTCACCTATTGGTTCATGATGATTATTGGTGTTCCTAAGAGGTCTCTATCTATTGCCTCATGCATTGATCTCTATCTGCGGTCCTAATACTTTATTTGTTTTGGTGACTGCTGTATTTACCCAACAATTAGGGACCATACTGATCAAGAGTTAGTTAGCTGTCTATTTAATCGTATTTATTTTTGTGTCTAGGGACCATACTACTGTGGAACCGGAGCTGACAAGGCCTTTGGACGTGACATTGTGGACGCCCATTACAAGGCATGTATCTATGCTGGGATTAACATCAGCGGAATCAATGGTGAAGTCATGCCGGGACAGGTATATAGGCATTCTTGCTTGCTCATCTAGCTAGAATTGAATGATTTTACGAACACTTGATGTGTTTTTTTAAATTTTATGTAGTGGGAATTCCAAGTCGGACCTTCTGTTGGCATCTCAGCCGGTGATGAAGTGTGGGTAGCTCGTTACATTCTAGAGGTATTGCAGCTTTTAACAGTTGACACTTTTATCGACTATTTTGGTCCATTCCAGTTCAATTCTCTTGCTATCTTGTCGAGAGCTTGAATGCAATTTACTTATTGACTTGGTGGTTTAACAGAGGATTGCAGAGATTGCTGGGGTGGTCGTGTCATTCGACCCCAAGCCTATCCCGGTGAGCTTTCTACTATGTAATTCAGGCGTTTATTTGATTTGATTATCGAAACACGTAGGATACAAACTGGTCTCCCTGTCTATAAAAACTGATGTTCATTAGCATTAGGTGGTGTATTAACAATGAATATTTCTTTCTTGTCAGGGCGACTGGAATGGTGCAGGTGCTCACACAAATTACAGGTAGAGGAACAACACTTCATACTTTCGACTTCTATCTTTAATACCAGTCCTTAACGACAACTTTGGTAATTTTTTCCAGCACCAAGTCGATGAGGGAAGACGGAGGCTATGAAATAATCTTGAAGGCTATTGAGAAGCTTGGCCTGAAGCACAAAGAACACATAGCTGCATATGGTGAAGGCAACGAGCGTCGTCTCACCGGAAAGCACGAGACAGCCAACATCAACACCTTCAAATGGGTATATAAACACTTCCCCTTTCTCATCACTTCTCATTTGACAATAGAGTAACTTTAACGCTATTCACAAAAGAACGACGCCTAGTAGTTCTTTCTTTCTTTCTTAAACTCCGTTTCAAGCAAGATGCATCCAACGTCTTACCCTGTCTCACATTACACAACTTCATTTGACGTGTTCAGGGGGTTGCAAACCGTGGTGCATCTGTCCGTGTTGGAAGAGACACAGAGAAGGCAGGCAAGGGATATTTTGAGGACAGAAGGCCAGCCTCAAATATGGACCCATACGTCGTTACCTCCATGATTGCAGAAACCACCATCATCGGTTAAACATGAAGACTTTTTACTATGGATGACTCGGGGGATCGCTTGTTTCTGGTTTGCACAATTTGGGATAGGAGAAAAGATTGAATTGTGGAGACCCTTTGGACTTCACCTGTGTTATTTAGTTATAGGGGTAGCCTATCTCTTGTTATTTTTCTGTTTATTTGCCAGTTGAATTATATTTTCATACAGCAAGGCCTTACACATTGTCTATGATTTAGCAATGCTGTGTTACAAAACAATGTTATTCTTATTAATAACAAAGATACTGGAAGGGTTTGATTCTATTGCTCATTGCACTACATTACTATTTTACCCTTAATTCAACGAGAGCGCGATTTGCGATTTTGTTTATTCGACAAATAAAAATATAAAGGAGGGAGGTTGTGATAGGTTAACGATCAACGTATGAATACAAAAATCATACGGAATTAGTGATATACTATAGTTGGAATTCAACTCCCCAAAACACAATTAAAATTAATTTCGGAATTAGTTATCTAGTCTGTCTTATCAATGCACTTGCCTACCCCACCTGCTTCACAGGGGTACTGGTCGCAAAATCAAACCTAATCTGCCTAATTTGTCTAATCGGTTTATATTTGGGTAGGTTATTCACCTATTCATTTATTAGCTCAACTCATTTCAATCTATTAAAATTAGGTTGATATGTAATCCAAATTGACTCTAGAGAAATCTAGTCACTTTTTTTTGGAAAGGACAAATGTATTCCCGAATTGTCGTAAATGGTAAGTAGATACCCTATGTCATATTTTTGGGATATTGGTGTCCCTACCGTTCAACAACTAGAGCATATATACCCTTTATACTAACGGACATACACATGTCATAATCTTTTCCACTGATCCGACGTCACATTGATGGATAGGATTGCGCCACGTGTCCCTATTTAGTCTTCCGTTAGAGTGGAGGGCATATATGCTTTAATTTTTGGATGGCAGGGGTACCAATGTCCCAAAAGTATGACGGAAGATATCTACATATCATTTATGATTAGTTCAGGGGTATATTTGTCTTTTTACTCATTTTTTTAATATAAAAAAATGATATGCTATATATCACCATAATAAAGATAAAAAATAATTTTATTAGGTACTAAGATATTGTAAAACAAATAAAACAACTAACACATTATCCGACTAGTTTTTACCCCGATATGACCTAAACAAATTTAGATTGGATTGAATCTTATTCGTTTATTGTCTTGACTAACCTGCTCAAATTTAATCTAACCCGCCTAAATTTGGTCCATCCGCCCAATTGCCAACCCCCTTCTAGGGTTTACTTTACTAATTGAATTTAGAAAATATTATTAAACCCAAGAAAAAAAAAATCATTCATCTTTCTATAAATTCTTCTAAAATTCAACTGTTCGATTTCTCAAATGATGTTTCTCAGACAAACTTCTGCTAATTTAATTAAAAGATTTCGGATTTCCCCTCAATTTCTTGCTGCTACTCCACTTCACAGAAGTTCTCCAGTTTTGCTACCCAATGCTGGTAATTTTTTGAATTTTTATGTATTTTGAGTTCTTTGCAATGAGCTATTAGGATAAAGAATCGATTTTTATGCCAATTATGCAGTTTTTTTTAGGTACTGTATATAGTTATCCTGGTAAATTTTGAATTTTATGTATTCAGAGTTCTTTATGAAGAACCCATTTTCTGTTAATGAGATTGAAGTAGATTTTTTTTCATGTTGAACTTCGTTAAATGATCAAGATTTGTATTTGGGATAATTATGCAGCTTTTTAAGCTACAGTATTCAGTGATGCTGGTAATTTTTGAATTTTATGTATTGTGAGCTCTTTGCAATGAACTATAAGGATAAAGAATCGATTTTTATGCTAATTATGCAGTTTTTTGTGCTACTGTTCATATAGTGATGCTGGTAAATTTTGAATTTTATGTATTGTCAGCTCTTTGCAATGAACTATAAGGATAAAGAACCGATTTTATGCTAATTATGCTGTTTTTTTGAGCGAGTGTATATAGTGATGCTGGTAAATTTTGAACTTCTATATATTTTGAGTTCTTTTAAAAAAACCATTTTCTTTTAATGAGAATAAAGTAGATTTATTTCATGTTAAATTGTGTTTAATGATCAAGATTGTATCTGGGCTTATTATGCAGCTTTTTGAGCTACTGTATACAGTGATGCTGGTAAGTTTTGAATTTTATGTATTGTGAGCACTTTGCAATGAGCTATAGTACTCAATACTGTGTGCTATTTTGTATTTCCAGCATTTTGTTAATGAAAAACCCACTTTCTATTCATCAGAATAAAGAGTCGATTTTTTGTTCATATTAACCTGTGTTCAATGTTCAAGATTTGCATCTAGGATAATTATGCAGCCTTTTGAGGTTTAGTATACGATGATGCTAAGTGCTATTTTGTATTTCCATCTGTTTGTTCATCAGCCGACATTTTCATTTTTTGGCAGGACAATGTAGATTTTCCAGTGAGCTTGGTTCTGGAGGGTATTTTTCAGACTCATTTCGATGGATTTTTCTGTTTGGACCAGCTGGTATTCACTACTCTTATGGGGTAATCCATTTGTTTGTTGATGTCGTATGCTTATATTTATCTAGTAGCATATTAATATTTTCTAAACAACAAATGTCCAGCTATCCTATACAGAATTCTTTTAGCAAGAAAGGCCTCCACTTGTAATCTTATATGATCAAACAATGTAGCAGAGGCAATATTGTGGTGCGGTCCTATTGATCTTTGAATGTTTCTTCAATTAAACACAATAAAGCGTATGTTTCAACATATCAGAGAGATTCGTTTTTTATTTGTAATTTTTTTGACTCCAGGAGGAAAAATATTCTGTTGTATAAGGAAGCATCTTTCTCTAGATGTCATCATTTGAAGAGAAAATGATAATTTTCTTAAGATAGAGCCATATATGTTCTGACATCATGACGTTGTATCTGGTTTTATCTCCACTCTATGCTTCACATTTTTCCTACATAGTTCTGATCTATGTGAATGCAGTTCTTATTTAACAGAAAGAACGTTCTCTGTTGGCACACCATACATTTGCATGATGATTTTTCAGTGCTTTCATGGCATATCTCTTTCAAATTGTAGTTTTTTCTGGAGATTTTATTGAAGCCATGTACAATGTGAATTGCCATCAGAACTATTTTGATAAAACATTAACTGTATTTTCCTGTTGCAGCCGTAATCCTTGGAGTAAATGTTAGTCCTGCCTTGGCAGAAGAGGTTTCTACTCCGGCAACTACTGGAAGTGATGGAGTTGATGTTGAGATTAGTGGCTTGCGCAAAATTGAGGATGGGTCTGTAGTATCTAATATACACACATCCAAATGGAGAGTTTTTACAGACAGTGGAAGGGATTTGTTTTTACAGGCATGCAAGCCTCCTATGTTACCACTGATACTTTGGTATTTATCTTTACAATTCAAATTGGTTTTCAAACTGTCTGAACTTGCAGTAGTATTTCTATTCAACTAGGGAAAACTTGAGGAAGCTGAAAAACTGTTCCTGTCTGCATTGCAAGAAGCTAAAGAAGGTTTCGGAGATAGGGATCCACATGTTGCATCTGCATACAACAATCTGGTAGGTCCACTATTAGATGCCGTTTGTCCTTCAGGCTCTCAATATAATCTTCTTCAGGCTATTAATAAAATAATTTTACCTTATAAAAGAATAAATAATCTTATGCCTTTAACGTTATTTTTCTAAATTAATTCTAATGCTATGGCTGCCATGCATTTTTAAATCACCAAGTAGTGGTAATTTGGGAAGTGATAGTCTTCAAGGTGCATTTTGTACGTTAGTTATTTGGCGGATGATTGTTTAAATTTGTACATGCCAAGGAAGTCAATGAATAATGCACGCACTTCACAGAATTTGGTTCTTGGAGACGTGCTGATTCTCATTTCTTATTAAGACTCCAATTTTAAGATTGTATTGCATGGAGAAGGTTGAATCTTAAGATGAATCCAATACCAATGTAGTAGTCACATGTGTACAAAATGTCCTTCACTTTGAATGTCTAATACAAATATGCCACATGAAACAGGATGGAGTGAGTAAACGTAATTTTAAGTAACAGTTTTGCATGAAACTCATTTTTCGCTCGACTGATTAGTCTATTTTTGGAAGGTTATTGGCTATGTTTTTTGTGACAGGCAGAGCTATATAGAGTGAAAAAGGCGTTTGATAAAGCAGAACCTATGTACTTGGAAGCAATTGTAATACTCGAGGAATCATTTGGACAAGAAGATGTACGGTATGTATTGAAATGACTTTTAATAAAGCAGACCTATGTTTACTATATATTAGTATTATAGTGACACCTGGTTGTGGGGCATTCATATGTTTGCTATTTGATTACATGCTTTTTAATTGGTTCTTAATTAATACCTTTCCCTTTTATGGGGTCAAGTTTTGAGTAGTATACAACAACAACAACAACAACAACATACCCAGTAGAATCCCACTAGGTGGGCAAGTTTTGAGTAGTATAGCAGTTTATATATGAACTTTGCTACTCATATACTGCCCAAAGTGAGGTCACCTGTGTCGAAGCTTGACACTTAAGCTTGAGTCATTGGAAAGCATAGAAGAAACATGGTGAATCGTCAACCTTTGCAAACAGGTCATCTATTAGCAGATCTGATAACTTCCATGGTTTTCTATGAGAAAGAATTGCTGCACGCTAGTCTTCAGTTCTTTTATGTTCAAACAATGAACTAAGCCTCAATCCGGAGGTTGTTGGGTCAGTTATATGAATTTTCTGTGTCAATTATGCTCATTAAAGTCCATTTCGATCCAATACTATTTTTTTGTCTTTTTAGACAAATAAGGAGTTCTTGATATTTCCACTTATCTTGCATAGACACTTGTTTAACTAAAATCCCAATTAGTTGATATCATCTATGTGGATCCCATACCTTCATTGTGTTGTCTTCTTAGTTAAGTCCAAATTGATTCCGAGTGTTTTGAGGTCTTTCAAAACAGCGTTTCTCTGTGTGGTTTTAGGTCTAAGGCATCTCTTCTCATTGTGTTTGAAGTTATATCATAGTTAATCTCCAAGGCTTCAATCTCATTATAGAGTGATAATTACTGCGTCAGTCCATCTATCTGCATCTTCGATTAGTTGCTTGAAAGTTGATTATCACTTTCCTTTATATGCTTGCTTTTGTGTCATAGAGTTGCGGCAGCCCTTCACAATCTAGGACAATTCTATCTTATGCAAAGAAAACTGGAACAAGCTCGTGGTGTCTATGAGGTAAGTGGGCAAACATTTTCGGACTCTTAATTTTCTTTCTCCATTCTCATTCATAAAATTTTATGACATTACAGAAATGTTCATGACATTACAGAAATGTTCATGACATCGTTGTATTGTTTATTAAGCTGATGTGTATCTCCTTGTGGTTTATTATCCATAGCCACTGGATAGGTTTGCTTAGAAGTTATGGATGTTATGTGCTCGGCTGGCATAATATGTTAGTGTTTCCGTCTCAAACATATGTTTGTATTATTCATTGAAGGACTTGAATTGGATCCAAGTATGCTGTCATTTTACATTTTCTTTTTTGGAGTCACATTGGTGTATATGGATTTCTTTTCTATACCACCTTCTTGCCATGATATCCCGTGTGGATGATTTTGCTTTTCAAGAGCTTATATTCTGTGACTTTAAACTTATGTATTAGCACTGGAAACAGTTCTACTCTTAAGTTAAATGCTTCTAATGCTGAGTTGAGCATGGATTGCTAGTTTCATTGAAGTTGAAAATAGTTTAAATTAATAAACCTTATCAAACTATACTTAAGTTGGGCATACCTGTATTGCATATTGCATGTTTTGTTTGACGTGATACACATATCAAGTTAAAATTTGAAAATTTGGACTGCAATATGAAGGGAACATGTTGGGGCCAATTAATCACTTTTTGGGTTTTTCATAATCAACATAAGAGAAATGTTTATTGAGAAGTGCAAGAGTAGGGGTTATGCAACTTTCTGCAAAGCATATGATTGAACCTTCCTTTTCTATTCAGTGGATATGACTTGGGATAGAACAAGATATATTTTTTTTGGATGGTTGAAGTGATAAAATTTTGCCTTCACCAGTCTGTCACTTGATATGCTGAGGAATGATAGTCGTTTTTAATCTTAAGTATAACTTTTATTTAACAATTGGCTTACCTTTTTCAAAATTTTTACTGATACTGTTTTCTTTTCTTTTTCATCCATATTATTAACATGGCAGCGTGCTTTAAAGGTATGTTGTTATTACCAGGACTTGCAATGTATTTACTTCAGTTGTTGCTATTAAAATTTCTAAATATTGATCTTTCACCATTTGACCTTGTAGATAAAGAGGCGTGTCTTAGGGGAGGCTCATCCAGACTATGCTGACACCATGTATCATCTGGGAACAGTAAGGCCACAGTTTCCACTCCACTTCATCTTCATATAAAAGTATACTTCCTGATACACCCTAAGTTTGGGGCACAACAGACCAACGCTTATATATTGGTTACAAACAGCTTATGACCAGTCTAAAATGGAGTTCCAGCCAAAGTGATGGAGAACAGGATAACACTTCAACTCCAAGTAAACAAGTCAAATACCAGATATAGAACTACCCTGTAGCTAAAAAACAATTATCCAGAGGGACACACCATTTGTTCATGGATTTTGTTACTTCGCTATTTTCTCTCTTTGTTAGGATATGGGTTTATTCCACAATGGATGGAGTAATGCCTTTAGCCAAGCTGGCATGTCAAACTCTGAAGCAAGAGATCTCCTTCACAGCTTCTGCCTCTTTTGCAAGATCTCTAGTCAATCCTTTTCTTCCCCTACAACTATATGCATTTCATTTGTTATAGTCTTGTTTTATCTTTAATTTCTTATTCTAGTTAAAATATAATATTGCACCTAAAGCTTTTGGCTTGTGCATAGTACAATCAATGTTTGGTTCTTTTCCTGTGTATATGATTTATGCTTCCTCTCTTTCACTTAATCCTTTTTTGATAGCTTTTCCTTTTTGGTCACCCTAGTTATTCAATAGTTAGCATCTACATTTATACGCTGGCTAATTTGAAAACGTAGACAGAAGTAAATTTTGATATGATAATGCATATAATTTCTAGTGGCTCTCCCAAAATTTGAAACCACTTCTGCTGATGGGCAGTCTTTTCTTGTGTAGTCTGTCATTATTTTGACTGACAAGAGAATCCCACTCCACTTCCAGGTGCTGTCTCTTCAGGGGAAATACAAGGATTCAGAGGCTCTGATTCGCGATTCTATTCGGATTTTGGAGGTTCCCAAATTTGTTACACATGCTGATTGTGGGTTTTCTGTAATAACATGATCTGTGTATCTGTTCTTACAAATTTGTTTACCATTGTAGGATGGAGGTCAAGGTGAATCAATGATATGTACCAAGAGGATGCGACAGCTAGCTCAGGTTGTGCTTCCATATTTGTTTTTGCTTTTGTACCAAGGTTATGCAAATGTTGCTTGTGCATACAGTGAAAGCCATTGAGGTTACTCTCGCTGGGTACAGTTGATCTAGCTTAAATTAGTCCCATACGAAGGGACAGAGCACTATTTCTTTTGTCAATTCTGTATGATTGCGACTTAAACTTTTGTGGTGGACAAGTAAAGGATACTACAGAAGATTGATTAAATGTTGCATATGTCCTCCTAACAGCTATGCTTGTAATTATTCTGAAAAAACTTTTTAAAGCGTAGAAAGAGCAAGATGACCTGGTAACTTAAGCTAGATATTTTCTTTCTGTTTCTTAATAATGCAAGTAACTCTATCGAAACTTAGCCAAGATATATTCCAACTTTTTGCATAGATAACTGATTTGCTAGCCTTATAGTTTCAATATTTAAGTAGTAGTTCTGGTCTTAACTAGCTCTGCAATATGATTAAGTGTTTGATCATATAAGGAATGCCATCTGAATCATGACTATTCTTCATGTATTTTGTTAGTAATTCAACAATTTGCATCTTAGTGGATCAAAGGAGAAAGCATGTGTCTTGTACACTAAGGAAAAGTTTGTCATTCTCTACATTAGGGTAAAGGCATTGCAAATAACTTTTTTTTTCTATAATTGGGGTTCCTATTTTATCTCTTTATCTTTCAAGGAGGTTGTCGATCTCTCTTTTTTTTTTTCCTTTACTCATCTTGTACCAGCCTTAATATTCTGAAAGTATTGAGCTATTGCTCAATTCAAAATGTGTGTGTAATTGTAACAGATCTGCCTGCTTTTGTCGGTCAGAAAAGGCTGAATTACTTGGTAAAGTTGGCTTAAAATCTACTCTCCTGTATAGATATACATCACAACTGACCGGATCGAAGAGGCAGAGAGTGTTCTGAGGAAGATCCTGCATATTATGGAATTAGCAAAGGTATACTAACCCCCCTTTTTTGGTCCTTTTCTGGAATCTTTCATTGTTCCAATCTGTTTTAGAAATGCTTAGCTGAAGTTATACCTCCAGTTTGTATTATCCATTTCTGGAGTTCTGAGATCTTCATTGTGTTCCCAGATCTTGTCGCTCTATATCCATACTCATTTTTCTCATATGTTGTTACTCATATCTTACAGGGTTGGAATTCTTTAGAGACTGTAATTGCAGCTGAACGCCTGGCCTTGACCCTTCAGTCACTAGGAAACTTGAAAGAAGCTCAAGAGCTTTTAAAGAGGTGAATCCTCTACCCTAATTAATTAGTGAGTAAGGTGGATGCTTTTAAGATTCTGATCAAGAATGACATGATATAATTTTTGGAGCAGGTGTCTTGATGCCCGAAGAGCTTTACTCCCTGAAAACCACATTCAGGTTTCCCCTCTAAATCTTCAACATCACACTAGCAATTCAAGATGATTATATTATCTGTTGATTTTACTACTATGAATTCTATGTAATTTCCCTTTTTCCTTCTTCATAGATAGCTGCAAATTTGCTACATCTTGCTAGAGTTAAAATGCTCAACTCCAGTAAGTTCAACAAGAGTAATGTGGCTGAGCTTGATATGGCAAAAGATCTTTTAAGCAAGTCAATAAGGTAATTATTAGTCTTAGCTTAGGTTTTCATCTTACATTTGTCTGCTAATATCATTTCTTTATAGTTAGAGGTATATTTGTTTTTGTCAAAGTTCAGTTTGAAATATCTCTTGATTTGTTAGTATCCCTTGCGATTTCTCTCTTTGAGATTCGTCATATTTTGTGCTTAACTTAAATAAAAGTGGAGGAATACCTGTTCTGTTGTGCGCATCATACAATCACACCACTCTCAAATCCCAAGCAAAATTGACTAGCGTTACATTGACTGTCAATATACTTGCAATCCTTCTTATCTTGATTCAGAACCGAAAATGTGAGCTACCTTACCCAGGTAAAGTTGCATGACCACTATATATTTTTGATAAGACAATAATTGTAGATATGTAGGTATACAAGTATATATAAGAAGTAGAGAATCTACCCTAGAATATGGTTCTCTGGAAAGAGTCACAATTATCTAAAAATTTACAGGGCACTAAAGACTATTTCCTATTAGAAAAAGAATATTCCACTCTTTCAAAGACTTATCTTATCGTTTTCTCTCTGGACTACACATGTAAGTGTCAAAAGGGCTATATCCCGTGCACCTCAACTTCTTTATTCCCTTTAGAAGCGTAGCTGAATGTCACATCTTTAGCATTGGCTGGAGTTGGCCACTGTATGCTGATCAAATTGACACCGACAATAATAGATGGCATGCTTCCATGCTATGTGAAAGTATATGCTCTACATCTTCTTCCAATACACTTTCTGCTCCTTCTCCATGTATCATGATTCATCTGTTTGTACAATTACAATGTGAGGTTTTGGAATTTGTCCATTCTCAGTATTGCAGGTTTCTGTTTGAACCTCAAGTCTGAAAAGAGTTCCATGTATCAGTAGTGGATGAACTCTTATATTATTTCTCACTTTCTTCTGGCATTGTTTAGCCTGTGCAGGTTAATCAAATTATGGTACTTTTGACTCATTTGAACTAAGTAGAAATTACTCAAACTATGCGTTACCAATCTTGTTATTTAATGTGTAATTGGTAGCAAGAAGTTTAACGTGTTATTCTGTGTTAAAGGAAATGCTTTGCTCTATGTACTTTACAATTGAACAAAGAATTGAGATTTCTTTCCCGAGGAATCTTTCTTTTTACTCAGGATAACATATCTCTGTCTGATGAGTATGATATTTATGCTATTTCATAAGTTATACCTTACCCTATCTCGAAGTCACTATTAAACTTCCCTTTGTAAGCTGGTCCCACAAGCTTGTGCATTATCAATATTGGTGACATCATGACAACTTTCCTTAGTCAATTTTTTTCATAATTGTTGATTGTAGTGTGGCTCGGGGAAACCTGGTGCGTTCCGTGAGACAGAAAGGAAATAAACAGTCTTATGGAGAGTCTGTGACAACAGTAAGGAGCAGGCAGTCAGCACTGATTATCCTGGTCAGTCCCATTATTGATTATTTATGAAGGGAAACAGCCAGTTAGATGTTATCCTCTGCTAACTTCTGTTATTTGAGCAATCCAACCATATTTATTTAAGATGTTAAAAATATCAGATCCTTTATTACTTTTCTTTCTGTGAAGTAGAGGCATATATAAATATATGGTACTCCTTTATTTGGATACAATAACATACAACTATAGTTTAAACTAGCGGCCAAAGACGCCAATGTCTTGTACTAAGCAGGTTTTAGCAAATTATATCTTCCAATCCTCTCAAAATTCTTCTAATTTCTTACATTTTCCACTACCAGGCTGCCTAAGTTAATGTCCAGGCATATATGGGAGAATGTGTTCATCTTTTCTGCCTTTGCACTGTAGCTTAACTGACTGATCACTAGTGACTTTTTTTTTAAAAAAAAATATTTTTCTTAAACTATACTATTTAAATTAGCTTTATTGTGGATTTTCCGGCAGTTGCAATCACTTGATGCTCTTTCACTGTTGGAGATGAAAAGGCTGGAGCTTGAAGATTCAAAGGTTAGATTATATCGTGTTCTTTTTCATTAACAATCCTTTCTCTTTCTCTTGGATATTTCAACGTTCAAACATGATGAAACTGATTTTTGACTGCACCTTCTACTGAAACAGGACCCTTATAACTCTGAAGCTGAGAGTGCTCTTCGTGGATGCATTTCTGCATACAAGGAGGTATGAGAAGTTTAATTTTATATTGGTCAGTAGGTTAGCAATTGTTAGTTAGAATTACGGGTGCTTTTGCCAGGTTTGCAATTAGTTGAATTATCGTAGTTGACTTTGTTTTCATGATCTTGTGGCTTGATTAGTTATTACCTTTTATTCTTGGTTCTTGCAAGTCTCATCACATGAGTGAATAGAATACACCAAATAGGAAGTCCCAAGGATTCGTTGAGTAACTTCTGTTTCTATCTATCTCTGGATATATTTTCCTTGGATGAAGTCACAATTTTCTTTGAACGATGGATGTTATGCTTCTCAATTACGTCCATGTTATGATAGGAAAAACGGTAGGGAGTGGCTTTACCCCCCTAAAGTAGGATTTCCTGGCGTTAATCTAGACTAGTTGGGCCACAAAGTGGGTACTAGACACCGAGTGGTAAACCAGTGTTGTGAACACACTCATCTGCTGCGACTCACGTCATGTTATGATGTTAGGCTTTTTTTTTTTTATCATCTGTATAACACACTCATCTGCTGCGACTCAAACATTTCCCTATGTATATGATGTATATTCTTTCTTATAGTTTTAGTTATTAGTTGTTGTTTGTGCAGTTTGTGAATGAGAAGTCATTGTCTGATGCTCCTGGAGTAAAAGCTGAATACCTCTTGTGCTTGAAACATCTAGTTGATCTGTTAAGTGATAACAGAACAACGAGCAAAGATCGATCCAGCAATGCTGCTTTACAAGAGTTGAAAGATGAAATTAAACGCGTTGAAGTTGAACTCTCGAAGAAAGGAGGGCGTAGAAGTTAGCTACTCGATGGCGTAAGTCCATAGCAATCAAGAAGTACAGAGATAAACGCTTTAACTGTCTAAAGACATTGGTGCCATTTTGTAATAGTTGTAGGAGGAAGCAAGTAAAACGAAATATAGGACAAAGAAAAAGGGAAGACCACGTAGTCTCGGCCTGAAAAAAGTTGGGGTCGGTTATATGAATCTCCATTTCTTCGGTTTTACTGTATTTTTTATGTTTTAATAAAAATGTGCTATTTCAAACAAAGTGAGCAATTATTTTCAGTAGAATATCTTCTTGTTTATCCTGCTTTATATTGTTAGAACCTTGCCTTTTTGCTACTTGTAATAAGGTGTAACATGTACATGAGTCCACAATCTCTTTTAGTAGTCCTCAGGTTCGAGTTCCGAGAATGGATTTTTGTAGAGACCATGAGCAACGAGTGAGTTACAGGTTCATCTGAATTCGATACCATTATCTCAAAAGCTTTCATCTGAATTCCAAACTAGAACTTAAAGTTGAAATTTTGAATCGGTCCTTATTAGTACTTTTCTCTTAATCGGGCTTTATGCAACGTAAATCTTTGATTAGTATTCATTGGTGCTTAATTAGTGCCGTTGATTTGATTTGATTTTATTAATAATAATACATTTTATATTTGTTATTTTCTAATTAGACTAATCAAACAGCCGACGGCTAAATTATTGTTTGATTAGAATTTTGGTGACTAATTATATTTATTCTACTTAAAAACAAAATTATAATCTTGATTACTATTTATTTTTGTTTTACTTAATTGCAATTGATAAAGACCTTAATTATTCTTCAAAAATAAGATAAAATTACGTGCCGTAACCAAATATAATTCCACTTTTATATTATTCTAAAGAACTACACTTACATTTCCATCTCAAATCATTTTAATAAATAATTTGATGCGTAATTAGAAGGGTCTACATAATAATACAAAATTTAATTGCATTTTATTATTCAAATTGTTTGAAATTATTTGCTAAGGTCATCATTTGGACCATAGATATAAGCTTGCCGACAACAATATTACCATATGTAATCTCGAGAAGATGATATATACATAATTTTATTCCTATCTTTGTTGATATGATAAAAATATCACCAACTATAAATAATAACACACCATGTGTAATCTGATAAGCTGGATTTGAGAAAATAATATGTACGCAACCTAATTCCTATCTTATTCGACACAACAAAAATATTATTATATGATAAGACGTATTTTAAATTTAGAAGTGGAGTATTTGCATATGCAACTTGACTGTGGGACACATATAAAAACCAGATTTCTGAAGTTTTGTTTCTTAAATAATTTATATATTGATAATTCATCTCAGGGCCGACATTATATAAAATAAAAACTTAAAAAGTAGAAATTTGATTCTAAAAATCAATATTTATTTGAGAATGAAATCGAGAATTTGAAAAAAAGATTATTATATTATACATGAAAAACTACACATCAAAGGCTCGCTATTGAGATGGTAAAATTCAAGTGTATATAAATCACATATCAGCTCTTTATTTAATCGATGTTCTTGTAATATAGTCATAACAGTCAATAGATTACCATCAATGATTGTGATAGACGAATAAATGTTTTTCAATCTTAATCAATAGTCTCGATTCAAGTTAAAATATGAAATGAAATCCTGAACTTAGCGATTTTCTCTTTTTAATAAATCTTACGTGTCACAAATTTAAATTACAAGACGGAAGAAAATAGAAAGCATTAAAGAGCGAGTCAATGTGAATAAAAAATCTGTCATCATTGTGAATTTAATATCTTTTAGAAGTAGATTCTTAGAATTTTTATGAAAGTGAGTGGCCCCAATATAATTAGTTTCTCACCTAAAAAAGTCATTCTAGGGCCCCAAAATGACCCAATTAAATTTAATATTATAGTTTTGTTTGGTACATTCAAATTAAATATACACATATTTATACGTACATCATAACAATTATGACCTCTAAGGCTCTAGCTTCCTTTAGTAACGGAAATATTGAGTTTTTTTTTTTTTAATTATTTCTCATTTAATATTCGATATATATTAGAATTTGATCAATTCAGATTTATATAAAAAAATTCTTCTTTTAAAATGATATTGAAACGCTATTTATCAAAAATAATTTTATTTTCAGAATTTAAGCTCAAAATATCTTGTGGTATATGATAAAAATATTTAGAAATTTTTATGATTAGCTAATAAGTGAAAATCTTCATGTATTGCTTAAAGTAATTCCACTTTTAAATGTCAAAGTAGACGTTAGACAATGCACTTTTAGGTAGATTTATTTGTTTTATCCTAAAACATTTACATGACAAAAATTTTTATGTTATATATTATTTTAGAATTTAAGCTTTGCAGACTGTTAATATTTACATTATTATATATTTTTTTTCAGATTATTCAATTACGTCGTTTTATAACAACATATAACTTAGCATTTCAAAACTTATATCGTAATCCAAAGTAGAGTAATACGTAATTTATGATACCAAATTAAGTTAAATTGATTGCGTAAATAATTTCACTCTATCAATAATATTGACAAAAATAGGGTAAGAGTAAATAATAAGGATTTATGTTATAGACACCAACTCTACAAATATTCTTTTAATACTATTAATGATAAAACATCATTATTTTTATCGAATTATCAATTAGTTATATTTATTTGTAATTATCGATGACTTATAAAGAGCTTTATTTTATAAAAATATTTTTTACGTTATAAATACACAATACTTTTGCACTATAGTTACAAAAACAACATATTCAGTATCTTACACAAATAAAATCTGAAGAAGCTGTCCACAACCTTACCCTTAGTAAGCATTTGGAAAAGCAACCAACTACTTTTTCTCATTTTTTTTATCGTGATGTTAAAATTAGCTTTTGTGCATTTTGATTAATTTCATGAGATATCTGTCACCTCCAACCAGCAACATGCACCAGATAACTCTATCCACCAAAACTAGAACAGATAAAAAGAATAACCTTATAATATTTTTTTATTTTCACTAAATTTTAAACCATAAATTTTGGGATCTCAACCATTTCACTAACCATCCGACACTAGTAAGCATTTGGAAAAGCAGCCAACTACTTTTCCGCATACATACAAAAGTGTCAAACTTTTAGTACTCTCATTATTTCCAAATCCAAAAGAAAAATATACACTCTTTTTTCTTCTTCTTCTTCTTTCAA
The DNA here is from genome assembly GCA_029007595.1 of Solanum commersonii. Lineage (NCBI taxonomy): Eukaryota > Viridiplantae > Streptophyta > Magnoliopsida > Solanales > Solanaceae > Solanum > Solanum commersonii. The sequence continues at coordinate 1,339,935 of JAJTWQ010000127.1, read as the reverse complement.
GAAAACATCATGTCATCTTCATCATTCCACATAAAAAAATCATCAAAAATTTGTACTAACAATATTGATGATTTGTCTCTAGTGAAATCAACAACATTGGCTAATTGGTATGAAGAATTTGAAGTACTTTCAAGAAATTATAAAAAGGCTCAAGAACCATCATCAAGGTACAAATTACAAGTTATTAAAGAAGTTCAAGAATTGTCATCTTCACCTAATGTTTTTATTCCAATTGTACAATTAAATAGCAATAATAATAATATTTCTCTTTTTGATAAATATGAGATTGATAGAATATCAAGTCAACTAGAAAAATACATAGAAAATAGTTCTAAAGAGAAAATAATTAAGAGTAGTCATGAGAAAAAGTTTAAGATTTTTAAAGGGTTTTTATTGTTTAGATATTATAAAATGATGAAGATGAATATGTGTGTTACAAGTTCATATGATGATGATGTGGTGGTGGAGAAAAGTGTTTACAACAATTCACGGTTGCCGGAAAAGTCACCGGCGTCGGCGCCGGTGGTGAGGTTTGACACTTGCCGGCCATGGAGTAAGCATGTCTAGTTGGTTATGTCGTGTTGGTTAGAGATGAATTCAGAATTTAAATTTGATGTAGTTAAAAGTTCTTATCGCTGAATTCATTGTATCTCTAAGATTGTGAGTTAATTAGGATTATGATAGTTGCTGAGTTTGTAATGTATTTTCATGTAAATATTATGTTTCACATCGAAAATATTGGGTTCGATTCCACCTCTAATGTTTGCGCAATGTAAGGAAAACACACTTTAACAAGATTTTCTTTTTCATTTCCATGCCTCAAATTCGAAATATATGATTAGAGGTGAATTAATTTCATCCATCCAACATATTAGATTCTACATTTAGTCTTCTATTTAGTTGTCATTTAGAAATTAAATTGTGACTACATATTCGATAAAATCTACATTATGACTCGATTAAATTTCAATTCATAGCGAAAAGTTTTATATTGAGATACAAAGTTTCCTCATAAAGACAATTTATACTCAAAATTCAAAGTCAACTTTTAATTAAGTTTGTGAGATTGAGAATTTAATTCCATTTTCATTTATTGCAATATATATATATATATATATAACATGTGGTGACAAGTTGCTATTATATAACATGAAATTTGAATAATATCTTCTGCATGGTACCATAATAAATGTTTTATGTAGGGGTCTGATCTGTCAATTTTTAAAGAAGTGGAGTCAAAGTGCTCATAAGCACAACTATAAATAACTAAATTAGTCGAGTGCCAAAATAGAAAATAGTTTTTCGTATATTCATTTCTACAAGAAGCAAGATAACTTTTAAAATGAAGTGATAAAATTGGAAGATATACGATTTTTCATATTTAAATTAATTAATGAATATGATTCATTATTTAGCTTTAATCTATAAAATATTTAATGAATGTTGATATTCATTCTCAAACATGACCATTAGGTAGAAAGAGTGAGACAAATGTTTCTTTTTCTAAAGAAAGTGTAAAATCCATTTAAAAGTATCAATATAATATTAGACTTATTAATTTATTTTCTTGGGTAATTTTATTTTTTAATCAAAACAATATTTAGTAATTAAATAAATTCTAAAAAAACAAAATTGATTTTGAGTTAGACGGATTAAGCTATGACCCATAAATATCGAAAGCTTCAAAGTAATCCATTCATTTTAACCTAAACATTAACTTCAATTAAACAAGCTCAATTTTTTAAAAAAACTTTGCAAATTCTTAAACAAATTGTTCAACTATTGACTAAGTTAATCCATTTTAATCCACACAACTTTAGCCCAACTTGCTCATTTAACAACTTCATATTTCTTTTGTTTTTGGTTGATTTGCACCTTTGCTCCTATTTTATGTGTTTTTAATTTTTCTTCCTTCCATATTACAGAAATTTATAATTTTGCATCATAATATTTTATAAATAATGCGTCCTTCAAGAATTTATTCTCTTTTATGCATAAGTTTGATTTCTGAAGATAGAAATTAAAGGCCTTCCTTTTTGAAGAATAAATTTAAATTACAATTCATTTGAAGAACAAAATTGTAACGGCTCAATCCGCTAGTAATATTGTCTACTTCGGGCTTAAGCTTACTGAACTTTAAAATGCGTCACTAGTGGGTAAGACCTGCTTACTAGGACACTGAGGTTTGCCCCACCACAATGCAAACATGATGACATACCATCTGTAGCGGTCCAATCGGTTAATGATATTGTCCATTCTGGGCTAACGCCTATACGACTTTAAAATACATCACTAGTGGTCAGTAAGTAAGATGTCTCTGTGTTTTGTGGATGTGAGACTTGTTATCTTAAAGGGGTATACGCAAATATTTGATTTTTTAAAATTATTATTATTATTTTCTTAAAATTTGATAGTGGTTTGCAATTGTTCCCCCCATTGATGAACCTCAAACAAACAATTCAGAGATGTTCACAATGACCATCTCAAGAAAAGCACTAAAAAAACCCCTTTCTCCTCCCTTACACCACCTCTCCACCACCACCCCTCCATGGTTCACCCCACCCCCACTCCCACCCCACCACCATCAAGATTCATCAGACCCAATACTCAAAACCCTTTCAGAAGCCATAAAAAACTCTCCTTCTAAACCCCTTCAAGTTTCCCTCAAACCCCTCCTTCCATCTCTTAAACCTCATCACATAATCAATCTCATTAACCTTAATCCTCACTCTTTACCCCCTTCTTCTCTTCTCTCTTTCTTCACATGGCTTTCAACTTCTAACCCTTCAAGATTTTGCCATACACTTCATACTTATTCCACTATGACCCTTTTTCTTTACACCCACAAAATGTATCCACAAGGTCACTCTTTTATCAACACTATTGTTTCAAGAAAAGGTAAAGACTCAGCCTTTACTGTTTTTCAAGCATTCTTGAAAGCTAAAGGTACAAACTTTACATCTTTTGTGAATATTTTGAATGGCGTTATTGATGCTTATTTGGATTTGGGGTTTGTTTCTGATGCTATACAGTGCTTTAGGCTTATTCAAAAGCATAAAATTAACTTCCCATTTCAAGGTTGTACTAAGGTTCTTGAGTATTTGATGAAGCTTAATTCACCAATGGTAGCTTTTGACTTTTATAAGGAGCTTTTGGAATATGGGTATCCTGCAAATGTGTATTTCTTTAATGTTTTGATGAGTAAGTTGTGTAAGGAAGGTAAAATGATGGAAGCCCGGTCGGTGTTTACTGAGATGTGGAAGAGGAATTTGAGACCTAGTGTTGTTAGTTTCAATACTTTGATTAATGGGTATTGTAGATTAGGTGATATGGATGCAGGGTATAGATTGAAAAAAGAAATGGAGGAAAGAGGAATTTCCCCTGATGTTTATACGTATAGTGCTTTAATCAACGGTCTTTGCAAGAAGTTTTGGATGGGCGATGCGAATGAGTTGTTTAATGAGATGTGTGTTAAAGGTTTGGTTCCTAATGTTGTTTTTTTCACGACTTTGATTAATGGTCATTGCAAGGATGGTAGTGTTGCTTTGGCTATGGACACTTATCAACAAATGCTGAAGCAAGGAGTGGATCCAGATTTAATCACATATAACACACTTATCAATGGACTTTGTAAGAGTGGGGATTTAGGGGAAGCGAGGAAGCTCATTCATGTGATGGTTGAAAAGGGCTTGAAGCCTGATAAGATCACATACACTACAGTTATTGATGGATGTTGTAAGGAGGGAGATTTAGATGGAGCATTTGAGATAAAAAAAGTGATTGTTGATAACAAAATTGAACTTGATGATGTAGCATATACAGCCCTTATTACAGGTTTGTGTCGCCAAGGGCGAACAGTTGATGCAGAGAGGATTTTAACTGAAATGTTGAATGTCGGTTTAAAGCCTGATGACCCCATTTATACTGTGGTTATCGATGGTTTCTGTAAGAAGGGAGATATTAAGATGGGTTTTAAGTTGCTAAGGCAGATGCAAAGTAATGGACATGCACCTAATGTTATAACTTACAACGTGCTTTTGAATGGTCTATGCAGACAAGGACAGATGAGAAATGCTGAAATGCTATTACAAGCGATGCTTAATCTAGGATTGAATCCGGATGACATTACCTATAACATTCTCTTGGAAGGGCATTGCAAGCATGGGAATCCTGATGAATATGATAAGCTACGTGGTGAAATGGGGCTTGTTCACGACTATGCTACTTATACTTCACTAGTTGGTAGCTTAAGTAGGAGCTCAAAACGTCAGTCCAAGAAGTCTTTCATGTAATAAGAGAGCTCAAATCGATGAAACCGTGTGGGCTCCCCTTGCTCTCCTTGGGAAATGAGTCTCATGGTGATCCATGGAACTTCGAGGGGTTCTGTGAATGTGAATTTATTCATATTTCCTGCTTTTATGAGTATTGATGGATCACTTGAGCGCATACATTGGGGTTCATCATGTTGGTATTTGAGGGTTTGGGTTCTAAATTACAGTTGAGGCAGTCCATTCTTTCAGTTTATGAATCTAGCTGGAGTTCTGATCAGACTACTTTGTAACTGCTGCCTTATTGTAGGTGAACTTTATTCCACAAAGTGAATTACACTGTGAATAACGATTATTTGAGTGGTAGTTTAATTCATGCAGCTAGATATAAATGAGGTTTATAGAAGCAGAGGTAAGAATGATGCAAGATGTTATCCAAATAATATTGAATGGATCAGCTCAAGTTTCTCCTGGTTTGTGAATGATGCTGTAAGATGGATGTTTCGTGCCAGGTGATCTTTCTTTACCTCACAAAATTGCTTGAAAAAGACTTAATTCCTTTACTTGTCCTTGTTCATCTTCTTCTTGTGGTTATATGATTATATTCATTCTTAGTTTATAATATACCAAAAGAGAAAAAGCCAATAGTCTATATGGACCCTTGTGTGCATAAAAGTATCTGTGTACAAGGATGCGTGATATTTCGTTCTATTATCTTATCACAAACAAGACACTTTTTTGATTAAGGAAAAATGTTATGACGCAAAAACATGTCTGCATACGAGACGTATACCAAAAAGCACAAATGATCCACTTGATTCATAGAGAAATATTATTTTTTAGCACAACAAAGTAAAGAAAATTTGAGCATGAACTTATCTTATGGGACAAATGTTTCTAATTCAGCAAATGCACCACTACCTTGAGCGGGTCTACCACTTCCATTGATATTTCTACTCCTATTAATGATAATTCTTTACTTTTTATTTGATCAATGTTGATCGTAGTCTTCTTTTCTTGTTTGATTGTTGATTTGATGATGTACTTATACTATATTGACGCTATCAAGGAACCTATCCAAATATTATATTGACGCTTTAATGGAACCTATCCAAATAATATATAGATGCTTTAATGGTACGTATCCATAGTCAAATGCCATATAGGAAGTGGTTTGAACTTTTGGCTACATATTTTGGTTTGTTTTGCTAGTACTATTCATTATGTCTGATTTTGCATAACCAAGTTAATCTCATTATTTTAGGCATATTTTTTTTTTTCAATGACTGGACCGATTTTATTGAAATAAAGCAAAAGAAACCTCAGTCTTTACATAACAAGACTAGGCCCAAACGGCCTGGTCCAAAAGGGAAACTAGTTAGCTCACATATCAACTTTACAAATGCGTGTATTGCCCCTAACTGCTACAATCTAATTTTAGCCCTTTCCTCTCATTAATTTTTTTTCGTTGTTTGGATTCTTTAAAGCAAGGGATCCTGTACCTTGGTCCTTTCTTATTTCACTGTGTTCATTATCTATATTATCTTATTTCCTTTTCTGGCGTTTTGCAGTGTATTACATTTCATTCGTTGAAGAATTTTAGAACTGCAATCTCAACATGTCAATGCGCTTCCCTCAGGTCATGTAAAAGGTGTCTTACAGATGTCCTAAACTAGTCCATCAAGATTGCAGTCTTTATATACAGCAGTGATGAATGCCCATCTTTTTTCTCTGATAGTTGAGAAAAAGGCGTAAAAGTCCTAGAGGAAGTGAATACATCTCTAGTAGCCTCGAGGATCTGGCAGGAGTTATAGGACGGAAACTAGAACAACATACCCAGTGTAATCCCACAAGTGGGGTCTGGGGAGAATAGAGTCTATGCAGACCGTACCCCTACCTTAAGTGATGGAGACTACAAATCGAACACGAGTAGGCTTCAGCTGTGACATTCAAAGATGACCTATACCAAGTTCAATGGCTCTGCTGAAACTAAGAGATAGGAAGGTATCTCGAGTATACTTGTCTCTTAATAAATAGGAGGATAAGTAGACAGAGATGTGATCCGAACAGTTTTTCCATTTGCAACAAAGTTCTTTTCAGGCTTTTCCACCAATGAATTGGTTGAAGTGCAACACGGATGGATGGTGCATGTCCAGGAAATCCTTAGAAGAGTTCTTATGGCTTTTGTATATGCAAGGCATCGAGTGATCTTATCTATGCACCATAACAACAACGTATCTGGTGTAATTCCACGAGTGAGGTCTGGGGATGGTAGAATGTTCACAGACCTTACCCCTGCCTTTGTGGGGGGTAGCGAGGCTGTTTAATGATCTTATCTATGCACACGCCCCGAGGAAATTCATGCTACTACAGACATGGAGGCGAAAGCTATTGTAACTAAAGAGGCTCTAAAATATTGTGTGATGAATAATATGGTCCAGATGAAACTATTTTCTGTGTTCACTTATGGTAGCTTGTCATTTTGTAATATCAACTTAGAGCATTCTATAATCTCTTTAGCTAATACTATAGTTTTTCTTAAATTTTTGTAAGTTCATATTTCTTACTTGATGTCATTAACAAAAAATTGTCGAGGGTCAATAGGAAACATTCTATAACGTTACTTAGTTGCATTAGCCATTGCAACAGGAGTACTATATTTCTAACAATATTCAGAAATAGACAGATTTTTCTATCAAAAGTTCACATAGAAAAAGTAAAAATAGTTTTAAAATCTGAATTTGTAAGATTTTTACTACCTGCAAAGTCAAAGAGTTTTTTCTATTAACTACACACTTTCATACATTTTCCGTTTGGGTATTCATTTTATTTTTCGAAATAATTTTTCATTTTATTTAAAAATCACTTAAGTTGTGGTGAAAATTACAAATCCAAGTTAAAATTGTATTTCAAATTTAAGACAGATTATTTTCTAACTCATTTTTTCGCTTATGAGGTTATCTTTACATTCGAGCATAAATTCCAAAATCAAATAAAGTGAAAACCATTTGGTATCAATGGCCAAACGCCTATTAAACATGGTAAATAAGTAGAATTCAAAGAATTTTTTTTTTATATACTTTTAAAACATTACAATCTTATTTAAAATATTTGAGAATTATTTTTATCCTAAAAATTAAAATTAGGAAAATCTGGTGAAAATATTCATATTTTTTGGTCCAGCAGGTTATGGTCAAACTGTTGCAGCCCACTAAATCCCTGGCTTCCAGCCCATTCTTGTTCTAATGAAATCGAAATTTTCAGCTAAATTTTGTCACTACTCACAGAATCAGAGCCAAAAGTTGGAATTTTGATAGTCTTTTAGTGATTAGTTGGTCACCAAGAATATCAAACAGCAACACCCACTTGATTTTCTAGCCATTCTTGATAAATTTCTTCAATCTTTTACTCCAATTTTACACATACCCAATAAGGTAATTCTTCAAATTCTTGATTTTTGTATGTTTTTATTAAGTGGGGTTATGTTTTTTTGCTCAATTTTTTATCCTAATTGTAGTTTTGGTTATAAAAATCTGTTCTTGGAATGTATTGTTACACTTTGCAGTAGCAAGAGGGAAATGGCAGTAGTAGCTGATGATGATCATGAGCAACAAGTTAAGCAACCAGAAAAGAAAAAACCAGAGTCTGAGGATGATAAAAGGTCAAATTTTATTCTATTAAGAATTGATCCAGTTCACTTTTTTTTCATGAATTTATGAAAATAATAGTTTTTTTAGCTGTTAATCATTTTTTTTTTTCAAGAACAAGAGACTGAGGATGACAAAAGATCAAATTTTTATTGTGATTAGAATTGACCCAGTTCACTTTATTCATGCAACAAGAACAACAACATAGCTAGTGTAATCCGACAAGAACAATAACACAGCTAGTGTAATCCGACAAGACAAGTGGGGCCTGGGAGGGTAGGATACGTTCCGATAGACCCTCGGATCAAGTCAGTTTACTTTGTTCGTGAATTTATAAAAATAGAAGTGTTTTTTTTTAGCTATTATTCACTTTCTTTCAAGAAGTAAGAGACCAGGGATGAAAAAATGTCATTATTCTCTTAAGAATTGACCCAACAATAACAACCACAACCACAACATACCAGTGTAATTCCATAAGTGGGGTTTGGGGAGGGTATAATGTACACAAACATTATCCTTACCTTGGGAGGTGGAGAGGTTCTTTATTGATAGACCCTCGGCTCAAGGAAAAAGAAATAATGTAAGTGAAGAAGCAATAGAGAATACTATAGAAAGCATGACAGACCATTGAAAAAGGACAATAGAATAATAAGATAATTGAAGTACATGAAACTACAGGAGTAATACTACGGTTACTAATATGGAAGGATAAGCGAGACTACATTTACTACCTACTGTTATTCACATTTTGTTCAATGATGACTTGTATGCAGAAGAAAAAAGATTGTTCCTGGAAGTTTGATGAAAGCTATTGTGAGGCCTGGTGGTGGTGAATCAAAACCTGCTGAGGGTAATCAGGTATACTTGTACATTTTATTTTCTGAATTATGTGTTTGTGATGATGATGAGGATTCATATTGATGCAAAAATCAGCTTCTGTGAGTTCTAGGTAGGAAAAAAATATTGGTTATTTATTAAGTTTTTGATGAATTTGAACAGGTAATATATCATTGTACAGTTAGAACACTGGATGGAGTTACAGTTGAATCAACACGGTCAGAGTTTGGAGGTAGGGTTGATATGTGGAACCTTTGAGAAGCTATAGGTTTTAGGGGAAACAACTTATGCAGAAGGATTAGGGATATAAACATGCTGCTTACTTCATTATTCTTCTCTGGAATACAGAATACTGAGTAATAAAATAGTACCACTAATAAATATATGCTGATAAGATTAACAGATAAAATCTCCACTTCTACATTTTGATTTTGTCTTATAAATTAACTCAAGTCGTATTTCCATCGTTGCACTAGAACTGCGCATTCGGTTGCCATCATTTCAGTAATTTTTTTAAACTCCGTTTCTTGGAATGATTGCGCCACTTTTTAGTTTTACACTCTCTTAAATATACTGAACATGAACTCTGTAATTTGGAGTATGCCAATCTTGCCTTAATGCATTGAAATCTCTTCTCTTTTACATTTTTATTACTCAGGTAAAGGTACCCCAATAAGGCATGTTATTGGGAAAAGCAAGATCATTTTAGGATTGCTGGAGGGGATTCCAACAGTGTTGAAGGGTGAAGTTGCAATGGTATATACGTTTGAACTTCTCATTTAGTTATTGCGACCTGAATCTGTATATTTAAAGTCCTTCAAAAGTAAACAATTTATAACATGTTATATTTCTCTGCTAAATCATCTCAAAATTGTTAAGTTTTTTGTATTTTCTCCAGTAATTTCTTATTAGTTTCATGACAAGAACATGTTAAATCTACTTTTTAGTAACCTCTTCAGAATATAATACGTGTCCAATATTTAGATGCTGTTAAAGGGGATAAAATAGAAAAAATAATCTCTGATCATTTTATAAGCCCCTTAATATGAACTTGTGAATTCATTTTCTCTTTGTTCTTTCATCTTTACATGGATGATATGAAAAATCATATTCATAGCTCACTGTTTGTCGCCTAATGTTACCTCAGTTCAAAATGAAACCCGAAATGCATTATGGAGAGAAGGATTGTCCAGTTGCAGCTCCAGATAACTTTCCCAAGGATTCTGAGCTTCATTTCGAGATTGAGTTGATTGAATTCTCCAAAGTGAAGGCAAGAATGCTCCTACATCTTTTTTAACGTCAATGAAATGAAAGTTGCAATCCAAATCAGTCTGCTCCTCTAGTTTCTTGGTGCTTTCTGTCCTGTACTCATATGAATTAGTGCCTACATAGCCTTGTTGGAGCTGTATGTGCTGCTATTTATTCCGTACTATGGTACCTCTTGATATCACTTATGTTGTCCCTTGTTTAGTATGATGGTTATATGAAATGAGCTTAAATGAAGAAGTGGTGATTCATATAGACGACCCCAACTTGATTGGGACTGAGGTGTAGTTGTTGTTGTAGTATGGTATTCCTATCTTTTTTACTGCATCTGATTGTTGCAAATTGCTACTAGAAGAGTGGTAATACTACAAAAAGAAATTTTCTACTTAGAAGAGATTATTAGCAAACATTTAATGTCTTTCCTTTTCAGATCAGCACTAGATTTCCTGAAGTTACGTGAAAGCTTTTCTGTCAGACCTTTGAATTCCTACTTTTCCCTCTCTTTTAGAAATTTTGGTAGTTTCACTTATCGTAGGATGTTTCTCAAAAAGCTAATCTTTTTCATTTTCATTCTCAGGTGATCACTGATGATTTGGGAGTCCTAAAGAAGGTACACAGCTTGCTGCTTAACAGTTATTTTTCCTTCATCCACACCCACACCCTCAGTAATCTATTTGAACACTTGTGTAAATGTGTGCTTGTGCATCTGTGTCTGATCACTATCTGGTGTTTTCATTCAATGCTGTAATCAGTGTAATAAGCTGCAATTTTGTTAGCTTACAATTTTCAAGCATAGTGCAACTACAGAATAAGAATTTTTATAGCGAGATGTGGTTTCAAATGGCTTATTGAACTAAAATGTATTAGATGTAATAAGTGAAAGGGTTGTTTTGGAATTTTAAACAGGTTATAGAAGAAGGACAAAGCTGGGAAACACCTCGGGAACCTTATGAAGTAAAAGCTTGGTAGAAACCCTCCTTTCTCCTGAGGCTTCTAGTTCCCATGGATGCTTCATTGATAGTTCTAAATATGTGTGTCTGTAAGTGTAATCTGAATTATGATTTATTCTAGGATTTCAGCGAAGTCAGGAGATGGCAAAGTGATTCTATCGCGAACCAAGGATGAACCATATTTCTTCACATTTGGTAAACCTGAGGTTCGGCAATGATTTCCCTACTTGAAATTTTTTCTATACGCTCTTGATCACAGGTGTTTTACCTTCGATATTTTTTTTATATAATTTGGAGTTCCATTTTCAATTGAGTTGGGATGCCAAGCTCCTTAGTCTTGCTGTCCAAAACTTCAGGGTTTGAATTTCCTTTTATCTTGACCGCAATGTATCTAATCATGCATTATATTTTCACCAACTCTAGGTACCCAAAGGTCTCGAACTGGCAATAGCAACCATGCCACGTGGAGAGAAAGCAGTCATTTATGTTAAAAGCCAATATTATACAGAATCTACTTTAATGCCTGTGGTAGAAGGTGTTGACGAAGTTCATTTTGAGGTGGAACTTGTCCATTTTATTCAGGTAGATGCTTTATATCTTGACCAGTCCGAGAGTGCTTCTTTCTATTGCAGGACACATTCTATCATGTATTTTTTATATTCTTAATCTTCAACTTCCAGTCACAATGTCGGTGATGAAACAATGTCTTTGCTATATTACATGGACTTTTCATTTGACTTGACATACCCATGCTGATTAGATATCACATGAATTTGGATACTTTGAGAAGTTCTTTAAAAAATTGGTGTTTCCTCAGCCTTGTCACCCATAATTTGGTGCATTTTCAGGATGTAATCATGATGTTCTGACTTGTCCTTGATCATATTTTCTCCATCGGTAGGATGTATATCATTATTATGATGGCCACCTTACTATTATCTTTAATTTCTAATGCTAGCATTCCATTTTCATATATGTTCAATGACCTTTTTGTGTCACTATTCTTGACTAATATGCTTGAGGCCAAAAGAAAGGAACATGCTTCTTCAAAGTACAAGTTATAGGTTGTTTTATATCCTACAGTGTAATTTTGGTTTCAGATTTTTTGCCTCTTAGAGCAATAATGATCTGAAGAATGCTAAAAGAGGATAACGTAGACCTAGAATCATATGGAAGGAAGTTGTCTCAAAGACTTAAAATCTAGGTGGATCAATGCTGACATAGCTAAGAACAGAACATAATAGAAGCAAAGGGTCCATCATAGGTGATATCTACTAGTTAGGCTTTAGACTTGTTATTGTTACACTTACATTAGGTCGATGTTCATCAGGAGTCATTTTAGTCTAGTTATAAACTTATTTGTCACTAGGGGATAAATGTGGGATTTAGGGGACCTGTAGTATTAGAGAACTCCTAATTTTCCGTGTAAGAGAAATTATTTAGTAATGGAATGAAATTGGTCAAGATAAGGAGGAATGAATGTATTAATTTGTATGGACTACCCAAACTAATTGGATTGAAGTATGATGGATTGAATGATTGTCATATCTTAATGTCCGAAGATAAATCAAGGGCGTTTTTTATGCATTTGCTTATTATTTCGGGATAGTAAAGGTGGCATTCTCTTATTTTTTATCTGCCTGTTTTTTTATATTTTTATCATTCAATGCTGAGAGATGCTTCATCATGTGTAAACTGCCAGCAAACAATCCTCTAATGCTTGTGACTCCTCCTTCGTCTGCCCGAAGGGCCCTGACTTTTAAGTTCACCACGAGTAACCATTTATGGAAAAGAAAAGAAGTTTCTGCTCGATTTATCTTTTACTGTTTTTTTTGCTATGAAGAATCCAAATGTGAATATTGTTGACGCAGGTGCGGGATGTGCTTGGAGATGGACGCCTCATAAAACGCCGAATACGTGATGGAAGAGGTACTGTTGAGACTTAATCCAAGCACAACTTTGACTTATATACCTCTTCGGCACCTCTCATCACTATGATCCGTCAAGTTCTGCTGAATATATCTTAATGGAAAAAAGACAATTGAGTTCTGTTTTTGGTTTTCTAATACTATTATCAAAATCAAATAGTTTAACTGGGCTCCTACAATGCACTTTATTTGTTTTCCATATGGTGATTCATCATGTTCGCTTGTTTCACACATGATTTACTTCCCTAGATTAACTTCCTTTTTCATGAATTCTCAGTTATCATTCTCAATTATTTAACTGCAGTATTTATGATTGACATGACAAATGTCATCCCGAACTATTTTGAGAAGCTATAACTCATTTATTTTACTTAACCCGGTTTTGCTTTTTTTGCTCCTTTTAGGGTAAATACAATTGAATTTGACATTACCTCAAATTTATTGAATCTCTTAAACAACAATTATACTCTAGTAACTTACCATAGTTGTGTGGATAGCTTAAGGGTCCTTCTCACCTTCTGCACTTTATCCATTGGAAGGGACTTTTTGACTGGATTTAGCATCTTCAGATTGTCATTATCTTAGAGAGTGGGAGGAGTGATGCCCAGCACTGAGGTGAAAAGACTTGGATGTTGTATTACAAAATCCATTTCAAATTATATTGCATGAGTCACGACTCTCATTTTATGTTTTTATCTTATCAACTTGTGCCTGATGCCGGCTGATCTATTCTATGACTCCTTGAGTCGTGGCCAACACTTATTGACGGACAATAGGGCCTTGACTATTATAGGTTTAAACGTTCTTAGTTAGGTACCAAGATCATTTTTATGCTGGACTTTGTTATAGGATATTAACTGCATTCTTGGAAAGAAATGATAATTGTTTTGCTTGGTTTCTGTATGGAGTCGAGAGTTTGGTATTTTCTATTGGACCTGCTTGATAAGCTTCCTGTCGCTTGTATTTAAGATGTTACCTATTTGATGGAGGTGTTAGATGTTCTTGTCATTTCAATGCCATGTATACCTTTATGTTCTTTTAGTCTTTTTATCTCTTTTGTCCTGAGTTGAAATTTATCTACAATAAGGTTAATATCAACTGAAAACTTTCTCACTTCTATGAAATGAATAGGTGAATTTCCTATGGATTGCCCTCTGCAAGACAGTCTACTGCGCGTACACTACAAAGGTTTGCTTCTTAATGAAGAAAAGACGGTGTTCTATGATACAAGAATTGACAACAATGGTCAGTCTTTAGAGTTCAGCTCTGGAGAAGGGCTTGTAAGTCCTTTGACCTCATAAAGTGATCTAATCCTGGTTTTTGTTTATCTTTTTATATCACCTTGTAAGTATAGCTTTCTTATAAGGATTACTTTATGTAGGATGAGGTAAACGACTATTGCTTTTCAGTTTAACTCTTTCAGTTTGTATGATTGAGTTCTCTATTTTGACATCAGGTTCCTCAAGGATTTGAAATGTCCGTTCGTTTGATGTTGCCTGGAGAGGTATCTCTTGTAACATGCCCGCCTGATTATGCCTATGACAAATTTGAAAGGTTAGTAGGTAGAAACCTTGTGCTTGTACTTTTACCCTTACTTCGTTCTCCCCGATGAAATATGTTCATCATAAACACGTCTTTTCTGATGAGAACTTTCCACTACTTGCAACAATTTACAATCATTTTTCATGGGCTCAGGCCAGCTAATGTTCCTGAAGGTGCTTATGTGCAATGGGAGATTGAGCTTCTTGATTTCAACACACCTAAGGTAAAGTTACAAATAGTGGCGACATAAAAGATAGTATGATAGGGTGAGATAAGGGGAAAGAATGTGTGTGTAGTGGTGAAGATTTTCATTTGTTGATTTCTCTAGTTAATAGGACTGAATTCGTGCGCTCTCCATGCAAATTGCAGGACTGGACTGGTTTCAGTTTCAGAGAAATAATGGGCGATGTAGAGAAGATCAAAGGCACGGTATGCATTAAACAAATATGTTCAGAAACTTTTGAGTAATACAGATAATCTGCTACTTTTTAAATAATTATTGAGTTTCCACGGTAAATACATGTCTATAGCTTGGAGTATGATTTTGAATACTCATCCGTCTAACAATCGGGTGCTTTGTCCTGACATTAATCTGGATGCTCGGACTAGGTTTTAGTGCCGTAACTGTTAACTTATAATCTGGATATTTATCCCTTAAGAAAGTTTGCTTTTTAGTTGGAAATGCGATAGTCTCGTTCCTGGTTTAGTCTGTGATACCTGGTTAAAAATGTTTACCAATCTAGTATTCATTTTAAGGGAAGTCATTTGCTGCAACATGTTCCTTTTTCAGGGTAACAGGCTTTTCAAGGAAGAAAAATTTGAACTTGCCAAAGCGAAGTATGAGAAGGCAAGTGTGGTCTTCTCCTCTCTCTGGATCTCTGCACCAATTGATTGTTCCTCTCACTAGTTAAGATTGGAGCTCTATTCCATTCTGTTGTCATTCTAGGAGGACTTAATAACGTTACTTATGTTTTTTCTTTTGTACTGTTAGCATCATGATCCAATTTAACCAAGATGGTATTTTTTGGGCAAGCAAAAACCTCTAATGAACTGTTTTTGCGACCAAATAAGCTTCTTAAGTTATTTGTTTTCTTATTAATTACATCAGAGTTTTAATACTTATGGTTAAGATTCAGTGCTTTCTGATCTCTGTTTCAAAGAAATCAAGTACGTTGGAATTTGCTTTCTGTAAATAAATATCTGTTCGAAATTAAAGATATTGCTAGCAATTGATTCTTCAAGGTACTTCACACTTGTGAGAAACCAGGGTCCCATATAGGTTGGATTTTCCATTTTATGCAGCATTTCTATTTGGATCGATGAGGAATTCTAAACTTTAGGGGTAGATTTTAAAATTGTTTTTTTCTTACAGGTACTTTGTGAGTTTAATCATGTTCATCCTCAGGATGACGAGGAAGGAAAGGAATTTGCAAACACCAGGGTAATTTTGTTTGCAGAACAGATTTTATTGATTTTTTTTCCAAAAAGAGGAAAATTTTGCTTTCATTACAGTTGAAATGATTAGTTATATTTCTTTTGTCAATGTTTGACTCCTGAAGGCTTTTCCTTTTCTTCCTTGTGAAATGAATGTACACAGAATTTGTTGCATCTCAATGTTGCTGCCTGCTTACTGAAATTGGGAGAGCATAAGAAGTCGATTGAGACGTGCAATAAGGTGACCCTCAAACTTTGTGCTAGCAGGAATATATGCAGGACTCCCTTTTTCGTATCCAATTAGACTCGTTCTGATGGTCTTGTGTAGGTGTTAGATGCGAATCCGGTTCATGTGAAAGCTCTCTATCGACGTGGGATGGCTTACATGGCTTCTGGAGATTATGAAGAAGCAAGAGCTGATTTTAATAAGGTTTGTTTCTTCTTCTTTTTGTACTTAGGCTATTAGTGCAAAAGGTTCTGGGGTGTTTGGAATTTCACAAACACAGAACTCCCCTGTTGACTGTATTGTTCCGTGAATCGGATAGTCCCTCAATTCTCAAATGTTCTAGGTCCTTCCAGGTTTCCGCTATCACTTTGTGAGAAATGCCATATACAATGACAAATGTTAATTAAAGATCGTAAAGTTAACATTTTAAAAAGTCTTTCCCAGGTTTTGGACTAACTAACACGGAATACTATCCCCACAAGTTTTTATCATCAACGTTGGCTGCAATACTAGCAAATACCGAGTGACATGTGACTAGTAAATACTGAGTGACGTGCCTCACGTTGAATGTTATTATAAGAACTTTTGATGAGGTCATTTAAGTTTGGCTTATTGTACTATAGAGTTAAAATGTTAAGTTTTATACTGATACTAGATGCTGAGACATTGTTCTAAGTTACATGTGCAATGCTTGTAGATGATGAGCATCGACAAGTCATCTGAGGCGAGTGCAAAGGCAGCTCTTTTGAAACTTAAAAAGGAGGAACAGGTTTGTCATTGTACTATGCATGAACTTTTATCATTTTAAGCTTTTTGACTCTAAATTTTGATCATTTGGACGAGCAGGAAGTCGAGAGGAGGGTTCGTAGGCAATTTAAGGGATTGTTTGACAAAAGACCTGGAGAAATCGCGGAAGTTGGGACTAATGACGGACAGGATGATGAGGCTACAAGTGAAAATGTTGAAAAGGATGATCTTGACAATTTAGATGACCAAGAAGAGAGAACTCGTCAGACTACAGCGCCTCCACCTCCGCCAGGTATTTTTTCTCAATTGAGAAAGCTTTTCGCGTCTGTTGGCCTGAACCGATGCACCATATTGTGAGGATTCAAAACTATGAAATACCATGCAACAATCGCGCAACATCATTTTATTTCTGCTCAGTCAATTTCTCCAAAGAAAGCACAGTAGGGGATTATTCACACTGTGATAACACAATAAATTGATGAAGGTGAGAAAATTTATCTTTTATGTCATAATTGATGTTGCTGTAGTTGTTCATATAAGATATTTGAGAGTTCTTCGTTCTGAAATATGAGGCCAGTGTATTAGAATTTTACAAATTATAGCTCTGTCGTTGTTTGTCCGAATATTTTTTGGCTGCTATAGAGAACATATAATATACTCCCTTAGTTTCAATTTGTTTGGTTTGGATTTGGCACGTAGTTAAAGAAAGTAACCAAGACTTTTGAATCTTGTGGTCTTAAACTAAATATATACATAATGTACAAAATGTCATTTAATTTAGTGATCTTAAACATGTCATGTAGAAAATTGAAATTAAAGAATTGCCCAAAAAACAAGAAAAAGACACTCTTTTTAGTATACATAATATGAATATAGTGAAGTGATTATGTTAGGTTTCAGGTTTAAATCTCAACGGAAGTAAAATACTATGTGCTTTCTTTCCATTTGTTTGAGCTATGGTGGTAGAAAGTGACAAGAAATTAGTCGAGGTGCGTACAAATCGCGAACACCAAGGTTATAGAAACAAGGCATAATACATAAATATGCCCTTTAACTTGGCTTCAAATCACATTTATGTCCTTTAATTTTGGGTGTGCACAAGTAGACACTTAAACTTGTATAAAGTTGAACAAATAGACACATGTCCTACATGGAATCTTACATGTCATTTTTTGTCCTACGTGTATTGTGCCACGTAGGATTCATGTGTCTACTTGTTCAAGTTTATACAAGTTTAAGTGTTTACTTGTGCATATCCAAAGTTGAAGGGCATAAATACAAAATGAAGTCAAGTTAAATAACACATTTATGTATTATGCCTAGAAACAAAATGTCACTATTTTCAACTCTAAAATGGATGGCAACTGTCAAGTTCAAGTAATACCTATCCCATATATAGATATAGACTAATAATAAGCCAAAGAATCAACTATATTATATATATTTTTTTGATAAAATTTGAAATTATTATATATCATCCCAATAAAGGAAAAAAAGTACTATTGAAATAGGGACAAAAGTGTGTGTGGATTAATGAGAACAGCACAAAACAAAAACAAATTTTGCCGTTAATTTTGAAAAAATAAAATAAAATTGGAGGCCAGAAAGTTTTTAATTGAATCCAGCATATAAAGTACACATAAAAAGCCTCAATTTTCCAATTATATTTGAACAAGTCTATTTTCCAATGATTGGATGGATATAAAATCATGATTTATACTTTTGAGATAAAAATTCAAATTCAAAGATTTTATTTGACAAAAATTAACTGAAAATCCTATTGTGTTTAATAATTATGTTTTGATAAATGTGAAAGATTTTTACACACTTGTTTAAAAAACCAATTCTAAGTTGTAACATTTTCTGTATAGATTAGTAACTTAGGAAATAATGAATGCAACTATAATCGATTCAAAAAGAAATAACAGAAGTAAAAGAAATTTTGAGTATACGATAAAAAAATATAAGGAACAATAAATAGTATCAGAAATTGAAAACTACAAGAGTAATACTATAACTATTAGTAAGGAATGATAAATGAGACAGGACTCAACTACCTATTAATCTACCATCCTAATCCGTGTTCTTCGTAATTTCCTATTTAAGGTCATGTCCTCGATATATTGAAGTTGCATTATGTTCAGGCTAATCACCTCATCTAATACTTCTTCGATTTACTTCTACCTCTCGTAAAACCATCCACAGTTAACCTCTCACATATCTATACGGTATATATATATATATATATATAGGGTGGGTGGGGTGGGGGGACCAAAATTTGGTGAAAATAATAGTCAAAAGTCGTGGGCGTCTGTTCATATATAACACTTAGCAGACCAAACATTTTTGTCATATTGCTGTACTTTAAAGATAAGATTCTCCAAGCGTGCATCTAAACTATAGAGTTATATGTATAATATTTAGTATTCGAAAATTATCGATTCGATTAATTCAGATTTGTATCACATATAAGTTATGATACATCAAAAGGAAAATGCTTCCTTTCAAAGGTTTTTTTTCCACTCACATTATTCGAACTTGAATTTTCTAGCTAAAGGTGAAGTGATCTAGAAGCATAGTTAGGGATGCAAGGGGATCGATTCATAGAGCCTTCAAAAAATTATATTATATATATAGGTTCAAAAATATATCATTAAATCTTTTTAATTTCTCTATTTATTAATATTATTTTATTATTTAAATCTCCTAAACCAAAAATTTTGATTTCGCCACTATTCTGTCCCTATCCCATGACACAACCCTATAGGTGGTCCAAACTCTAATTCATGAACTTCTCGAGGAGCACAAAAAAGGCAAACCTTTAATTAATTCTTATAGATTTATATATACTACTAGTTAGTTTTAGACTTTTTAAATTTATTATTATTATTAGTTATATATAAGCCAGCTGTTTTTCCTTATAATTTTTATTTCATTTCTCTTTATCTGCTTTTTGGCTTCTCTATATTTATTTACATTTAATTAGTTGTATTATTGGTAAGCATTTATCCATTAGGTTTGGCACCTAACTAATGCCTTTGTTCTTCCTTATTAATTAACAATTAATAATTCTTGTGATCATGCTATATATAATAAACCATTTTTCTTTATAATTGTTTGTCATAGTATTTAATTTCCTAATAAACTTAATTTTCAAAGCAAATTTTCATTGTGTATCTGAATTTAAAACAGATATCAAATATGAGGTAGGAAACCAAACAATTTGAAGGATCAATTATAAATAGTATAAAAAGATATAATTTCAACCTCAAAGAAGGAAATAATTTCTTTTCAATTGTTTGGTCAATTATAACAAAAAGAAAAGAATTAGGTCCTCTTTTAGCTGTCTCAAATTTAATTTAGTGAAGAAAATAAGAGATATTTAGTAGGACTGATAAGTCATAGTTGGTAAAGAATCAAGAACAAATATATTTAATGATTTTGACAAGTAATATCTTTAATTTATTCTTACTTACAAGTATATGCTTTTTACAGCTATAAGAAGTTTCTACATTTATTGTTGGTTCTTTTTTTCTATTTGTACCATCATTATCGATCTACTCAATTTAATTTGTTTTTGATATATATATATATATGGTGATAGTTTTCAGGTAGAAAAAAGGAATAACTGATAATTAAAATGTGAAACTAACAAAAAAGTATTAATAATTCAAGTCATGTGTACGTTTTTTTTTTTTAACCATTATCTCAATTCTTTTCACCATCAATGATATGATGAGACGAATTGAATTTCAGATTTCTTCACCCTTAATCAGAGATTTAGGATTAAAGTCTTGAATATTAATAAAAAGAAAAATTCAATAATGAACTAGCATTTCCCTTTTAAAATATAAATATCTTAAGTAATACAAATCGAAATTAATCAAACTCTAATATAACTATCGAATATCGTAAACAAAATATATTATTTACAAGTGTATGTGTTTACAGCTAAGGAGTTTTTTTCAAGTTATATTTGAGAGTGATATAGTTTTGTTGTTACTTAGAAGCATATAATATTTTGTTGTTCTTCTTAAGTCTACAACTTACTAATTGCCTCAACAACTTTTCTAGGTTGGCAAATATAAAGTGTTTGCCTTCTAGCCTTGGTAACTTTTTTTTTTTCATTATTATGTTATTTTATCTGTATCGTATCATAGTTTGATCAGACATGAAATCTAAAAAATAAATGAAGATTTTTTGAATATATCATACAATTTATGTGGCTATAGTACTTTAAAGTTTTTACCTTTTTACACTCAAAAATATTAAGAACATTCTCTAAACGTGGTTAAATGAAATTAGACGCTAATAAACAATTAGAGATATGATGATTTAAGTACGATTAGACTTGTGTTAAAAAAATTTTAAATAAAAAAACAAAGGGGGATTAATTTAGATGACTTTAATTAACATCTTAATCTTTCTTAATCATGAAAGTGTCAGGATTATGTGGATCCACTTTAAACAAAGGCCGGCATCTAAGTTGCATGCAAATTGCAAATTAGAAAGATTCGGCTAATTAATTCTCGATGAACAGAATTATTCGATATCTATGGTGATTGAAAGATCGAGACTAAAGACGCAATAGGTTCATCAGAATATTCTTTATTGAAAAATTAAATTGTATATATAATAATAATAATAATAATAATAATAATAATTAATTAATTAATTATTATTATTATTATTATTATTATGTATAATAGATGTTTAATGTCACGACCCAAAAATGGATGTGATGGCACTCGTCGTATCCCACCAAGACAAGTCAGCCTAAAACCAATTATTTCGAATAAAGTGCGGAAATAAAGTAAAGTTCAATAACATTTACTATTACGAAAACAAGTCAAACTTAATTCAATCCCCAAAACCTGGTTGTCACGTGCACAAGCCTCTAATGTAAATAGTATAATTGAAATAAACTACGCAAGTCTCAAATGACATTGTCTTTCAAGTAAAAACAAAATCATAAACAGGAGTAAGAAGGTTCGCTGAGATGACAAACAGCTACCTCTCAGATCTCCACAGAAAGCCTCGGAAACGAAGAGAATGAAAGGTATCACGAAGATCCAGGCTCGTAACCTACAAAAGATTGTAGAAGCAAGGGGTGAGTACCAAACCACACGGTACTCAACAAGCAAACCTCTAAACACAAGCTAAGGGTACAGAATACGGGTACTCCTTACACCCCATCCTAACCTCCATAACTACAACCTGCATAAAACCAGCCCAACCTAACAATTCACAGTTTACATAGCATACAGCTCAACAACAGCACTGTAATAGATTATATATTCTCAATAACATCTCAATATTCATCAATAACAAGTTTCACAGAAAAGCACTCGCAAGATCAGCAACACACGAGATCAAGTTCATCAATAATAAAAATGTGCAATGCAATGAAATGCAATGTCATATATAGTGATGCATGCCTGACCTAATGATACACACCCGCTGTCTCTCAGTCCGGGACCCATGGGGGACATATCTGTCCATGCATCCATCGCGGCGCGCGATACGACCCTCGATAATAGTAACCATCGCGGCGTGCGATACGTCCCTCGAAATATAGTATCCATCGCGGCGCGCGATACGTCCCCGAAATGGTACATCATCTTATCACATAACACTTATCACAATCATGTCTCGAACAATGCAAATAACATGTTCACACAAATAATGATGAGATTACCATTTTCATAACATTGCACAAATCACAATAACATAATCATGATACAACTTCAACAATGGTTCAACAAGTCTTTCAAATAATTCTCAACATATCACACAAACAATTGATCACATTACTCCTAACCATATACCACAAGGAAATACACGAATTCCATACTCTTAACAAGGGTTTAGAAATCCACTTGCCTCTAATAACCGAACAATCACTCTGAGATTTGAGCCTTCCCTTTTCGTTGAGCTTCCAAATCAATGCAATCTATTCAAGTACATAGTCACAATAAGATTCCAAAACTAACAACACTCATGCCTCTATAGGTTTAGCCTAGACCCAAAAGCTTACCCTGAATCTATAATCAAGTTCTTAAGATTCAAGCCTAGGATAAGTCTCAATATATCAATAACTTAGTTTATAATGTAGTAATTAAGTAACTCGAAAAAAACATGTTTTCTGATCATTAACCACCCATCATATAAATCCAAATATTACCTAATGATTACATTAGCCATTAACAATTTTTCCACCAGACGTTAGGATAGGTTATTAAATTCAATTTCTCTTGTTTCTCTATCTAAGCCAATATTGTTATTATAATAATAATAGATTAATTAGGAACATGGATCAAGTAGTTACCGTCAGAAACTCAATTTTGAGAAAACTTAATGTATAGATCTTTAAGCCTAACTACAAACATATATACCGATAATCACCGACCTCTTCTATAAGTATATTAACCTCAAATGATTTTCCATTATAATGAATCAATGATGGGACATAATCATTGCTCAAATTACATATTTTATCCATTACTATTATTCCCTCGAGTCCAATTACACTACCAGGTTATTGATTTCTCTTCTATAACCAATACTATAATAATAACATTAATATAGTTCATATCAATATATATAATACAACAAGATGTTGGCAATTTTGATGACTTACCTGAAGTACACACGCAATACCCTCGCCGAAGCCGCCACTAAAATTTCAGCGTTCTCTTCTAACCCTTTCTTTTTCCTCTTAAATTATAATCTAAAAGTGTCAACCCTACTAATTATTTTCCTATATGGGTCAAGTTGTATTAACTAATTATAAACTTAACCCATTAAGCATTAACTAAAATTAGTTATTTAATAATTAACCATCAATTAGTTAATTCTAATTTTCGAATAGTTCAAAATTTCCAAAAATGACCTTCCGGGTCATCACATTTAATCAGTGGAGAGTTAGATTTTTCATTAAGGGAATTCAAAATATGAAGAAGTATTCACATTTACTATCTATACATAAAAAAATATAATTTTAACCATATATAAACAATATAATTTTCTGCCGAACGGGTTTGGATGAATACCCTGAGCAGTTGTTACTAGCTCTATCCATATGTTGAATCACCTTAACTTCTTCGTGTGTTTATTTTTTGTGTGTCGAGTTTTTTAAGTGAAAATTTTAGATATATATCATTATTGATGAAATATAGTAGATGTCCGATAAAATAATTAAGATATACATAAGTTGAATCGGGCATCAACTTATTATAAAAAAAAGAAGTGTCCATAACACCTTGACAATAATTATGTAGTCCTTTTATTTTGCAACTTTGACCAATTGTATTGATTTTTTTGCTAACTAAAAATTATAGTGTAAAATATTTGGAGTCCGTGGTTAGTACGAATATATACTAAAGTCTTGTTCAAGAATTAAATCTTTACGTGGCCGACCACGGCAAAATTAATTAATGGACCTGGACACATGTACAAATTTTTTCCAGTGGGTAATAATTATATTTTTTTCATACATATCTATGACCAGAATGGTATAAATGTACTACAGACTAATTAATAAATAAGGATTGTGATAGAGTTAATATACACTTTTTAAATATTTTTAATAAGAAGTTTTATATTCTAGTTTATTGGGATATAAAGTCACTTTATCATAAAGAGTCATATTGTACCCTCTTATAAAACTTTTCGATGTAAATTTGAATTCAATTAAATCCTAATAGAATATCAAGCACTCGACGGGAACTAAAGAGAAAAGGAGAGTAAAGACTATTTCAAACATTTTAACTAATGAATTTTAATGTTCTTGTCTTGTCACAATCACAAAAAATGACTAGCGCTATATGGACCACAGCTCCAAAGTTTACTCGTTTAATTTGTATCATATTGTTAATTAAATCAACTTTTTGAATTGCATTTTTATAGAAAACAAGAGATAATTGCATAAACTAACCCAAATATTATCCGTAAAATTAAAGTAGAAGGAATAATATCTATTAAAAGAATAGAATAACAAAATTTGATGACATAAACTAAAACCAAACTCATTACATTTACATAGTGTACATCCATATTTTATGTAATTTTCTATTATATCAAAGAAAATATTTTATTTACACAAACCCCCCAACAACTCCTCTAGATTAACATATACAATTTTTTATTTCAAAAAGTTTAAATTAAAATATGTACTCAAAACAAAGCACCAATAATATGTGACAACAACTACTTCTAGTACCCTACTTACACTCTACTTTAGCAAAACCAACTCTTTTATTACTCAAATCAAATTCAACCCACAAATTTTGTTGATGAAAATTACCAATTATATTACTTGCAATTCCAAGTGATTGTGATCTTCCAATCCCCACACAATGAACACCTCCACCTACATCATCCAACACATTCTCTTTATTGATCAAGATTTCAACTCCATTTTCAAATTCCAACGTCATATCACCTATCGCTTGACCAACTTGTACTGAATTTATAGCATCGAAGCACATATCGAGCGATTCTCCAAAAACATACCCCTTCTTCAATTTCGGACCTACTAACCTAACAACTTCATCACGAACTTTACTATACGCCTCCTCAACCAGGAACGTGTATTGGGTGCCTGAATCGATCATCGTTTGTCCTGAACCTCCAGCGTCCGGCTGGAAAACCTTTTCGGAGATATTCAACTTTTTCCCGCCAATTTTTATCCCCACCATACGAAGAGTGTAAGCTAGGGGATCCATATTAGGCATGCGTTGACTTTGAGGAAAAGTCAAAAGATTTATGTATTGGAACATATGTGAATTGGGATTTTGACCTAGGTAAAATGTTCCACTTGGCATTATTTTATTACCTTGCTTACGTGGCACACAATAAGAGAATTTTTGCACCTTAGCTTGTGAGACAAATGAGTACCTCCCAAGATTCATTCCCAAAATACCCTCCGCATCGCGTGACTCGGTCGCGCAACCTAGGATCAAAGGAGGGGTAGTTTGGGAATTTGGAAACGTAATTTTTTCTCGTACAAGATTACCCTCAGCTAAAGTACCATCAGCATAGAAGTAAGAGTAGTGACAAAGACGATTTTGGTCACACGATGTTGGAAGGGTAAAATCAGGAATTCGTGGTTTACATAGAGGATGGTTACAAGGTAAAACGGAAAAAGAGGACGATAAAGATGGATCAAACGTTGTTGGAGGTATTTTTTTAGGTAATTTTTTGTTACATTGAATCCAAGAAAGTTGACTACCAGTATCTAAAACCATTTGTTGATCTTGTGGAGGTGTCCCTATAGGAAGTGTAACAATAAGAGCCATTGAATATTTGAAATTTGATTTATAGTTCAAAGATGGGATCTTATTTGTCATGGCTTTAGATGAAAATAAATAATTTGATTTCAAAGTTGAATTTTGAGATAAAGGGGTTGTTCTAAGAGGGAAAGAAAGTGAAAGGGTGTTGTTTTCTTGGAGATTTTTGGCTATTGATAGATGAAGAAAATTGAGGAAGAAAATCAAGAAAGCTTTGTAAGTTCCCATGGTGAAGAGAAAATTCAAGTTTTTTTTCTTTTTTGGGGGGGGGGGGGGGTAATGGGATTTTGGAGTTGAGAGTGGAGGGGATGTTTGGCTATTTATATGGTTATTTGTGGGGGAGGAAAAGGAAAGGAAAAGAGGAAAATAAGGGGGGAAAATAAAAGGAAAGGATAATATTATTTGAGTTAATATATATATAAATAAAAAAAAGTGGTTTGTAATGATACAATTACCTACTTGTGGAGTATACTAAATTGTAGTTGAGCCACTACTAGTTTTTTCTTCTTTTTTTTCCTTGTATACAAGAGTTTTTTTTTTAATAATGGTGGTGTATGAATTAGCTTTCTGTATATTGATTATTTTAGCGAGTATCAGTTATTTGCAAATAAATATTAAGTAACTTTGTTTAGTTCGTTGAGGCATAGAGAAATATGAAGAAATGATCACCTAATGGTTTTTGCTATTGTTGAAAGAGATAATTCATTTAAATATTTATCAAGTAAGACTCACTAAAGGCGGAAACACTAGAAATTTCTCCGTTATTAGAACTCATATCTTCGAAACTATAGAGACGGAGCCAAAATTTTTAGTTTATGGTCACTATTGTGCACTGTTTTTTTTTTTCTTAATAAAAGAAGAAGAAACAAACTTCTTGTTCTCTTCTTAGAAATTCTCCTTTTTCTTTTCTTTTATTTCTATTGGAAATTAAGTAATTCTTTACACAATTATAGATTCTTCCCTATGAGATAACACTCCTATCACCTATGAGAAACTAAAAAAATAAAAATGGAAAAGAAGAAAAAAATGTTTCCTATTATCTTTTCTTGTTTAAATGAAAAATAAATAAATAAGAGTTAATTATTAACAACAAGTGGATGAATTTGAACTATATAAAATAAGAAAATAGACAAAATAATTTTATGTGATTATCAATTAAGGAGACAAAATTGGAAATTTGAGTAATTAGCTTTATGGAATAATGTCATTTTCTAAGCACAAGAACCATGTTTTAATTTAATTGGTTGCTGTTTGGCAAGCAACTTGTCATCTAGCTATTGTTTTCTATTCTTTCACTATCTTCAATATTTATTATTTATTTTCTCCAATATCTTTCCCTATTATAGAGGGAAAACATTTCTTCTCCACAATTTCTTGTTAATTATATATGGTAAATAACATTTTTGGTACCTTAATTATTTATGAATTTTAATTTTACTCTTTGTGATGGCTGATAATTAAGTATATTTAATCATCAATTACTTGATATGTGTATTTTTTTAGTAGCGTTCATTTTTTCTATGCGTATGAACGCTACTCAAAAATAGAAATAGCGATAGACAAATTATGTAGCTACTCAAAAATAAAAATTAGCGATAGATAAATTATGCAGCTAAACAATAAATTTTATCGTTAATATTATCTAACAACAAATATTTATTAGTATCAAACAAATTAGCGACAAAATTCATAGTTAATTTTAGCAAAGTGGAGCATTCACAAAATTTGAGGATTAGTAACACATTTTTAGCATTTAATTACCTATGTGGTATCTGAAATTTGTATTGTAACTACATATTTGAGAATAATATACTTTTGAAAATAGTCCAAATTTAATATATTTTCTACATGAAGATAAAAAACAAAGAATTAAATTAATTAAGAATTAAATATGTTGAGTCAAATATCAGAAGGACCAAAATTAAAATTTATCATTAATTGAGGGACCAAAAATGTTTTTCCCTCATAATTAAATTTTCACTTGATGTTCAATCATTTTCTATTTTTTGGGATTACAATATTGGCCACAAGAGTTTCTTTTTCCTCTTTTCTTTATTCTTCTTTCTTTTCTAATTTTTTGTGATTGTTTTAGCTCCACCTTTTTCTTTTTGTTCTCTTTTTTCCCTCCACTAATTAATTGACTTTGAAAAATTTATTTAATTTCTTATAAATACTATATAGGGCTATTAGCAAAAGGAACAGTCTATGGTCTAGTTTATTTATTAATCATCCTTGTTATTTAATACCTAATTAATTAAGAATTGGTTTCTTTCTAACCACAAATATTAATAAAATTCTATTGATTAATTCAAGAAAAAAATAGGCTATTATTTCTTTCAAACATTGATCTTTTGACTATCTTTTTTTTAAAATAAATAAATAAATAATATTCCTTTTGTATTAAGAAAATTAAAAGTAAGTTATAGTTGAAATTGATCTTTCATAAAATTATAATTAGGTGGTCTAGAACATATAAAGTTACTTCTTCTATTACCACTCATTTTCTGTTCACATTTCTTTTCCTTGACTAATGATATACTGTTAGTGGGACCCAACTATGGCTAATCATATACTTAAAATTAATATGTTCATGCACATAATTTGGCACTAAATTTCATAGCCATTTATAATTATGTAAAAATACTTGAGAAAAATTTTAGAAAAGATTGCCACAATGGTCCATTCTCAATAGCTAAGGTTTTTTTTATACACATCAATCATAACTATTTTTGTTTTTATTTCTCCTCCTGGTTTGATATTCGAGTTAAATTTGATTAAATTCGAATTTACTCATAGTAAAATTCATTATTGAAAGCAACAAAAAACTATCCCTTGTTTGAGAGTGACTATCAAGAAGGATATATATTCAAAAGTCAAGAAAAATAACCTAAGACCTAGGTTAGATATCTTTTATTTATATATATAATTATTGACAAATATTATAAATACTCTTTTCTTAAAAAATAAATTAGTTTGTTGAATGAGAAAACGTAAAATGGAAGTTGTAGAATATTAAGAGATTGTGCTAGCTAGCTAGCTCATTGACATCATTTCGAAATATATAATCACATAAATTGAACTTGTAGGTGAATCTTATACTATGTGGAATTGAAAAATGATAATTAGCAAAAATATCACTTCATTGAATTTTGTCCTATATATGGTATCTTCCCAACTATAATTTAACAACTACAATATTAATTAATATATTAGACATCCAGAAATACCTTTATCGTTAGTTAAGTTGGATAAATACGATAGTAAATTATATATTATTTTTAAACATACACACACCAGTTATATGTTGCTTGTTTATTTTTTCGTATTAATATTTTTTAATCCTTAGACAAGTGAACAAGATATTTCTAGACCATGTTATCTACAAACTTGATTCTGATGAATTTATATAACTTTTAAGATTTTCATGTGACACGTATATATTGTCGATACGTTTTGTATACACAATGAGACCATTTATTTATGTTGTGATTTCATATTCGATACGTATTCATGTGATTTACCGGTCATGAATTCGAATCGTGAAAATAGTTATTAATATTTATATTAAAATAGACTGTTTACATCGTATCTTTTGAAATGCAATTCTTTTCTGGACTCTGCTAATGTGAGATACGTTATGTTCCAAACTATTTGTTATTTTATTGTATCATTATTTTTTATTTTATTATATTTAATGATGAAGTGGAAGGGAAGGTATAAAAAGTATTGGTACAAATTCAACTCACTATCAAATCACATGTTTTTAATAAATCATTTTCACTCGATTTATGTGAAAAGGTTTAGTGAATCGTTCAATTTATCACACGTAGCGTAAAATATAAAATAGCCATAAATTGAAGTAACAATCAAGCTTTTGCATTATGGGCAAGTTTTAGCCATATGGCACAATGAAACACATCCACATTTTTGCCCCAAAAATTAAATATTCTTTGAGTGTTTATTATGTAGAACCTTATTTTAAAAGCTTCAAGCTTTTTCCTATGTTTTAGTTTGGTAAAAATAATTTGTTGGTGTAAATATATATTCATCTTTAATAACTAAATGTTTCAAAATTAAATATTAAAATAAAGTCGCATTTGATAGAAGATCATTTTATTTATTCTCACAATGTCACGACTTTCCAATGCGCATGCCAAGACCTATTAATCGGTCCTAAAATGAAAAACGAATAACGAATACTCATTATAAAAAATATTAAAATTAGTTATGAATTTTATTGTTAATCTACTGCTTATCAATAACTCGTAGCTCATAGAATATTTTGATAGTTCATCTAATAAATAGGATCAGCAATAAAATTTATTATTTAGCTTTTAAAATTTATTGATCGTTAATATTATTTTTTTAAAAATAAATAATGATTGGATGGAAAATAAAGAACGAAGAATTTATAGAAAACCGTATGGAACAAAAAGAAACTAATTAAAAGAAAAAAAAAACAATTTTTTTTCTTTTTTCTCCAAATCCTTGCAATTAAATGTGTCCACATATCATCCCTATAGGGCTATATGTGTAAAAATCTATTAGTCTAGATTCTTATCCTTTGGCATGTTTTATGAATTGTTTTTTTTTCATTGAACGGAACGTTTGGGATGAATGCGATTTCTTTATTTTTAATAAAGGTTTTCGTTCAAGTTTTAAAAATGAAACGACTCGTTTTAAAATATTTTACCTTTTAATAAATTTTATCCAACGCGAATATAAAATAACCTGATCAGTAAATATTGAATATTAGATGATTATATCAAAATAATTATGAATGATTTCTTTTTTCAGGATAAGGAAAAGACCTCCCTCAAGAAATTCCACTCTTAATTTCTATTAGCTAGTATTAATTATTAGTACATTTAAGTTGATTTAGATAGATAATTGATTGATGTTAATTAATTCACATCTCTATCTGAAATTTTGTCTTAGCTAATAATAATCATGGCTAATTTTTCTTTGCTTAATTAATCATATCTTATAAGGTGGAAAATAATTTTTTTCTTACCATCTTGGGTAATATAAACTCGGGTTTAATATTTGTTTATATATTACTCTTCCTTATAGAAATAATTAATATGAAAATTTATCTAATATGTGTAATAATTTATAATTATTTTAGACCGTAATATTAATATTTTCTCATAAAATTTTCAAATACTAAACAAGCCGCTGGAATGAATAAGTTTATGAGAGAACGCTTCTCTTTTTAATTAACCATATAATGCAATTCTTGATTAATCTGATCGGTAAATATCGAATACTAGGTCAATATTCACGGATTAATGTCACTAAAAAGGGGAAAAGTTATTCACGAGTTTTCTATTAGTGAATAATGAGTTTGAAAAAAAAAAGGTTTGTGATTTCACAATCCTCCTATGAAATGAAAAGGATGAGATGTCACATTAATCATTAATTTAGAGGTTAGTAATTAAAATCATTAAACTTTTTCTTGTTAATTTCAACATCTTTATTAATTGTCTTTGGACAGATGTAGAGAAATTTGTGGAAAATTTTCCCAAAAGACAGATAGTGACATTAACAAAAAAAAAAAAAAACATTCAATTTTATATAGTTCACGAGCAAATTTAATTTAGCTCCAACTTGTAAACGAAGAACAAATTTATTTCATGTCATATAGTTCAAAACACAATAAACAATGAGCTAAAACCTATAATATAATAATCGATCTTCTTGAGAATTTCTCCAAATCATAAAATTTGAATTCAAAATCTCTCGTTAAGAATAATAAGATCTGATCGATCATGTCAATATTGAACTTTAAGTGGGAAAAGACAAGTCAATGACATATATACCATAGTATATATGGATTGAATTGAGCAGTAACTAATCAATGAATTTGGAAGTAATGCATGCAATTAAACTCTCTATAGCAAGTTAAGTTTTATCCAATTCAAGTTGTTGCCTCCCTCAAAGGAGACATGGTGTTTCAATTAATGGTACTATAGGACTAATGTTGAATTATTATTTTGGTCATTTAGGAGCTAATTTATAGGAATCATGCGCTTTTCTCAGTTGTATTTTTATGTTAGTTCATGAATATTTTGATAATATGATTTCAGGATGATTTCTTTGCAAAACCATTACGGAATCCTCTGTAAGGAGTTGGGGGATCGATACATGAAGCCTCACCATTTTTTGCACATATTTTGAACATTTAGAAGACATTTTACAAGAATTAAGCTATTTTCTTAGCTTTTTCCATATGTATTGGTCCATAAATATATGTATAAATTAAAATGCTCCCTTTTCCTTTTTGGATGTCATTATTTTTTATATAATTACTAAATGATTCATTGAACCAACAAAAAGATTGCATCCCTTGTTTGATCCCCATCAATATTTATTTTGTTGATATGGGCTCTATAGTCTATATGGTTAACATATCTAACAAATAAAAAAAACATCATTTATTATTTTATTTAATGGAATCTTGTAGTATTTTTCATGTCAACTAACAATAATCTTGTATGTAATACAGTTTAGTCATATATTTCTATAATAATTATTCTTTAAGTAAATATTATTTTATTATAACAATTATTTTAAAAAAAATATTTTTTCATGTTATGTCTCATTATAATAACTAACAAATATTCAAACAAACAACGTTAAATAGGACAAAATGTAATAAAATTAAATGTAACTTGTTAGGGTTTTGCCCTGATTTTCTTACCATAATTTAAGATTTTTTTTCCTTAAAGAAAAGACAAAACATTACCATAAATGTTTTTACTTTTCCTTTCAGGAAAATACAATATTCTTTCATATTTGGTTTATTCTTTCCTTTTAGGAAAATGTTTTGGAGTAGCTAGTCCTTTTCTAGTAAGAAAATGTTTTAGGACTCTATAAATATAGGTTTGTTTCTTCTAACACAAGAATAATAACTTCCACAATGTAGACGTTTAAGAGTTTAGTTTATGGGGAGGTTTATTCTCTCAACAATTATGATATTTTTCTTTTAAATTAGTTTTCATATTAATAATAATATGTTTTAGTATCGCTTTATTTGTCATCTAATTTATCACAGTCTTGATTACAATTGTAAGCTTCCGCATGACGCCCTAATCACTCTTTCGAACCCAACAAGTGGTATCAGAGCTAATGGTTCAATGACCCGGGTTCATCAAGGTTGAAGACTTGGTTCAAGGTGGTTTCAAATCAATTTGCAATAAATTTGATGATAATGAAGATTTTTGTGCTACTACATGTGGAAAAAAATTTCAAATATATTTTCAACAATCCTGCTGCTCTATCCTTAAAACAAAATCAATTTTCAACCCCAGCAAACTTTTAATGCTTGGGCTCCACTTTTAACTCATGCATCTTACTTTTAACGCATGAGCTCCACTTTTAACTCATGCATATTACTTTTAACGCATGAGCTCCACTTTCAAACCTGATCATAACTTTTAACACAGGGCTCCAATTTTTAACCCATATCAATTTTTAAATCATGGTAAGCAGCAGTGATACATGAAGATTGTGTGAAGAAAGAGGATCAAGATTATTATGCCAGAAAATTCAAGCCAAAAGGGGAGATTTGTTAGGGTTTTATCCTGATTTTCTTACCATAATTAAGTTAAGATTTATTTTTCATTAAAGAAAAGACAAAACATTACCATAAATGTTTTTACTTTTCCATTCAAGAAAATATAATATTCTTTCATATTTGGTTTATTCTTCCCTTTTAGGAAAAGATTTTGGAGTAGCTGGTCCTTTTCTTGTAAGAAAAGGTTTTAGGACTCTATAAATATAGGTTTGTTTCTTCTAACACAAGAATAATAACTTCCATAATGTAGACGTTTAAGAGTTTAGTTTATGAGGAGATTTATTCTCTCAACAATTATGATATTTTTCTTTTAAATTAGTTTTCATATTAATAATATTATGTTTTAGTATCACTTTATTTGTCATCTAATTTATCACCGTCTTGATTACAATTGTAAGCTTCCGCATGACGCCCTAATCACCCTTTCGAACCCAACAACCTAGTATGATTCTCCTTGAACAACTATTTGCAGAATGTTTGTGGTGTTGTCTAACTTTCTTACTGCAATACAAATGTTAAATAAATAGATTATTTTTATAATTTAGATAAATCAAAGTTTTATTATAATTACTAGATAATGTTGCCCGTGCTATGCATGGGCCCAATAATATAAATGGTATGTTTTGAGGCTAATAACCGAGTTTTTGAAGCGATTGTTTGCGTG
The DNA here is from genome assembly GCA_029007595.1 of Solanum commersonii. NCBI lineage: Eukaryota > Viridiplantae > Streptophyta > Magnoliopsida > Solanales > Solanaceae > Solanum > Solanum commersonii. The sequence continues at coordinate 1,305,557 of JAJTWQ010000127.1, read as the reverse complement.
GATAAAGGAATAAGTTTTTTTTAATCACAAACCTGTACTTTATTTGACGCTATTTAAGGCATAATAAGACTACTCACATACAACATTTTGTAAATATTTTATGTTGTCAATTATCATGATTTATAGTATTTTTACGATAGATTCACTTCAAGAATCAATGGAATTTTGTGTAGTTTTTTCAAAACATATTTTATGTTGTCAATTATCATGATTTATAGTATTTTTACATAATTTTTAAATATAAAAAAAAGACAAATAAATTAAAATGGACCCAATATATGTTATTTTTGTTGTCTCAATTTATGTGACACAAATGAAATTTGGAGAGTCATCCAAATTTTCATATTTTAAAAAAATGTTTTAAGTTATTAATTATTGTGATTTATAATAGTTTTATGTAACTTTGAAATAACGTACATTACTGGTCACTTTGTCCTAATTTATGTGATATGGATAGAATTACAAAATTAACCCTTTTAAAATGTCTTTCAGATATTTTAAGTTGTTAATTATTATTATTTATAATACTTTTTTGGTAATTTTAAAATGATATGTGTTATTTTTTCTGTCCCAATATATGTGAGTCTGATAAAATTCTGAGAATCAACCTGTTTTATTATATAGCTTTTAAATATTTTAAATTGGTAATTATTGTAATTTTTAATGCTTTTTAAGCCATTTGTAAATGATATATGTTGCTTCCTTGATTGGGAATTTTCCATTTGTGACATATATATATATATAATTTTAAAAGGGAGTTTATGCCCAAGTTCTACTATATAATAAATTTAATATATAATATTCAAGAAAGTCCAATCTTAAATATTAGATATTATACTTGGACATAAACTCCCTTTTAAAAGTCCCACAAGTATAATATATAATATTCAAGATTGAGAAAAGTCCCAATCTTGAATATTATATATTATACTTGAGCCTAAATTCCCTTTTATAATATAGTAGAAAATTTTTTGTAAATATTTGGTAGGGACCCTATAATAAGGTCTAAGAAGACGTACACTTCCTAATTAACCTATAGTGACTAAAATTAGTATTTTTTTTTTGTCTTGGATTATAATGTATAGTATATATTCTTCTCATTTTAAAAATATTTTATATCAGTTTATATAAATATTTTGTTTTTATTGCATACCAACAGGATTAAAAAAAAAAAAGGAAAAAAAATGTGTCGTCCTAGTAGATTGACATTTTTCAAAATTCTATTTTTCTATCTCCATTCTTATGCATATGAAAAATATCTAATGAATCGAAACTAAAACTCTTATTTTCTGTTGAGCAATAATTCGAGTAAATTAAATCTTGAATGAATCCTTTGAAAATTCGTACTAAATAAACAATTTTTTTGTTTTACATCTCCATGCTATATATTCCTATTCAATTAAAGGTTTGAGTTTTTCCATGTCGTATGGTACGAGCTATAATTTTCACTACCCCTTCTTACCTTATAAAAGTAGAAATTAATAAACATTTTTCGACTAACCTAATCTTCTCCATCCCTCAGGAAGAGGCAAGCAATTAAAATGAACTAGCACTATAAACAAAAATCGAAATTAGCTATGAATTGTCGTTAAATTGCTTATAACTAATAAAATTTTGTGACAATTCGTGGCTAAATCGAATTAGCAATAAATTTTATTATTTAGCTATAAAATTTATATGTCGTTAATTTCTAGTCATATACAGGTCGGTAGTGTAAGAAATATAGAAGAGTCGTTCCAATATATTGTAACTGTGTATGTGTATATCAGACCTATCAATTCTACAACTAGCCATTTTTCCTAATTTATTTAATTATGTAGAAACAAAGAATGTAAGTATTTTCCATCAATATCAAGCATTATAGCAGATCATAGTCCACATCTCATATTAAATTAAACTAAATACATGCCCATACCACTATACTAATATTTGATTTTAATTTGGACCACATTATCATATTGTGACGTTGACAAGCTTCTGAAAAAGGAGTGTACATAACACCTTAAATAATTCCACCTCGAAACGAAAGAAGAAAATTAGGAACTTTATAAGAATATGTTCAGAATCAACAGTTGAGGCATAACACCGCCTTTTGAGTTAAAATCTAAGAGACAAATTTGTGTTGGCCTAGGTTCAAATCAGATAATATCTTGATTGTGGACCGAAATCATTACATATATATATTTTGATAAATTATAATTAGTCTATTGGCTTACAATCATACATCATTTTTTTCAAAGCTTATCATCTAATTTAAGATAGAAAAAAGGGGCCCCGGGGGGAGAAAGGAGTTGAAGATTTTGACTGATTTTTGAACAATTTAATTTTATTTAATTTATAAGTTGTATATATAGGGGTTACACACGTATATCAATTATTGTGATTGAGACAATACAAAGGATGTCACTGAAAGCTACTTGCTTTGTCTCTTATGCGGTATTTGACTGAATACAAAATTTAAAATATCAAACACAATTATATCGTACATCGAAAATTTTGAAGACATGTTGGATAAAAAATGCTAGCAAATAAAATATAATAGTATATAAATTATTTTTTAAGTGTTTTAATTTGACCTATCCAATTTCAACAAGCAAGTTGACATTGATGATTGAACTAGCTTGTCAAGTTCATCATTTGATGTTTTGTTTTTTACAAGATAGAAGTTGTTTTGATGTAGTCCTTGAGTAGATGAAATGATTAAGCCAACCATAAAGTTGATTTACTCTTATCTAATGTAAGAAAGTCATAAAAATCATGAGGAATAGATAAAAACGAATTCAGAATTTCGTGAGTTCAGTTGAATTCATTATTTTCGATTCAAAATATTGATGTATATATACACAAAAAAATTTAAAAATATATATGTTTATAATGAGTGGAATTCTTGCATTCATTTCATTGGAACAACAATATGTTAAGAGTATCTTTGTTAAGTTTTAATCCGACAATTAGAATTAGAGTCAATAAATTAGCAAGCCAATGGAGATGATAGAATGATGACGTGGTGCCCGACTTAGTGTATTTATCCATCTATGAACTTGCAGATGTATACACAAGAAAATGTTAGTGGCTTTGGTGACCATTAAAATTCGATTGATATGGGTAATGCTACGCAATTAATCTTCAAATTTACCTATAAATAGAAATGGACTAATTTAAACACAATTTCACATTTAAACTAGAAGACTTTTATAACAGAGATTATATTTGATATACGCATATTATACATAGAATCATACATATATTATATATTCGTCGCGTATTTTAAATTTAAATGGTCGGATGAACATATTCTAAAACAAATGTCAGGCCCATTGGCCCAAGGAAAAAATTATATTTTCTGACAGACTTCAAAGATTAATATGTTTTTTTTTTCTTTGCAGGATTTGAAGTTTGAATTATAGTGAAGTAGTTCCAATTTAAACTTAGCAAAAGGTAAAAATCTAAATTAATTTGTCTTTTTTCATCTCTTTTTTTAAGTTATTATTTTTAGTTGATTACTAAGTTTTTATGATTTCTTGGTTCAACTGGATTTGCTTTGTTATGGGGTTTAAAGATTCTGCAAAAAAAATAAAAAAATTCAATTTGTTGTTCCAATTTATATCTCATTTAATGATGTGATTAGGATCTCCAAGTTGAGTTTTTTTTTTTTTTCCTTAGACAGTTGAAAAGATTGTACCTTTGCTCTAAGTTTAGAGGCAATTAAGCAAATTTGGGACTTTTTATGTGTTTGGTCAAGTTCGAGCTAAGAATATGTATACAAATACAATAACAACATATCCAGTGTAATCTCGCAAGTGGGGTCTGGGAGCGTAGCGTATATGCAGACCTTACCATACCTCGATTGTTGGATATACTAATGACCTGCTGGATTTTTGGATTATGCTAAATTGCATACAAAGAGTGTGACAGTAGAAGATTGCAATAAGATCTGAAAAACACGAGGTGATTTCTTTCCACCTGCATAAGTCATGGTGGCGTAATTATCTAGTATTTGTGTTGGTGAGAGGAAGTAGGTATGCGGTGGAATTAGTTGAGGTGTGCGCATAAAAAAAGAGGAAGATATAGGCTTGAAAACTACTTTTTAAGAGGGTTTATAGCGCTATGACATATTTAAGACTGCAAGTTTCGAAAATCGTTCTTTCTTTGTGAAACTTTGGGTTGAGTCAAACTATGACAAACATAGTAAAACAGAGGGGGTATTAGATTAGAATGCAATTTATATTCAGGTTACATGCGTCACTGATGTGTGTTTAGCAGCCATGTACTTTGTATCGGAGCTGCTCATCGATGCTTGAATTTGGATAGACGAGATCCTAAAGCATAAGTGTATTGGCTGTCTATGATCTTGAAATGTCATTGCTTTTCTCTAATGATGAAATATCCTATGGATTTACTCTTTACTGCTGTTCATTTTGCCTATCTTTAGCAGAATTCGCGAGTTAAACACTATCTGGTGTTGCATCAATCCCATTTTGATGAATATATCGATCCTAATTCCTACCTAGCCCTAAAAGGTAGGAATCCGATATGATTGCTTGCCTATTCAGTTTGATGCTTCAAAGTGTAAAAAGGTAGGAATCCGATATGATTGCTTGCCTATTCAGTTTGATGCTTCAAAGTGTTGTATGTTAGGATGATTATAGTCTATGTTGCTCGGACTCTTTAAAAATGGCAGCAGATGCATGTCTCCAAAAGTAGTGCATTTTTGGAGGATCCATCACGTGTGCCGCATCAACTTTGGATAGTCCGAGCAACATAGATTATAGTCACTGAAATTAAAAGCTTGTAAATGAAATTTTTTATCCTTTTCTTCAAGCGCTTTATAGTTCCATAGAAGTTCTTACATCATGAATACCTCTAGTCTCTTTACATTCGTGTTATCGGATATCCTCAAGCACATTCTCTCGAGTGTGTTAGAGAAAACTAGTTTCAGCAGACATTTGTATTGAAATGACTGTCTAGGCAGTCGATGATTTGGAACTGATCATAGATAAAAGGTGTCCTTATACATTTCAATTACACAATGTGGGAAAACATTTATCTGATCATATAAAATGTGTTATCTCATGGTTTTCCGTTAAGCAATAGAATTATTGTACAATCTCTTCATTGAAAATAGAACGTGTTAAATATTTGGTGATATACAGATTTATTAGTGCAATCGCTTCATTGAAAACAGAATGTGTACAGTTTGTACATGCTAATTATCCGAGGGAAGATATGCAGAGCTTACACCTCAAAACTGATCTGCATTTTTGCTTGCTTGTATGATAAGTCCTAATATTTGTCGTTTGCAGAAGTATGAAATAAGTACATTGTTCGGGGAATCTTCATTTCAAGATGAAACACTAATATATGATGTGTGATGCAGTATCAGTCTGGAGATAGACGATTCTGAAGAATGGATTCCGAGCTGGTCCTACATACCGGTGGATGTCACTGTAAAAGAGTAAGATGGCGAGTCTATGCACCATCTAGCATTGTTGCGTGGGATTGTAACTGTTCTGACTGCTCCATGAGAAGAAACACACACTTCATAGTTCCCTCAGAGAGATTTGAACTTCTCGGAGACTCCAAGGATTTCATTACAACCTATACATTCGGTACTCACACAGCTAAGCACACTTTCTGCAAAGTTTGTGGCATAACTTCATTTTACATTCCACGATCGAATCCTGATGGAATAGCTGTTACTTTGAGGTGCGTTGATCCTGGTACGCTAACTCATGTTGAGATCAAATGTTTCGATGGACAAAATTGGGAAGGCTCGTACGAACAAACTGGCATTGCTTTGTGCTCGAAGGCAACAGATGAAGACTCAAAATGATATCAGCTTCTGGTGAGCATAATGTATCACTTGATAAAGCTTGCTGCTGAAGGACCTTTAGTGAATTGATGAGATCATGTAAAAAATTGGAAAATCCTTCATGGTTGTTGATCAAGTTTTCTTGATTCATTTTCTCTATCTATTTTTCACATATTTGTATTGTTATAATTTGATACCTATATGCTCCAATATACTCTTCTGCATTACTGTATTTTCCTTTCCATACGTGATTTTATTATGCATTACTTGAGTTGAGGGTCTATCAGAAACAATACCTGCACAAGGTAGGGGTAAGGTTGCGTATACATCATTTTTTTCAGACCTCACTTGTGGAATTTGAATTACATTTTGTTGTTGTTGTATAGGTTAAATTTTGTATAAGGTAGAGTTCAATCATGTTTCATTGTGAAAATTATAAAAATTCAAAAAAGGTAATTTTGTTTTCAAAGGGAAATATGATATTTGGAAATGGTCACATACCAACTAAGCTATTGTGTTTGATGATATTGCCCTTTTTCTAATTATTTTTTATTTCTTATTTTACTTCCAACTTCCAATGGTCAAGTTGTGACATCCAAAGGTATGATTGTTTAATAATTCTATAAGCACTTAATAAACTCAGCATGGAACTGTTCTTCTGATTTTTTTCATGATCAATTACTTTTTTATTTGTTTTCCATTATTTGGTGTGACTAAATTCGAATTCATGCTAGTTTTTTTTTATATTTGAGGTAAAACACTTTCTAATAAAGACAATTTCAACCTTGCGCTGGGCGTGAACTACGAGATCTCTGATTAAGTATGAAGAAACATTAGAAACATTTAAATTTTTTTCGATTTAGCAAAAGTAAGGAGCAACTAATTACTTTTTATTAATCACCGAAGATTGTCATGGAGTGGTTCCTTCTATTCTTAAATAGAATGATTATGAGATCTCAAATTCAAATTTTGAGAATGAAAAAAATTGTAGTAAAGACTAGAGAGCATTGATCTGAATTTGTCGAAACTCCAAATTAAATACCAGACAAGGAACTATCAACCTTAGGACATAGAAGAATATAAAAATAGATGGATAAAATTTTACAACTTGTAAGAACTAAGATAAGTAGCTGCTGGAGTTGGTCAAGAGACATGTCCATGTCTCCATGATCCCAACAAAGGAAAAAATAAATAGCAAAGCTTGTACTTATTTAACTTGATTAATTAGATCTTATATACATTAAGGGTTGGTAATGCCAACATCTGCCTAGGCTCAAGTGATGGGCTAGAGATGACTTACGTCGGAGTCATAATCAAATATGATGCTTGCTTGATTAACTTGGTTAAGAAATTAAGTTACGCGATCTTGCAATGAGCTATAGCTTTTGACATGCTTATAAATGTTTAATCCTAGCAAGTAGTATATCAGAATTAAGGTCATGAGTTCGATTTCCAGAAACAACTTGGATAATTCCAACATGCCTACGGTGAGGCTCGGTTGATGGGTCGGGAAGGTCGGGGTCAGAATCATGGTCTTACACGTAATAAATAAAGTTAATGGTAAAAAATACACCTAAACTATAATTTTTTCGCGAGTTTCATACCTCAATTATCCATTTTGTTTTCTTTACCTACCTAAACTATCTCTCATTTTTCTATTGAAACACATCTCATGCTGAGTTGGCCAAATATTTGTTCCCAATCGACAACATGCTTGTGTAGACCAATTGAACATCGAGATGTGTTTTAATACAAAGAAAGTGCTAATTTAGGTATGAAACTCGCGAAAAGGTGATAATTTAGATAGGTAAATAAAACATGAATAGTTAAAATATATGACTCGCGAAAATGTGACAATTTAAGTGATGTTTTTTTACCATTAATTGTTTTGGTTATTCCATTGACTTTCCCATAGATAGACGCAGTCCACAACTTGTGGGAAATTCCTTTTGGCCAATATTAGGTCATAAAAAAAATGAAGTTCCTATATTCCAAATTACTAATTAATGTATAGTTGTTAATAAATTAATTTACATGATCATTAGCTTAAGTTCGTTGATCAATTTGGCTTGGATTAACCATTTACACGTTTTGTTTCCCCACTTGCATTTACACGTTTTGTTTCCCATATAAAAGTTGTAGCTTTATGTTGTTTCTCTAAGCTAATTTGTGTGGTAGGACGTATCGTAATTAGTCTCTCTACCTTATAAAGATAGTGGTAAGGTCTGCGTACACTCACCCTGTATTATGTTGTTGTTGTTGATTTTTCATAGTCATTGTTTCTATTTACTTCTTTTTTTTTTTGCTTGCCTTTTTCTTATCATCAACATAAGGTCCATTACATATATTTGCTGATAAATTGGGGAGCAAGAAGTGATTTTTCTGTATATTTCCAGCATTAAGGTCAGTAAAACTGATTAAGTTTCACTTTTATTTTCCTTAGTTTTTGTTATTCTTATTTTTGTTCATGGCATTGTTCATTAAAAGCAACCTTATGGTGTATATGTATTCATTTGCCATTTGCATGAATTTTTTTATATATAAATTTATGCTATGTATTGAAAGTACTAAGTTGAGATGAAATCGACGGGGTGTGCTACATCTGTCTTTGTATATATAAAGAAATCAGTTAAATATGTATAAATATTTGATTATGAACACAGTTATTGTTGTAGAGTGTAGACTAACTTGAGTTCAGTGTGGCTGGAGGAATCCATAAACTTCAAATACTGGATCGGCCTTTGCTTATGATCAATTGTTGTTTCCTTTGTTTTTTTTTTTTTATCTGATTTCTTCATGATATCTCTGGAGAACTTCTTTGTTCTCTTGAAGTTTAATCATTTTATTCCTTACTTAACATCTAATAGCAAATACTATATAGTCACATATTAAAAGGACAGTCTGGTGCACAAAGCACATGCACATCCCGTGTTAGAAGGGTCTGAGGAATGGCCGCTTTTTGACTAACTTCAAAGTTTGGATTCAAACATAATAAGTTTCTGTTCTGTTTGAGATAGATATCTTTCCATGTGTCTCTGGGATTCTGTTTTTCTGTGAATTTAGTGTGTTGCTGTCTGTTGTTTTCCTGCAGAATTTACTTTCTCGGGGAAAGATGAAGATCGATAAGTTCATAGATAACATCAAACTTCTGTTTCACCAATGGGAATTGGGATATTCCATTATGTTTAGCATAACATTGCAGGCTTTTCTTATATTTTGGACATACAAAAGAAGGAATTTAGTTGGAACCGTGAGAAAGACGTTGTGGCTTGGGATTTTCCTTGCTGCTGATTTCGTTGCAACGTTGTGTCTAGGAGCCATCTTTCACTTGCCTTTGGGACCAAGTGTCTCATCATTACCCGATGATCACAACAAGAAAATCAAGAACCTTTTGATTATCTGGTCACCCTTCATCCTACTGCACTTGGGCAGGCACAGTGCACTTGTAGGAATTTCCTTGGCAGATAATGAATTCTGGCTGAGTCATTTCTTTAAATTCTTATACTATGAGTTCATAGCTCTGATAATAAGTATTCTAGGATCCTCGACAAGATGGTTCACCTTGGCATCGCGCATCATGTTTGTTGGAGGCTCTTTAAAGTTTGCTGAACGAGTTTTGGCGCATAAAAAAGGAAGCATGGATGAGCTCCGTAGATCCATTTTCAAGGAGGATGGCCCCGGTGGCCTTGGCATTTTGGAAATCAATCAAATATTAGATCGTCTCATTCGCGCACATAGACAAGGCCATCTTCAAGAACAATTTAACAATGAAGAAAATGATCATCTAGGCGATGATGCTAACAATGAAGCTGATGTTCTTCTTGTGGCCTCCAGAGAAGAAAATGTAATAGCCCTGTGTGAAGCTTATCACGCTTTCAACAAGCACAAAGACCTGTACATTGAAAGTAGGTCGCACGAAGATTGCTACAGGATTAGAGGTGGGCGTTGGCGTGGAGAAACTTTTAACCTTAGAGATGCTGCTACTGCGTTCAACAACATAAAGATGGAACTATGTTTTGCATATGACCATTTCTACACAAAAATGGCATTCTTGCATACTTGGTGGGGATGGATTGCCCGATTTGTAAGCTTACTTTCAGTATTTATCGCGCTTATCCTGTTTTCTGTTGGAGTTTCCACCAACGATGAATTTAGCAAAGCAGACAACTTTGACAAAATTGTCACCTTTTTCCTGATAATTATGTCATTCCTCCTTGAGGCAGGGAGTTTGATTGAGTCCATACTGTCGAAACGCTTTCTGGTGCAGATAGGGATCCGTGAGGGGAAAATGTGGCGTCTTTTGGAGGGATTTATTGTAAGGCTTCCAGGTAGATGTATAATCAGCCGAGACAAAAATCCCACCTTAAAGATAGGACAGTTCAGCTTACTTCCTTACTGCTTTAATGATTCCAAGCAGAATGCCCGTTTTAAAAAGTTCTTAGGCTATTTTGATCTGAAACAGTTGTGGAATAACCTTAACTACATTAGTCGCATCTCCATTGAAGACATTTATGATCATCGGCTTGATGAGGAAAGCAAATTCCTAAATTTGGTCTTTGACTGTATTGCACAACGACTAAGGAGAGGGCGGATGGAGGATGATCACTTCAGGTTCCAATCTCTCATCAGCACAGCTGTGCGTGACCAAATACCTGATCATGTCTTCGAATCCATGAATTTTGAAGAATGTGTTATAGTTTGGCACTTAGCCACAGATGTGTGCTACAGATTATACTATCACTTGGAGGAATCACATTATCTTCAGTATGCCAAGTACCTCTCAGACTACATGTTATATCTACTGCAAGTTCATCCAGAGATACTGTCACCACTGACAAGAAAAGAGTTACAAAGCTATCGAAATGTATGTGATGCAACTAACAGATTCTATGATGATATGGAGATTCAGAGTCAGGTAATAACAGAGATCGTCGATAAGATTGAACCTGCATACACTAATTTACGTGGAATCCCAAGAGTGAAACGACCAAGGAACATCTCTAACTTGTTACTAGATGGCTATGAACTAGCTCGAGAGATGGGTTGTCAACGTATCCGGGAGTATAGGCTAGGTGAAGAAGTGAAAAACACATGGAGAGTGTTATTTGAAGTCTGGGTGGATATACTATCCTATTCTGCAGTTTTTGTTCCAGGGAAACAGCACGCTGAGCATCTTGTCACCGGTGGAGAGTTCATAACATATATCTGGTTGCTTATCATCTACTTGATCAAGAACTGATCGATTATTATTGTTTTTTTTTTCTTTGTTTAACATTCTCTCCAGTTCAATGTATACTTGGATGCTCTGTATTGTGAAAAAATGTTGTTACAATATAAGATGTTGAATGATCAAGAAAGCTTTTCATTTTATTCACTGAACCAAAGAAATAAATATTTACAGTACAAAGAGTGCTAGTAAGAGGAAATATACAATAAAGAAGGACAAATAAAAACAGAATCAAGCATTGTTGTATTAAGGTATTTTGATGATTTAACAAACTATGGTAAAATAAGATCTGGTAAAGGAACCTGATCCTTCAAAATGAGGCTGCGCACACGACAACTCAATGGGTTGCAGCTGTAATGCAGCCAAAACTGCAGAGGTAGGTGGGCACGGCAGCAGAGGTGCAGAGTTCTCGGCCAATGGCGAGCTACTAGGTTGTTTTGTCTTTCTTATTCATTAGACACATTGACAAGAAACAACCTAATTTTTGCAAATGAAAGATATTCAAAGCAAAAGTCATTCTCTCATGGAAGAACTATCCTCAAGCAGCAAGGGACCGAATCAAGTCATCTACAGAAGTCTTAAATTATCATTTGAGTTTAGTGTCTTGTGTTTGTATGTTGTAAGATCTATTCCTACGTTATAAAGGAAATCAGATCGTGTCAGTTTAAATCGCAAAAGAGTTGAGTTCATCGCTATAGTTAGCCAAGTTATATTTGTTTGAAGTCTATGTTAACTAGAGGTAGTTGATATAATAGGCAATAGGGTTATTGCTTTGTATCTTGTAATAGAGGTGTTACCATGTGTGTAGGATTAAAACTTTAATTCTTTGTGATCACAAGAGTCTGTACTCGCAAGTTCCTTAAACTTAGTGGAGTTTTGAGAAATCTTGTGTGACAAGCCCGTGGTTTTTTCCTCCCTTGAGCAAGGAAGTTTCCACGTAAACTTACTTGTTCAATTTGGAGATAAGATACTGATGTGCTCGTGCCATCGCCTTTGTAAACAAATTGGCAGGTTGATTGGTGAGATTGTGGAGTGATGAGACGATCGATAACCAATTATCAAATGTAATGGCAGTCCACCTCTATATGCTTTGTGTTTTCAAGTTGCAACGGGTTTGTGGCTATTTTAATTGCGCTAGTGTTACCAACATGTAACACTGTAGGAGATGTAATAGGGACACCGAGATCAGATAATAGCCGTGGTAGCCAAACAATTTCCAAACTTGCTGCCGACATAGCACAGTACTCAGTCTCCGTAGATGATTTAGACGTCCTGTAGAGAAAAATGAAATGATCCGAATGAGTTGTAGTGAAGCCAAAAGGAGAAAGTGTTGACGTTTCATTGGTTGGATGGTTGGTTGGCCACTTGTACACTCCGTTCTTAGGCATCTGGCCACTTGTACACTCCGTTCTTAGGCGTCCCCCTGCACAAATCCTTCACAAAAAAACTTGAATGGTGAAAACTCAACTTGTCAGAGATTCTGTTATACAGCAAGCCACAAGAAGAATCTGTGTGTAGGCAGTAACACCAGACCCCATATAATCAGAGCGACATCCATAGTTTTTCTATTTCCAAGTAAAACTAAATAGCTTGCAGTAACACTATATTTTCCAGTGGGGGCTAATGTATATCTGTCTCCTACATACCAATTCACCATTGTGAGCTTCATTTTATGCATCCTCTTCCAATACCAACTACAATCCGCAATATTACAGGCGTTGATAGGTCGACTGCTTTTAATATACTCTGTAGGTGTATAAAAACAAACCCCCAAAAGTTATGCAAGGAGAATAGGACAGAATTAATAACCTGCAATTGTCCTGCATGTGACAGATGCCTAGCAGCTACAGCTGAAATCTTTGTTGTAATCTTCAAGAGAAGTTGGTTGCAATCCTGTTTGTTCTACTTTTTAGGAGATAAGGGCAATCCCAAGTATCTAGTGGGAAACTCGCCTAATACAAATCCAGTAAGTCCCAGAATTCTTTCTTTGGTTTCTTCATCAACACCTGCTAGGAAGACACTGAATTTCTCCGTATTTGTTGAGCATTTTGGATGTAAGCAATATTTGGACAGTTTGGTAAGGCTGTCATGGTAACTTGTGAAAGAAATAATTGAAGTCTGGTGATTATGCAGCACTGCCAGGAAAGCTTTTCATTTTATTCACTGAACCAAAGGAGTATTTATTGAAAGTGTATTTTATACTGTCCCCTTGGGTTGCAAGGGTGGTTTGTAATCTTACACAAATAGAACCTTAGTCTACACTCAATTATTTTCTTATTCTTCTTTTTGATACAACGCCTCACCAAACTAACTTCCTCTCCTCTTTTTGATTACACAGTAATTCACTCAGAACAACAATGCTTAATACAAGTAGAACACAGATTGTAGGAAGGTTCAGTCAAGATGTATATATCTTCAATCTTTATATAGTGTTGAGGAAACCCGAGAGATTTGATCCTTGTTTCCAAGAATAAGGCAAAGTCTTTTATTGACTTTGATATCTTCTATGCAAATCAGTGCCGCAGCTTTAATATTTTAGGAGTTGTCCGTCCTTAATATCTTCTTGACGATTTCCTTTTGTGCTTTCCTGCATTATCATTCATCAAAATTAACACTAACATTTATAAGCAGTACAAAGAGTGACAGTAATAGGAAATATACAACAGGCCTTTCATTTGATACTCATAGTTTTCAAGCACATGGAATGATACAAGTTCAGATCAGCTGGCTGCTTTACTTCATTGTGTGCTGTTTTCATGTTACTCTTAGGATTTTATTGTACTGTACCTCGAATAGATATCGAAAGTCTGGAAATTGATCGTAATTCATGAACATATTGCATGAACTGAGATGACATGTTTGAGACTTGTATGGAACAAAGATAATTTAGCTTCTCCAATCCTTTTGGAAGCTCAACAAGAGAAGGGCAATATCCAAAATTCAAAGTCTCAAGCTTTGTCATTGCGCCATGTGGTATCTCTTCCCAACTTTTAAGATTTTGACAATGTAGAATGGATAATTTCTTCAGTTTGGGGAAGCCTTCATGTCCAAACTCAATGTTTTTTGTAACATCCGACAATTTAAAATGAATATGAAGAAGCTTGAAATTTGAAAGTAGTCATTTTTGGAAAAAAAATAATTCAGAATCTGGAAATTTGGCTGAATTCAAAAATCTGGAAATTTGGCTAAGTGTGGAAATCAGTGTGTTTTTTGGCCAACTTTAGCAGTCATAACTCCTAGCTCAGGATGATCCAGGAGTATTTCCAGTTATTTTTGGAAATCCCTTGGAACGATCTTTCCAACGCCACCGAGTTTGCTCGATTCCAAGTTCGTATGAGCGAGTTATGCCCTTTGAGAGTTAGGCAGTTGGCAGGGAGTCCGTCCGGAAATTTAAGGGCATTTTGGTCTTTTCACAAATCATTTCTTTTGAGGTTATATTAGTGTGTTAGACTGATTTTTGATCAGTTTCTCTCATTTTTAAAGAGTGAAAGTTAGGGTTCTTGAGTGAAGAAGAGAAGAAGAGAAAAAGAAGAGAAGAAGAAGAGGAGATCAAGGAGTTTCCGTCAAAGATTGTCGTGGAAATCGTCGGGAGTGATCCCTAATAGGTATGTGAGCTTATAGTGTTGGGTTGATTTTTCCCCCACACGCCCAACTTGTTTTAATTCCGATAAAAAAATCTTGGTTGGGTTGTTGAAATTGTTGGTTCGTGTTGTTGATATTGTTAATTGTGTTGTTAAAGTCCCTTGTTGATTTGGGACATGACTTGGTTGTGTTTTTGAGTTGAATCTCTTGTATGTTGAGGGATTTTATGATCCTTAGTGTTGGTTGATTCATACCCCCACACACCAACTCGTTTTTAAATTCCAAGAAAAGATTTATTTTGGTTGTTGAAGTTGTTGGTTGTGTTGTTGAAGTTCTTGTTGATGAGGAATATGTTTCCGGTTGTGTTTTGAGTTGAGATCGATTGTATGTTGAGGGGTTTATGATTCTAAGTGTATAGGGGCTGGAACCATTGAAGGTAAGGAGGTTTAGAGTTGGAAAAATGAAGGAGAAAAGGCAGATTTTTGGGGGAAAAAGGCTGGGTAGTCGCGCCAGCCAGCGCACCCCAAAAAGGGATGCTGAAATTTTTCCCTTGGGGCAGAGCACCCGGCGTAACGCCCAGCAGTCCCTCTGATGGTTGAGGGCTGGCGCCCCGCGCCTTGCAAAGCGCCAAGGACGCCAAAGCCAAGTTCCCTCATCCCTTCCCCACTTTCTCATGCATGTTCCTAGGTATTGTACCTATGTTTCCTAGTTATTTTCAACACTCCAATGTACGTCTAAACGTCAAGAACTCACTCATAACATGTGATCAAACACCTTGAATTTATAATTCCAATTTAAGGAAAGTTAGTTTCCAAGTCAAGTGAAGTTAGTTTTCAATTCAAGGAAAGTTAGTTTCCAAGTCAAGTGAAGTTAGAAATTAAGCTTAGAAGTTAAGTCAAAGCAAGTCTTTAAGGTTCTCCAAGAGTCTTCATGGAACGTTTTAACTTCATTTTAGACTCAAGTGTCAAGTCAAGCAAAGAGCTTAGAGTTTCAAGCTAAGTAAAGAGTCTCAAATTTCAAGTTGAGTAAAGAGTTTAAAGTTGAGTTCATTTCTCAAAATTATTAGGGAACTATGTATTCCCAAAGAAGTTTTAAAGAAATGTTTTTACATTTAAACAAGGTTGGAAACTGAGATTTCCAAAGAGCCTTTGGGATAGTTCTTTTTTGAGTAATTATCTCAATAAGCAGGAAGAAATATGTTTTAAAAACATAAGAGCCAGTACATTTTTGGGAGTAGTATCGAGCACCGAATTGGGGGAGCGTTCAAAGAACCCATAGCCCCCATAGAACCATGTTAGCCACCATGGGTAGAAAAGGATCCTACTTTTTAGATGAATCCTTTTCATATTAGACTAGTGGATCCATTAGGCAGTTCAAGTTAATTTTGAGTCTCTCATCTATGTATATATGTAAATATTCTATTTTGAGATTCGAGTTGCCTTTATGGCCATATTTTATAAGTTAAGTTGTTTTGTAATATTGTATTGCATTGAGTTATTCTGTTGGGTTAGGTTTTCGCTGAGTTAAGAAAGCCAGGCCAAGGGTTCGCATGGGGCCATAAATGGTCTCCGGGTGCCGGTCCCGCCCAAGGTATAGACTCGGGGTGTGACAAACTTGGTATCAGAACACATAGTTCAAGAGTCCTAGGGAGTCTATGAAGCCGTGTCTGTAGAGTCCTAGTTATTGGTGTGAAGCGTGCCACTTCTATAATTGGGAGGCTGCAACATTTAGGAATATCTCTCATTTCTTTCACACTTATTTCATGCGTTAGAGTTAATCTCTAAGAAGTTTCTTTCTAATCTGTGCTTGCGCGTGTTTTCAGATAATCATGCCTCCACGAAGAGTTGGTAGAGGGCGTCTTCCTAGACGTTATGTTGATGAGCAAGAGTTACCTTATGCCCCGGGAGTGCAAGATCAAGGGGAAGTTTCTAATGCCGAGTTCAGAGAGGCAATTAGAATTCTGAGTCAAGCTGTGACTAATCAAATTGGTCAGCAAAGAGGAGCTCGACATGAAGGAGCTGACACTTCAAGGATTCGTGAGTTCTTGGGGATGAATCCTCCGAGTTTCATGGGTTCGAGTACTACTGAGGATCCAGAGTACTTCATTGAGTAGTTGAAGAAGATTTTTGATGTGATGAACGTGGTAGATATCGAGCGGGTTGAACTAGCTGCGTATCAATTGAAGGATGTTGCTAGAACTTGGTTCGACCAGTGGAAAGGGGGCAGAGTTGAGAATGCACCACCTGCGAGTTGAGCCTGTTTTGAGTAAGCTTTCTTGGGGCATTTATTTCCTCGAGAATTGAGAGAGGCCAAGGTACGTGAGTTCCTCACACTTAAGCAGGAGTCCTTGAGTGTTCATGAGTACAGTTTAAAGTTCACACAATTATCCTGCTATGCTCTGTAGATGGTTACGAACATGAGAAATAGAATGAGCTTGTTTATTGTTGGGCTGTCTCGGTTGTCAAGTAAAGAAGGTAGGGCCGCAATGCTTATTGGGGACATGGACATATCAAGCTTGATGGTTTATGTGCAGTAGGTTGAGGAAGAGAAGCTGAGGGATAGAGAAGAGTTCAGAAATAAGAGAGTTAAGACCGGGAACGAGTCCGGGCAGCAGAGAGGTAATTCAAACCGTTCCTCTTTTCAGTAAAGGCAAAAGGGACCTGCTCCATCATCTGCTAGAGCACTTGCACCCAGATACAGAGGTGAATTTAATGTTCAGAATTCGAAGGACTTCAGGGCTAGACCAGCACAATCTTTGGGTAGTGTGGCACAATGGAGTAGTAAGCCTCCTGCCTGCGCCAAGTGTGGTAGGAACCACTCAGGTATTTGTCGAGAGGGCTCCATTGGTTGTTTCAAGTGTGGTCAGAATGGACATTTCATGTGAGAGTGTCCAAAGAATAGGCAGGGTAATGGGGGCAATAAAGCACAGTCTTCTTCAGTTGTTCCCCCAGACAGGATGACACCTAGAGGAGCTACTTCTAGTACCGGCGGAGGAGCAAACCGCTTTTACGCAATCACCAGTCGCCATGAGCAAGAGAATTCTCCAAATGTTGTCACTGGTATGATCAAAATCTTTGCTTTTGATGTGTATGCTTTGCTAGACCCAGGAGAAAGTTTATCGTTTGTAACTCCTTATGTTGCAAATCAATTTAAGGTTCTTCCTGAAAGACTTTGTGAACCTTTTTGTGTTTCTACACCTGTTGGAGAATCTATTCTAGCAGAAAGAGTCTATCGTGATTGTCCTGTTTCCATTAGTCACAAGAGCACCATGGTTGAGTTCGACATGATAAATTTTGATGTCATTCTAGGTATGAATTGGCTTTATGCCTGTTATGCATCATTAGACTGTAGAACTCGAGTGGTCAAGTTTCAGTTTCCGAATGAACCAGTCTTAGTGTGGAGTAGTAGTTCAGCAGTGCCTAAGGGTCATTTTATTTCGTACCTGAAGGCAAGAAAGTTAGTTTCGAAAGGTTGTATCTATCACTTAGTCCGAGTTCATGACTCTAGTGTTGAGGTACCTCATTTTCAGTCAGTTCCTATAGTAATAGAGTTTCCAGAAGTTTTTCCTGATGATCTACCCGGAATTCCTCCTGAGAGAGAAATAGAGCTCGACATAAATCTCATTCCTGATACTCGTCCTATCTCTATTCCGCCTTATAGAATGGCACCATCAGAGTTGAAAGAGTTGAAAGAGCAGTTGAAAGATCTCCTAGATAAGGGCTTTATTCGACCAAGTGTCTCGCCTTGGGGCACTCCGGTCTTGTTTGTGAGAAAGAAAGATGGTTCCCTTAGAATGTGTATAGACTACCGCCAGTTGAATAAGGTTACCATCAAGAATAAGTACCCTCTTCCAAGGATTGATGATCTTTTCAATCAGCTTCAGGGTGCTACTTGTTTTTCGAAAATTGATCTCCGATCAGGCTACCATCAGCTAAGAGTAAGGGAATGTGATATTCCAAAGACATCTTTCAGAACCAGGTATGGTCATTATGAGTTTTTGGTCATGTCCTTTGGTTTGACCAATGCACCAGCAGCTTTCATGGATTTGATTAATAGAGTCTTTAAACCTTATTTAGATATGTTTGTTATTGTCTTTATTGATGATATACTAGTCTATTCAAGGAATGAAGAAGATCATGCTAGTCATCTCAGAACAGTTCTTCAGACTTTGAAAGACAAAGAGTTGTATATCAAGTTCTCTAAGTGTGAGTTTTGGTTTAAGTCTGTGGCGTTCCTAGGCCACATGGTGTCCGGTGATGGAATTAAAGTTGATACTCGGAAAATTGAGGCAGTGCAGAATTGGCCTAGACCAATATCTCTAACTGAAATTAGGAGTTTCTTGGGTTTGGCTAGCTATTATAGAAGGTTTGTTGAAAGGTTCTTGATTATTGCATATCCTTTGACCAAGTTGACTCAGAAGACAGTGAAATTTCAATGGTCTGAAGCTTGTGAGAACAACTTTCAGGAATTGAAAAAAGGTTGATTACAGTTCCAGTTTTGACGTTACCAGAGGGTACTCAAGGTTTTGTGGTGTATTGTGATGCATCTAGAGTTGGTTTGGGTTGTGTCTTAATGCAGAATGGAAAGGTTATAGCTTATGCCTCCAGACAGTTGAAGGTTCATGAGAAGAACTACCCGACCCATGACTTAGAGTTGGCTGCTGTAGTATTTGCTTTGAAGATATGGCGTCATTACTTGTATGTTGTGCATGTTGACATATTCACTGATCACAAGAGCCTTCAATATGTGCTTACTCAAAAAGAGCTTAATCTCAGACAGAGGAGGTGGTTAGAATTACTTAAGGACTATGACCTTAGTATTCTTTACCACCCAGGTAAGGCTAACGTTGTTGCTGATTCTTTAAGCAGGTTGTCTATGGGTAGCACCGCCCATATTGAAGAAGGAAGGAGAGAGTTAGCAAAAGATGTGCACAGACTGGCATGCCTGGGAGTCAGACTTATAGATTCCGCAGAAGGAGGAATAGCGGTGGTGAATGGGGCCGAGTCATCATTAATGTCAGAAGTGAAAGAGAAGCAAGATCAAGATCCCATTTTTCTTGAATTGAAGGCAAATGTTCAGAAGAAAAGAGTATTAGCTTTTGAACAAGGGGGAGGTGGTGCATTGAGATATCAAGGTAGATTGTGTGTACCTATGGTAGATGGACTCCAAGAGAAGATTATGGAGGAAGCTCATAGCTCCAGATATTCCATTCATCCAGGTTCCACCAAGATGTATCGTGATTTGCGAGAAGTTTATTGGTGGAATGTTATGAAGAAAGGCATTGCAGAGTTTGTTGCTAAGTGTCCAAATTGCCAACAAGTAAAAGTCGAGCACTTAAGGCCCGGTGGTTTGGCTCAGAGAATAGAACTTCCAGAATGGAAGTGGGAGATGATCAACATGGATTTCATCACAGGGTTGCCAAGGTCTCGCAGACAACATGATTCTATTTGGGTGATTGTCGACAGAATGACAAAGTCAGCTCATTTTCTACCAGTAAAGACTACCCTTTCAGCAGAAGATTATGCCAAGTTATATATTCGAGAGATAGTGAGACTTCATGGAGTCCCAATCTCCATTATTTCAGATAGAGGTGCACAAGTTCGCGCACAGGTTAAAATCTTTCCAAAAAGGCTTGGGTTCGAAGGTGAACTTGAGTACTGCCTTTCATCCTCAGACTGATGGGCAAGCAGAACGTACTATTCAGACTTTAGAGGATATGTTGAGGGCTTGTGTGATCGATTTCAAAGGTAATTGGGATGATCACCTATCTCTCATTGAGTTTGCCTACAACAACAGTTATCATTCCAGCATCCAGATGGCTCCATACGAAGCTCTTTATGGGAGAAGATGTAGATCTCCTATTGGATGATTTGAAGTTGGTAAAGCAGGGTTGATAGGACCATATTTAGTTCACCAAGCTATGGAGAAAGTGAAAGTGATTCAAGAGAGGTTGAAAACGGCATAGAGTCGCCAGAAGTCCTACATCGATGTTAGGAGATGGGCGTTAGAGTTTGAAGTAGATGATTGGGTATATTTAAAAGTTTCACCCATGAAGGGGGTTATGAGGTTTGGTAAGAAGGGGAAACTCAGTCCCCGATATATTGGACCTTATCGCATAGTCAAGAGGGTTGACAATGTAGCGTATGAGTTGGAGCTACCACATGAACTAGCAACGTTCCATCTGATATTTCATATTTCTATGTTGAAGAAGTGCATAGGCGATCCTTCATTGATCCTGCCGACTGAAAGTATTAAGATCAAGGATAACTTCTCTTATGAGGAGATTCCTGTTAGGATTTTAGATCGGCAAGTTCGTAGGTTGAGAACAAAGGATGTAGACTCAGTCAAGGTCCTTTGGAGGAACCAATTTGTTGAGAAAGCTACTTGGGAAGCCGAAGAGGACATGAAGAAAAGATATCCACATCTCTTTGAATCCGGGGGAAATGCAGATTAAGGTATTAATTTCCTTCTTAGTGCTCTTTAAATTATAGTGGGCATGTTATTGTTGTTGTTGTTGTTGTTTGCATGGTTGCTTGTTAGGTGTTTGAGTTGATTTTACACTCTTAGCATTGTAAAAAGTAACCTCATACGAGGACGAATGTTCCCAAGGGGGAGATATTGTAACATCCGACAATTTAAAATGAATATGAAGAAGCTTGAAATTTGAAAGTAGTCATTTTTGGAAAAAAAATTTCAGAATCTGGAAATTTGGCTAGATTCAAAAATCTGGAAATTTGGCTAAGTGTGGAAATCAGTGTGTTTTTGGCCAATTTTGAGCAGTCATAACTCCTAGCTCAGGATGATTCAGGAGTAGTTCCAGTTATGTTTGGAAAGACCTTGGAACGATCTTTCCAACACCACCGAGTTTGCTCGATTCCGAGTTCATATGAGCGAGTTATACCCTTTGAAAGTTGGGCAGTTGGCCGGGAGTCCATCCAGAAATTTAAGGGCATTTTCGTCTTTTCAAAAATTATTTCTTTTGAGGTTATATTAGTGTGTTAGATTGATTTTTGATCAGTTTCTCTCATTTTTGAAGAGTGAAAGTTAGGGTTCTTGAGTGAAGAAAAGAAGAAGAGAAAAAGAAGAGAAGAAGAAGAGGAGATCAAGGAGTTTCCGTCAAAGATTGTCGTGGAAATCGTCGGGGGAGTGTTGACACCCAATTTCGACCCTCCCCAATATAAATTAATCATCGAGCTTCCTAAATTCTAAACGATTTGAAATAATTAGCTTCATAAAATTCAAAATAATTTTCAAGTCATTTTAAGTAGTTTTGTCATTTTTATAAATTTTAAAATAATAAATATGATATTTTATATAATTATGTGTCAAATTAGTATATTTTATAAATATTCGAAAATTGTCTCAAAATGATTTTAGTCTTATTTAAACATTTGGCTATTTGGTTTAAATTAATTAATAACTTATATTTCTAGTTAATTAGTTTATAGTTAAGTTAATTATTATATAATTATGTGTCTAATTAGTACATTTTATAAATATTTGAAAAGCATATCAAAAATTTTTTATTTTTTTTTAGCTAAGTGTTTTACTAACTTAGTTTAATTTAAATCATAATTACGATTACGAATTAATTAGTCCATATTTAAATTAATTATATTATTATTAAGTTAACTATTTTACTTCGTTAAGATCAAGAAGCTCGTTAATTAATTAACTTAATTCGTCTTATTTAGGTTTTAGCCGAATATGTTAATTTAATTAAATTTGGCTATTGCTTAAACTCCAAATCTAGCCAACCTAATTTTATCCCTAACCCATTTAAAGGGGCCCAAAATTTGGGCCATTCCAGAATTTCCAACAATAACAATACCCATCAGCCCATTCCATACGTACAACAGCATACACATGAACTAATCCAATTTTCCAACAATTCCCAACAAATAAGCCCACTCTTTTCTCCCCGACCCGACCCACCTCCATTTTCCTTCACGATAGCAACCCGAACGTCCCTCTCTTCTTTCTCAAACGCTAACAAAGAGCCCTAATACGACGTAACAGCAAAAAAAATGCTTGCAATCTCATGGCGTAAACGCAAAGGGTAGACGGAAAGCGAGTGCACGGGCAGGCGTGCATTTTTCTTGTCTTCTTCCCAATGTCCCTTTCGATTATTAATATCGCAAAGAAGGTACAAGCACGCGTTTCTCCCCTTTCCTCTTCCGGAATAGGTTGAAATCGCAAGAGGAAAGGTGCCTCACCGAATTGGTGAAAGAGTTTTTGATTTTGAATTTTGAATTTGGGCTTTGGTTTACGGAATTTTTGTTCGTTTCCCCCATTTTTCTGAGCCCTATTTCCCTTCTATATAATGGCTCTTGTTCACTGTTGGAGGGGGGAGGGATTCTGTTTTGAGATTAGGATATAGAAATTCATAGTTCATAAAAAAGAAAGGGATTTTGGAAGTTGGCAAATAGAGAGTTGATAGCTGAACAGAAGCATTCTCAAATAGCTTCAAAAAGATCGAAGTTCTCTTCGGATTTGGTTTCTTCTTTCTCGAGATCGTCGGGGCTCGCCAGAGTGTTCAAAATCTCATCCCGGTGGTGAAGTTCTTCCTCGCTACTCGCTCGTTTGTTGTCCGCTTTGCCGCACTCGAAAAGGTAAACTCTATTCTTGTTCGTGTCATTTATTTCTTAAGGTATAAATTGCTCATCGCTTGAAGGTTGTAAGCTAGATAAATGCTGAAATTCGAAAATAATCTTGACTTGCTCTAAAATTCAAAAACAGTTCAGGTGCTAAGTCTATACGTGATATTATTCATGTTTATTTAGCATAGTAATCGGCTAGGCTTTGACTTGTTGGTTTCATGTCTGCCCCTTTCAACCATGTTTTCTCCTTGTTCTTTTATAGCTCGTTTAGTGATCATTGTTAAGACTCGTTTTCTGCCCATTTTGGCTACTTTTGTCATGCACTCTGTTAATTTGTTTGGAGATTTACATCTGATTCTTAGAGTATAGATTTTGGTTTCGTATAGCTCATCATGGTGCTCTCCCCGATCGTTTCTAAATGCCGGAGCACAATTATTAATGTATATCGGGGATGATTTGTGTAGGAACAAAGCTTTTAACTTCATTCTAGCATCACACAATCTTTTCTTCCTTTATTTTCTTTACTATTCTTAAGCATGGTAGATTACAACATACATCTTCCTTTACTGTTTGGAGCTTACTGTCGGTTAGGAATGAAAAATTGTTTATGAGCATTCCTTCAATGATGAGCTGAATATTGGACTATCACAGACTGCTTTTTCCTAGGATTTTAGTGCTTCTCAGCCTTCCTCATTCCATTTTTGAGCTGATAATATTGATTAATGTTGTGGCCCGTTTGCTCTCCTCGTTATTCACATATATTTGCTCTTGAATGTTCATCATTGCCTTACGCTTGCATGATCAATTGCACAAAAATATGTGGTCACTAATTGATTATAATCTAGTCATTGTACTTTAGGGGAACTTTAAATAGGATATTATTACATCTATCACTGGGGCATTGGCATTGTTTAATTTTGACCATAGTTTTTAGTGTCTTAGAACGTTGAAGTGCCATTTGTATTGGTTTTAAAGTAATCATGTGGTATGCCTTATTGTCTATTTATAGTGTTTAATTTAAAGTGCATTAGTATATGAGTTTATTATTTACAACTCCTTACACTAAATCGATGTTCCTTCACTTACCTTTTTGTGTTTTGCGTTGCATGTGTAATACTATCCGAGTTCAATTTGGACTCCACTCTTGCATATCCTTGAGTCGGATTGAGTTATCCTCATATATTAGGTGAAAAGGAAGCTGAAACAGGCCTTGGAAGTCTGAAAAGCAGGCTGTATACACGTTGTATACAGAGGAATATGCAAAATACATGCAGTATACATCCTGTATACACGATATATAGGCCTAAACATCGATATACAGGTCCAAAAATTGAAACAGGTGTTCCGGAAGCTGAATTAGGTTGTATACATTTGGTATACAGCCTTATATACAAGAAAAATGGGCTGCATTCATACGATATACACTGATATACAACCAGTGTATACAAAAACGGGAATTGAGCCTAAGCACAAAAATTCAGCGAATTTGGCCCAAAAGGAGGCCCAAATTCAATTCCTCCCTACTCTTTAATTATTTAATTATGATTATTTATTGTTTATTGCGTAACTTTTAAATTGTTAACTAACCTAATTAAGTTCCCCAAACGATAAGTTAATTTCTTTACATTGGCTTACCTTTAATATATTCTTATATTTGTTTTTGTTTTGTCTTACTAATCAAATATATTGGCCATGTTTCATTTTTAATTAAATCTTTTGTCTTTAAAAGGACATGTTTTGAATACCTCTTCCTTTAATCATTTTGCTTATTTAAATGGTTTTAAGTTAACACTTTTCTCAAATGAACTAAAATAAAATAAAATTGTGTGTGTTCTCTTTTTATCAATTGATTTAAATGGTCCCATGCTTTAATTGGTTCAAATTATTATCTTAAAAAATGAATTAAATAAATTTTAATTAATCTAGTTTTATTGAAATTCTAATTACTCGTATCACAAGTCCAATGTGTCATTTTGAATTCTTTTTTTCTAAAAAAGAAAAATGTGTCGTTTGTCTAATTATTTTCTTAAAATTAATTAAATATCGTAATTTATTTAAATATTCTTATGTTAAATTTCTCAAAATTAGTCAAAGTCATTTTAGTCAAATCGCCGGTCAACCGCAAGTTAGCGGACATTCCGAGGGCCTAACACCTTCTCGGAATGTACATTGAACTTGAACCCTTGTTTTCAATCGATTTTATCTGTTTGAATCTTTTGAAAAACCTTATATTTTTCTTGATTTTTACTAAAAAATTAAGTGGCGACTCTGTCCTTTTTGGAAACCCGATTTCTCTTAAACCATAAGTTTAATCGGTTTTTTTCGAAAACTCAGTCATTTTTCCCTTTCTATATATTTTTAAATAAAACAGAAATGGCGACTCTGCTGGGGACTTAATTAAGTTCTAACCATAAGATTTGACTTATGTGATTAACTGTTATTGACTGTTGAATTGTTTGTTTGTGCTTAAAGTGCTTAAACTGTTGTAACTGTCATTGCATTTCATGGCATCTTCCTATTATCTGTATAGTATATTAAGGACGGTTTCTGCATAATCGCAGCCGGACTTTTTATACTCAACCCTTTTTCGAAAGGATTGACAATTTATTGGTACGTCATGCGTCCAATGGTTGTCGTGAATTTCAGCCTAAGTTGTCCACTTGGGTTCCCGGTCTTTCAAAGCCACTTTTAGTCAACTAGTGTAGAGCGAAACCAAATCCCAATTTTTAGCGCATTTTGGACTAGGTCGACCCAACACCCAAGGCGTGTTGGGCCCATTAGAAGCCCCCGTTGTGTCGATTTGACCCATTGGTCAATAAAAGACAATCATGCTTATGTGTTTAAATTTGAAGGATGTATACTTCATTTGGCAAAACATTGTCTCTTGGGATTGGGAGTTTAATAGTTTATTCGAGTCAAAGAAGCATCAACTTACCATTTCATCCAAAAGCGTGGACATTCGGAGATGACAAGAAATAAAAAAGAAAGACCATCCATGGAAGCATAGTTTAGATTGTACCCTGCGCGGGACTGATATTTTGTATCCCATTTCCCTATATGTATCCCCTTTCAGTTTTATTCATAAAATTTGTATAAATTTGGGTTTCGAGGCAATGCAATGTTTCAAACGGCGAGATACATCCTTCAATTCGCTAGGCCTACCCTTGGCATAAAAGGGTCACGTGCATGTTTAGGACGCGATATTTGTCTATTTAGTTGTGTGCTTTAACTGTTTACGTGGTACGTTGCTTTGAATGAGGACATCCTTAGCCCACTCATTTTCAAAATTTTCCAAAAAAGTAAAAATAAAAATTCCTACAATATCAAATACAAGTCACTACCAAAATGTCCGACCAAAATTCCACGAGTCTTGAGTTTCTCAGTCAGAAATAAAATCCTACTACCAAATCCTAAATGTTACTATATCATCTCAGGAAAGGTGAAATTGCTGCTAAGATGGAAAAAGACAAGAATGTCGAAGTGAAAACGACTGAAGAGAGTCTAAGGATGAAACTGCGTCGACTCAAACAAGAGATTCAAGAGATGGGAGAAAGAAGAACAGAAGTAGAATTAGCCACCGCAGCTGCGCAAGCCAAAAGTGCAGCACTGAATGCGGAGTTAGCAGCTAAGATGACAAGATATGCTGTCATGAACGAGAAGACGATTGCTATGCGGAAGGAACATGATGCTTTCAACAATGATATAACCGTGAGGCTTCAAAAACTACATGAAAAATACCATTTCTTCAACCAAGAGGCCACCAACAGTGGTCCTGAAGGCACTGGACCTGAATCTGTTGAAGAGGAACTTGAGGAGGAAATTGTCTATAGACCTCCTGTCAAGGGAAGGTGGAAAGAAGAGAATGAGGAAACCGCCCTTGAAGCATATGAGTTTACCCCCCGTGGCTAGTACGGCAGTCAGAGGAAGGAGCTTCGGTGAAGGCACCATCTATCTTTTAGGAGCTTTCTTATCTGTTTTTCACTTTCCTTGTAATCACTAGAAATGAATGAATGAAAATGAAAATTTCCTTTGTATTCGAACTACGTAGGGCCTGAATTCTCCTTCGGAGATACGTAGGCAGCCTTTCACGGCCCGGCCCCTATCTTTTTCAAATTTTCTTTTCCCCCTCTTTCATTCTACAAGGAAACCTTGGGTTCAGATTAACAAACGCCAGAAGATGCAGCAAGAAGACCTTAGCTCAATGCAATTTAGCCTTTCTGAGTCATTAGCCTCGATATAAAAACAAGTAAATTCCTGCTTGTCAAAAATCAGTCCCCATTATTCGTGGGTTAACATGTTCTCAGACAAAGCAACTTTTATGTGTTTACCTGCTTTTTATGTGATATCTTGCATTATTCATCCAGAACTAATACTGACAGATTTGCCTTTGAGTTGTTCTTCTCTACAGGTAGTTAGAACTGATCTGTGTTGATACGCTGGCTGAACATCCTTATTTTACCAGATCAAAAGGGCCTACAGATTCCTTTCCCAGTCAAAGTTCACAAAAGGGAAAAGCAACAATGGGTGATAACAACGAAGAAACCAGCCTTACTGATGTCGTGGTGGCCCAGCCCGCCCTTGCTGATCAGAATGAACTGATCCTACAGTTGATGCAACAAATTGCAGAGATGAGGGTCGAGATGCAGAGGAGACAAGATTTGCCTCCTCCGATTTTTGCTGTTAACGCTCAACCAGACGGAAGACCTCCGGTTCAAATTCCTCCTCCTAACGTGGAACAAGCTCAAAACCTTCCTTCGAGTCCTGCTCGTAATCCTTCCATCATTGACCTTACCACCCAAAACCCCCACTACGCCTCAGCCTCTTATCAAACAACACCCCCTCCTCAAAATACCAACCTCCAAGCACCACTCCCTTTTTCCAATGCAAACCACCAAACTGGCCTACCCCCTCAAAGCCAAAATGTTAACCGCCCGCACATTTCCCTCCATTACCAAAATCAACATACCAAGCCCCAGACTTTCCCTCAAAATTACCAAGCCACTCAAAATGCCCAAAGTCCTTCCATTGCTCCACCACTACCACAAAACGCCACCTTCCAAATACCCGTCCCCAACGAGCATGACGCCCATGGTTCGGAGCTCGACCACTATGAGGAGAGGGAGAGAGAGTGGAGGTCAAAGGAAGAGACCGCCAAGATAGATATGAAGGAGGAAATTAGAAAAGCCATGAAGGAGCTGAACTGCATTCCTGAGGTCGCCGGATTGAGCTATGAAGACTTGTGCATTCACCCAAATTTGGACCTCCCAGAAGGGTTCAAGGTGCCAAAATTCGACATCTTCGGAGGAACGGGGAACCCCTTAGCACACTTGAGGGCCTACTGTGACCAACTCGTGGGAGTTGGGAGAGACGAAGCTTTGTTAATGCGGCTTTTTAGCCGAAGTTTGAACGGAGATGCTCTAGAATGGTTTACGTCTCATGAGGCGAAACAGTGGTCTAGCTGGAACGCTTTGGCTAAGGATTTCGTTGAACGATTCGCCTACAATGTAGAGATCGTTCCTGACCGTTACTCATTGGAGAAGATGAAGCAGAAGTCGACTGAGAGTTACCGAGAATTCGCATATAGATGGCGAAAGGAGGCAGCTAGAGTTAGACCTCCCATGTCAGAAAAGGAAATTGTTGAAGTGTTTGTGCGGGTGCAGGAGCCCGAATATTATGATAGAATCATGTTGCTCGTTGGAGCAAAATTTGCTGAGATAGTCAAGGTAGGTGAGACTATCGAGGACGGATTGAGAACCGGGAAGATTGCCCGTGTAGCTGCCTCGCCCGGATCTTCGGGCTTGTTGAAGAAGAAAAGAGAGGATGTGTCCTCTATCTCTTATGAGGGGAGGAAGACCCCGAAGAAGTCATCGTCATACCAAGGTCGTCCTCGACCTTCACAGAGTTCGTACCCAGCTTGTTATGCACATGTTGATTACCAAAACACCCCTCCCACCGATTACCAAAACACCCTCTTCCCAGCTATCAAAATACTCCTCCTCTTAGCTACCAAATTTCCCCTACTATCTACCAAACTCCCCTCCAGCCTTACCAGACTTCATCTCATCACTACCGAAATGCCGCCCCCAACTGTGCCAACATTCAGACAAATTATCAAACGCCTCCCCCAATGTACCAAACCCCAGCTCCACTTTACCAAAATACCTCCTCGAACTACCAAGCTCCACAACCAAACTACCAAACCAATTCATATCCCAGATATCAAGCCCCCCGTCCAAACGCTCCAAATTATCGTCAAATGCCTCCTCCGCAACAAGGCAATTACGATCCCTCCCGTCCTAGATTTGAGAAGAAGCCCGCTAGAAATTTCACTCCGCTTGTTGAAAGCCGAACAAAGTTGTTCGAGCGATTAATCCGGCAGGATATATTCATCCAGTGGGTCCCAAGCCGGTTGACACTAGCTCAAAGTTTTACAAACCTAATCAGAGGTGCGCGTATCACTCCAACAGTGTTGGACATGATACCGAAGACTGCATCAATCTGAAGCATAAGATCCAAGACCTGATTGACCAGAATGTGGTCTCTCTTCAGACAGTCGCGCCCAATGTCAATAGTAACCCTTTGCCAAATCACGGAGGCGCCACTATCAATATGATAGAGACAGATGATGATTGGTGCGTGACGAAGGCAATAGTTCCGATTGCTCCTGATGAACTAGAAAGGGCTGTAGCTTCATTGAGCATCAGAGAGAAGAAAGAGTTTGTGATTCTGACACCCGAGAAGGTTGTTGCCTTGGTGCCACGAGAAACTCTTACCCTACCAAAATTTGTGATTGAAACGGCTGTTACTCAAGGCATGACCAGATCTGGCAGGTGCTACACGCCGGAAGAATTGGCCCAAGGAGGGCAGAAGAAGGACCAAACAAAGAGGCCGATCAGTGAAGCCGAGGCCGAGGAGTTCTGGAGAAAAATGCAGCCGAAAGATTATTCGATTGTGAAGCATTTGGAGAAGACGCCTGCTCAGATCTCTGTGTGGGCCTTATTGATGAGTTCGCAGTTACATAGGCAAGCTCTGATGAGGGCTTTGGATGATACTTATGTGCCTGTGGGTACTAACAGTGATAATTTAGCAGCCATGATAAATCAGGTCATCCGAGGACACCGAATCAGTTTCTGTGACGAAGAGCTACCCTTTGAAGGGAGGATGCACAACAAAGCTCTGCACGTCACCTGCATGTGTCGAGACAAGATAATTAATCGCGTCTTGGTCGATGATGGATCCGGTCTTAATATTTGCCCACTTTCGACTCTGAGGCGGTGAAATTCGACTTGGGAAAGCTTCACTGAACCAAGTCAATGTGAGGGCCTTTGATGGGGTACAAAGAGACACATTGGGTGCGGTAAACTTGGATATTCGGGTGGGTCCTGCGGATTTTAACGTGGAGTTCCGTGTGTTGGATATCAACACCAGCTTACAACTTGCTTCGGGAAGACCGTTTATTCATATGGCCGGGGTCTGTGTCTTCTACCCTTCACCAATTAATGAAGTTTCTCTGGAAGGACAAAGAATTGGTCATTTATGGTGAAGGCAGTCATTCCAATGGGTACGCATCGGTCGTTGATGATGTCTCTCGGGGTTGTGATTTCTATACGGTGGAGCTGGTAAATGCCACCGGTGATGACTTGGTTCCACAACCTCCTATGCCTGTCGTGTACAAGATGATTGCTACTGTCATGCTCCAGAATGGTTTCGAACCAGGTTTTGGATTGGGGAAGCATTTCCAAGGAATCGTTGAGCCTATCCAAATTCCCGCCAAAGGAGCAAAGTTTGGTTTGGGATATGTCCCAACGAGATGATGAAGCGAGAGATGAAGAACAAGAATGGTGATCAAGCATTGGCCAGGCCAATTCCTCATCTTTACCAGTCATTCCCGGTGCGAGGATATGTCAATGATGATGGTCTCGGGAAGGAATCTTGGGCCTTTTGAGGAGATTGATACGGTCATCGAAGAAGAAGCTGGGACATCGGGCATCCGTGATGCGGGGCCCGAGGAGCAATTGCGGGGTGGACCTCCACACCGCTCCCGATTTCCCGCTCATTCGGGTAGAAAAGACATGCGTCTTTGTTTGTTTAAAAATCGGTGGTAGTCCGGAAGAGGCCCGAGACCCACCCTTTATGCAGTGTTATTTGTTTGAAATTTTTGAATTCCCTTGTGATGTTTCAAAAGGCAAAATGGCCCTCGGCCATTGCCAAAGTTTGTGCTTGTCTTTCAATTTAAATGAAAAGCCTCTTTTATCAAATTTGTTTGTTTACTTATCGGTTTATATTTTACTTTCCTAACTTTGTTTATTTATGATTTCAGTAATATTAATTTAAAACCTGCCAATGTCATGTCATGTCATGAACCGAGTGAACAAAATGAGGCGGATGATGATGAGTGTGGAGAATATGAAGAAGAAAATGAGGTTCCCGAACATGTTGCCGAAGAGTTTCGACAATTTGAAAGTCAACATAAGCCAAATTTGGAAGAAACCGAAATTGTGAATCTCGGAGATGAGGAATGTGTCAAAGAAGTAAGAATCAGTGTCCATCTGACGGAATCCCAAAGAGGAGACTTGGTTTATTTGCTCAGGGAGTATATTGATGTATTTGCCTGGTCTTATAAAGATATGCCGGGGCTGAGCACGAATATGGTGTCCCATAAGTTGCCAATCAATCCAGATTTCAGTCCAGTAAAACAAAAGACTCGGAAGTTCAAGCCTGAGTTAAGTTTGAAGATCAAAGAGGAGATTACGAAGGAAAAGACAGCTTTCATCACGCCCTGGGGCGTATATCATTATCGCGTGATGCCTTTTGGTCTCAAGAACGCCGGTGCTACTTACATGAGGGCTATGACAACCATCTTTCACGATATGATTCACAAAGAGATCGAAGTATATGTAGATGATGTCATAATCAAGTCCCGCGAGAGTTCAGATGAGTTTTTAGGAAGGTTGAACTACATCGGTCGGTTTATAGCTCAATCCACCGTGGTGTGTGAGCCCATCTTTAAGTTGTTGAAAAAAGATGCCTCGACCAAGTGGACCGAAGAATGTCGATCGCTCTTGATGCTATCAAGAACTATTTGTCCAATCCACCGGTGTTGGTCCCTCCGCGAAAGGGAGTCCGTTATTGCTATATTTGTCGGTCTCAGATAATGCATTGGGGTGCGTACTTGGTCAACATGACGAAACTGGGAAGAAAGAGCGAGCCATTTATTATTTGAGCAAAAAGTTCACTCCATATGAGTCTCGTTACACTCTTTTGGAGAGAACATGTTGCGCTTTGACTTGGATCGCTCAAAAGTTGAGACATTATTTGTCTTCTTATACCACATACCTTATTTCCGGATGGACCCGTTGAGGTATATTTTCCGAGAAAAGCAATGCCGATCGGAAGTTGGCTAAATGGCAAATGCTTTTGAGTGAATTTGACATCGTGTACGTGACTCGAGAGAAGGCGATAAAGGCACAAGCCTTAGCTGATCATCTTGCAGAGAATCCAGTTGATGAAGAGTATGAACCGCTCAAGACCTATTTTCCCGACGAGGAAGTTTCATTTGTGGGTGAAGATATTTCGAGGCATACCCCGGTTGGAGAGTATTCTTTGATGGGGCGGCGAATCATCAAGGGAAAGGTATCGGAGCGGTCTTAGTGTCGGAATCGGTCAACACTACCCTATGGCGGCTAAACTCCGATTCAATTGCACGAACAATATGGCTGAGTATGAAGCTTGTATCCTTGGTTTGAAGATGGCCATCGACATGAATATTCATGAGCTTTTGGTTATTGGAGATTCGGATCTGCGATTCATCGAGTTCAAGGGGAATGGGCCATGAAAAATCCAAAGATCACACCGTATGTGCGGTATATACGAAGTTGTGCAAGAGATTTCGCAAGATTGAGTTCGAGACACACTCCCGAGGATACAAAATGAGTTGGCCGATGCTCTTGCCACCATCGCGTCAATGATCAAGCATCCGGATACAAGTTATATTGATCCAAAGGGATATAGAGGTAAAAGAGCAAACCTGTCCACTGTTCACATGTTGAAGCGGAACCCAGATGGTTTACCTTGGTATTTTGACATCAAGAAGTATTTAGAGGACGGGACCTATCCTGAGAATGCAACGTTTAACCAGAAGAAGTCGATACGCCGTATGGCCCTCAATTTCTTTACAAGTGGGGAAGTTCTTTACAGGAGAACTCCAGATTTAGGTCTTCTCAGATGTGTTGATGCTAGTGAAGCTGCGAAGCTTCTGGAACAAATACATGCCGGAGTTTGTGGTACTCATATGAATGGACTCACTTTGTCGAGGAAGGTCCTTCGAGCCGGCTATTTTTGGATGACTATGGAACATGATTGTTGCCAGTTTGTGCAGAAATGTCATAAATGTCAAGTGCATGGTGATTTAATTCGAGTGCCGCCTCACGAGCTCAACGCCATGAGTTCACCTTGGCCATTTGTAGCTTGGGGCATGGATGTCATTGGTCCGATAGAGCCAGCCGCTTCTAATGGACACGAGATTCATTTTGGTTGCCATCGACTACTTCACCAAGTGGGTAGAAGCAGCTTCGTACAAATCGGTAACCAAGAAAGTTGTAGCCGATTTTGTTCGTAACAACCTGATATGTAGGTTTGGAATACCGAGAATCCATCATTACTGATAATGGAGCGAATCTTAACAGTCACTTGATGAAAGAAATATGTGAACAATTCAAGATTACTCACCGGAATTCCACCGCCTATCGTCCCCAAATGAACGGAGCTGTAGAAGCCGCCAACAAGAACATAAAGAAGATTTTGAGGAAGATGATTGAAAATCGCAGAGGTTGGCACGAGATGTTGCCATATGCTTTGTTGGGTTACAGAACAACTGTCAGAACATCAGTTGGAGCTACTCCATATTTGCTAGTATATGGAACAGGTGATACCGAATGGGTTCGCAAGCGCATCGATCGTTAACATTGATTGATGAGAAGAGGATGGTTGCTTTGTCTGTCATGGACAACTGTATCGACGGAGAATGACTCGTGCTTTTCACAAGAAAGTAAGATACGGGACATTTGAAGTTGGTCGATTAGTTCTTAAGCGCATTTTCCCTCATCGGGATGAATATAAAGGAAAATTTGCACCAAATTGGCAAGGACCCTACATGGTTCGTAAAGTATTATCCGGAGGTGCCTTGGTCCTCTCGGAGATGGATGGCACCGAATGGCCGAAACCAATCAACTCAGATGCTGTCAAGAGATATTACGTGTGAAGTTTCAGTTTATATTTCTGTCATTCCCTTGTAATCGTTCTATTTGCCTGTAATCGCTTTGTTTAGAATTTTATCCCTCTTGTAATGAACTACGTCTGACCTGAATTCTCAAGAATGAGATACGTAGGCGGCCTATGTCGGCCTCGGTCACCCCTTTACTCCTTTTAAAATATTTCCTTTAGTATTTGAACTACGTTCGACCTGAATTCTCAAGAATGAGATACGTAGGCGGCCTATGTCGGCCTCGGTCGGTTTCTTTGTAAATTTCTTATTTATGTAAATCTCTGAGGGGGAACTACGTTTGACCTGATTCCTGCCTCAACGGGATACGTAGGCGCCACAAGGGCTCGGTCATATTTCCCGTAAGGATTTCTATTTCTCTTTATAATAGAAGCTGGGACAGAATTTTTGAGAGGGACTCAAAAATTCTCAAGAAGAAGATCTCTCCAACAAAGTTGAGACTGAAGTTACTTTGAGATTTGCAACTGGGACGGAATTTTTGAGAATATCTCAAAAATTTCGTGATTTGCGCACCAACGATTAAAGATAAGCCAAGACAGTTAACTGGGACAAAATTTTTTGAGAAAGACCTCAAAAATTTCAACTGAGTTTATCGGCAATTTAGAACAACTTTGAATACTTCCCAATGAGTAATCAGATAGATCTCGAGACATCATTCCAAAGGTGTTCATTAAGTTTGACGTGACATGACACTTGACAGTGACTTTTTCCAAATATTACTTTTGAAAATCCATTTTCCTTAAAACTTTTCCTCCATGTTTCATTTATTTTGCATAAAAATGTTTTGTTTTATCTATCGAGAAGCGGGAGATCGGAGAAATCAATCGGAGATAGCAAAACAAGGAGCAGACGACGGCGAAGAGATCGACACGAGATCGGTTCGCTCTTAAACTAACAATTTTTCTCGTGGATACGAAGGCTTATAGGTTTTCCTCAAAATCAACATATTCCTCCATTTAATGGACATGGAGAAGTCAAAGGGCGGAGAGCTCCCCAAATTGACAACTTTTCTCGTGGATGCAGGAAATATCTTATGCTTCTTATACTAAGAATTGGGAATATGAGTAGCATTACTTTATTCAAATTCTCAGCAAGGCAAGGTTCATTGAACATGCAATTATGTTCGGAGATGGGGCAAACGAAAATCTTGAAGAGAGAAATATTATTACTTTCCAAAGAACTAAAGACACTTGGAAGATATTTATCTCGCATTATATTATCAAATATGATAATATTCTTATCCTCGAAGGCTATTTATATTGTGTTGTCGAATGAGACGATACCACTACCCGGAGAATCATTTATATCGTATCGTCAAATGAGATGATACCACTACTCCGAGGGTCATTTTTATTTACATTGTCGACTGAGACAATACCACTACCCGGAGAATCATTTATATCGTATCGTCAAATGAGATGATACCACTACTCCGAGGGTCATTTTTATTTACATTGTCGACTGAGACAATATCACTACCTGAAGAGTCATTTATATCGTATTGTCAAATGAGATGATACCACTACTCCGATGGTCATTTTTATTTGTATTGTCGATTGAGACGATACCGCCGTTCCAGAAGATACCCAGAAGATCACATATGTTGCTCGGTGAAACATTATCTTCATTTGGTATCAGGGAGGCATCATCAAGAGAAACAAGTCATGCATCGCGAAGAAGCCATGCATAAGCAAGAGAAGATTCATACATCGCGAGAAAAGAGATTCATGCATTGCAAGAAAGGATTCATGCATCGCGAGAAAAGAGATTCATGCATTGCAAGAGAAAGATTCATGCATCGCGAAAAAAGAGATTCATGCATTGCAAGAGAAAGAAATCATGCATAGTAAGAAGAAGACCATGCATAGCAAGAGGAAGAAGTCGGGCATAGTGGGAAAAGATTCATGCATCGCAGGAAGAGATTCATGCATCGCGAAGAAGCCATGCATAGCAAGAGGAAATCCATGCATAGCAAGAGAAAGAAATCATGCATCGCGAAAAGAAGTCATGCATCGCGGAAAAGTCATGCATTATAAGAGAAGATTCATGCATTGCGGGAAAAGTCATGCGTTGCAAGATAAAGAAATCATGCATTGCGGGAAAGAGATTTATGCATAGCAAGAAGAAGCAACCATGCATAGCAAGAGAAAATGACATGCATCGCGGGAAAGAGATTCATGCACAGCAAAGAGAAGGATTCATGCATCGCGGAAAAGAAATTATGCATTGCAAGAGAAAAATTTACCCATCACAAGAAGATCAACATCGACTGCATCATTTTTTCTTTACAAAATGACATCAAGAGAATTATTAACAACGACGTCAGGAGAACTGTCAACATATTTACATCAACTTATTTATTACTTTGACATCAAAGGAAGAGTACATTGAAGATCATATTGCAAATATGAGATACAAACTTTATTTGCTTAATGTCCAGTCCGATAGAGTTGACGTCAAATATTCAAAGAGAACAATTAAGTGTCAACACGGTAAAAGACACTGTCTCCCATTTGAATTGCATTTTTCATGCTAATGAGTTTATCTCAGTCTTTGTCGAGAGCATCCAAGAGGATGAATTCTCAAAACAAACCACAGGTGCGGACGACATCAAAAAGGACGCAGCACAACGTGGAACTTTTTCTTAGCGGCGAACTGGGACATAGTCCAGAGAGGAGTGTCAAACTCTTAGGACGCGAGCAGAGGAGCGACTTCCACCGTAATCAAACCGCACCCCTATCAGAAGGCATGTGGGTTTTTCTTAGGTTTGTCGGTCTCAGTTTCGCTTCCGAAAATTTTTGGCCTCTACCGGAAGCGGCTTTCCAATCTGAGTGACAATACACCAAGAGCTTTGAGAATTATGTCCGTGTAAGTTCTTAATTATGGATGTGAAGTGCACCACATTCATGGCTAAGAGGTTGCAAGCCTCTTTTTCATACTCAACTTGCTTTGTCACTTTTCCAGAACCAAAGGTTATCTTGCATAATAGATTTCCTTTTCAACCGATAGAGTCGAACTACAAGCGGCGATTCCTAATGTTTAAGGATATGTAGGCGGGCTCAATGTTGAAAAATTCGGTTGTACTCCAAATTCCCTTGTAAATCTTACTCTTGAGCATTTCGATCCCTTCATAATTCGGTATCGGAATAGCTTTTGATTTCTTGCAAAATCGTGCGTCAAATCAAGCGTATCGAACTACAAGTGGCCTGAATTCTCTTATAGCCTGAGATATGTAGGAAACCCATTTCTGGGGTTCGGCCATAATTCCTAAAGTCCGTACCAAAATCCCTCTCCTAAAGGATGAAGATGTGATTGGTCAAAATTGGATTTGTCAATTTCATTTTCCTCGAATTTCTTGCATCAATGCAAGTAAAATGAGGGACAGTTGTTGACACCCAATTTCGACCCTCCCCAATATAAATTAATCATCGAGCTTCCTAAATTCTAAACGATTTGAAATAATTAGCTTCATAAAATTCAAAATAATTTTCAAGTCATTTTAAGTAGTTTTGTCATTTTTATAAATTTTAAAATAATAAATATGATATTTTATATAATTATGTGTCAAATTAGTATATTTTATAAATATTCGAAAATTGTCTCAAAATGATTTTAGTCTTATTTAAACATTTGGCTATTTGGTTTAAATTAATTAATAACTTATATTTCTAGTTAATTAGTTTATAGTTAAGTTAATTATTATATAATTATGTGTCTAATTAGTACATTTTATAAATATTTGAAAAGCATATCAAAAAATTTTTATTTTTTTTTTTCTAAGTGTTTTTTTAACATAGTTTTATTTTAATCATAATTACGATTCTCGAATTAATTAGTCCATATTTAAATTAATTATATTATTATTAAGTTAACTATTTTACTTCGTTAAGATCAAGAAGCTCGTTAATTAATTAACTTAATTCGTCTTATTTAGGTTTTAGCCGAATATGTTAATTTAATTAAATTTGGCTATTGCTTAAACTCCAAATCTAGCCAACCTAATTTTATCCCTAACCCATTTAAAGGGGCCCAAAATTTGGGCCATTCCAGAATTTCCAACAATAACAATACCCATCAGCCCATTCCATACGTACAACAGCATACACATGAACTAATCCAATTTTCCAACAATTCCCAACAGCAGCGGCCCACTCTTTTCTCCCCTGACCCGACCCACCTCCATTTTCCTTCACGATAGCAACCCAGAACGTCCCTCTCTTCTTTCTCAAACGCTAACAGCAGCCCCAATACGACGTAACAGCAAAAAATGCTTGCAATCTCACGGCGTAAACGCAAAGGGTAGACGGAAAGCAGTAGCAGACGGGCAGTCTGCATTTTTCTTGTCTTCTTCCCAATGTCCCTTTCGATTATTAATATCGCAGCAGTGGTACAAGCACGCGTTTCTCCCCTTTCTCTTCCGGAATAGGTTGAAATCGCAAGAGGAAAGGTGCCTCACCGAATTGGTGAAAGAGTTTTTGATTTTGAATTTTGAATTTGGGCTTTGGTTTACGGAATTTTTGTTCGTTTCCCCCATTTTTCTGAGCCCTATTTCCCTTCTATATAATGGCTCTTGTTCACTGTTGGAGGGGGGAGGGATTCTGTTTTGAGATTAGGATATAGAAATTCATAGTTCATAAAAAAGAAAGGGATTTTGGAAGTTGGCAAATAGAGAGTTGATAGCTGAACAGAAGCATTCTCAAATAGCTTCAAAAAGATCGAAGTTCTCTTCGGATTTGGTTTCTTCTTTCTCAGATCGTCGGGGCTCGCCAGAGTGTTCAAAATCTCATCCCGGTGGTGAAGTTCTTCCTCGCTACTCTGCTCGTTTGTTGTCCAGTTTGCTGCACTCAGAAAGGTAAACTCTATTCTTGTTCGTGTCATTTATTTCTTAAGGTATAAATTGCTCATCGCTTGAAGGTTGTAAGCTAGATAAATGCTGAAATTCGAAAATAATCTTGACTTGCTCTAAAATTCAAAAACAATTCGGGTGCTAAGTCTATACGTGATATTATTCATGTTTATTTAGCATAGTAATCGGCTAGGCTTTGACTTGTTGGTTTCATGTCTGCCCCTTTCAACCATGTTTTCTCCTTGTTCTTTTATAGCTCGTTTAGTGATCATTGTTAAGACTCGTTTTCTGCCCATTTTGGCTACTTTTGTCATGCACTCTGTTAATTTGTTTGGAGATTTACATCTGATTCTTAGAGTATAGATTTTGGTTTCGTATAGCTCATCATGGTGCTCTCCTGATCTGTTTCTAAATGCCGGAGCACAACTGTTCTTATTTCAGTCCCTTACTTGAACCTGTAAAAATATGGAAGTTCGTCTCTTGTACTCGTCTTGCTGTATTAATGTATATCGGGGATGATTTGTGTAGGAACAAAGCTTTTAACTTCATTCTAGCATCACACAATCTTTTCTTCCTTTATTTTCTTTACTATTCTTAAGCATGGTAGATTACAACATACATCTTCCTTTACTGTTTGGAGCTTACTGTCGGTTAGGAATGAAAAATTGTTTATGAGCATTCCTTCAACGATGAGCTGAATATTGGACTATCACAGCATCGTTTTTCCTAGGATTTTAGTGCTTCTCAGCCTTCCTCATTCCATTTTTGAGCTGATAATATTGATTAATGTTGTGGCCCGTTTGCTTCCTCGTTATTCACATATATTTGCTCTTGAATGTTCATCATTGCCTTACAGTTTGCATGATCAATTGCACAAAAATATGTGGTCACTAATTGATTATAATCTAGTCATTGTACTTTAGGGAACTTTAAATAGGATATTATTACATCTATCACCAAGGCATTGGCATTGTTTAATTTTGACCATAGTTTTTAGTGTCTTAGAACGTTGAAGTGCCATTTGTATTGGTTTTAAAGTAATCATGTGGTATGCCTTATTGTCTATTTATAGTGTTTAATTTAAAGTGCATTAGTATATGAGTTTATTATTTACAACTCCTTACACTAAATCGATGTTCCTTCACTTACCTTTTTGTGTTTTGCGTTGCATGTGTAATACTATCCGAGTTCAATTTGGACTCCACTCTTGCA
This sequence comes from Solanum commersonii, assembly GCA_029007595.1. Taxonomy (NCBI): domain Eukaryota; kingdom Viridiplantae; phylum Streptophyta; class Magnoliopsida; order Solanales; family Solanaceae; genus Solanum; species Solanum commersonii. Next base: position 1,264,997 of record JAJTWQ010000127.1, on the reverse strand, counting down.
TATCCTTGAGTCGGATTGAGTTATCCTCATATATTAGGTGAAAAGGAAGCTGAAACAGGCCTTGGAAGTCTGAAAAGCAGGCTGTATACACGTTGTATACAGAGGAATATGCAAAATACATGCAGTATACATCCTGTATACACGATATATAGGCCTAAACAGCGATATACAGGTCCAAAAATTGAAACAGGTGTTCCGGAAGCTGAATTAGGTTGTATACATTTGGTATACAGCCTTATATACAAGAAAAATGGGCTGCATTCATACGATATACACTGATATACAACCAGTGTATACAAAAACGGGAATTGAGCCTAAGCACAAAAATTCAGCGAATTTGGCCCAAAAGGAGGCCCAAATTCAATTCCTCCCTACTCTTTAATTATTTAATTATGATTATTTATTGTTTATTGCGTAACTTTTAAATTGTTAACTAACCTAATTAAGTTCCCCAAACGATAAGTTAATTTCTTTACATTGGCTTACCTTTAATATATTCTTATATTTGTTTTTGTTTTGTCTTACTAATCAAATATATTGGCCATGTTTCATTTTTAATTAAATCTTTTGTCTTTAAAAGGACATGTTTTGAATACCTCTTCCTTTAATCATTTTGCTTATTTAAATGGTTTTAAGTTAACACTTTTCTCAAATGAACTAAAATAAAATAAAATTGTGTGTGTTCTCTTTTTATCAATTGATTTAAATGGTCCCATGCTTTAATTGGTTCAAATTATTATCTTAAAAAATGAATTAAATAAATTTTAATTAATCTAGTTTTATTGAAATTCTAATTACTCGTATCACAAGTCCAATGTGTCATTTTGAATTCTTTTTTTCTAAAAAAGAAAAATGTGTCGTTTGTCTAATTATTTTCTTAAAATTAATTAAATATCGTAATTTATTTAAATATTCTTATGTTAAATTTCTCAAAATTAGTCAAAGTCATTTTAGTCAAATCGCCGGTCAACCGCAAGTTAGCGGACATTCCGAGGGCCTAACACCTTCTCGGAATGTACATTGAACTTGAACCCTTGTTTTCAATCGATTTTATCTGTTTGAATCTTTTGAAAAACCTTATATTTTTCTTGATTTTTACTAAAAAATTAAGTGGCGACTCTGTCCTTTTTGGAAACCCGATTTCTCTTAAACCATAAGTTTAATCGGTTTTTTTTGAAAACTCAGTCATTTTTCCCTTTCTATATATTTTTAAATAAAACAGAAATGGCGACTCTGCTGGGGACTTAATTAAGTTCTAACCATAAGATTTGACTTATGTGATTAACTGTTATTGACTGTTGAATTGTTTGTTTGTGCTTAAAGTGCTTAAACTGCTGTAACTGTCATTGCATTTCATGGCATCTTCCTATTATCTGTATAGTATATTAAGGACGGTTTCTGCATAATCGCAGCCGGACTTTTTATACTCAACCCTTTTTCGAAAGGATTGACAATTTATTGGTACGTCATGCGTCCAATGGTTGTCGTGAATTTCAGCCTAAGTTGTCCACTTGGGTTCCCGGTCTTTCAAAGCCACTTTTAGTCAACTAGTGTAGAGCGAAACCAAATCCCAATTTTTAGCGCATTTTGGACTAGGTCGACCCAACACCCAAGGCGTGTTGGGCCCATTAGAAGCCCCCGTTGTGTCGATTTGACCCATTGGTCAATAAAAGACAATCATGCTTATGTGTTTAAATTTGAAGGATGTATACTTCATTTGGCAAAACATTGTCTCTTGGGATTGGGAGTTTAATAGTTTATTCGAGTCAAAGAAGCATCAACTTACCATTTCATCCAAAAGCGTGGACATTCGGAGATGACAAGAAATAAAAAAGAAAGACCATCCATGGAAGCATAGTTTAGGATTGTACCCCTGCGCGGGACTGATATTTTGTATCCCATTTCCCTATATGTATCCCCTTTCAGTTTTATTCATAAAATTTGTATAAATTTGGGTTTCGAGGCAATGCAATGTTTCAAACGGCGAGATACATCCTTCAATTCGCTAGGCCTACCCTTGGCATAAAAGGGTCACGTGCATGTTTAGGACGCGATATTTGTCTATTTAGTTGTGTGCTTTAACCGTTTACGTGGTACGTTGCTTTGAATGAGGACATCCTTAGCCCACTCATTTTCAAAATTTTCCAAAAAAGTAAAAATAAAAATTCCTACAATATCAAATACAAGTCACTACCAAAATGTCCGACCAAAATTCCACGAGTCTTGAGTTTCTCGATCGAAATAAAATCCTACTACCAAATCCTAAATGTTACTATATCATCTCAGGAAAGGTGAAATTGCTGCTAAGATGGAAAAAGACAAGAATGTCGAAGTGAAAACGACTGAAGAGAGTCTAAGGATGAAACTGCGTCGACTCAAACAAGAGATTCAAGAGATGGGAGAAAGAAGAACAGATTTCAACAATGATATAACCGTGAGGCTTCAAAACTACATGAAAAATACCATTTCTTCAACCAAGAGGCCACCAACAAAGGGTCCTGAAGGCACTGGACCTGAATCTGTTGAAGAGGAACTTGAGGAGGAAATTGTCTATAGACCTCCTGTCAAGGGAAGGTGGAAAGAAGAGAATGAGGAAACCGCCCTTGAAGCATATGAGTTTACCCCCCGTGGCTAGTACGGCGCCGAGAGGAGGAGCTTCGGTGAAGGTACCATCTATCTTCTAGGAGCTTTATTATCTGTTTTTCACTTTCCTTGTAATCACTAGAAATGAATGAATGAAAATGAAAATTTTCTTTATATTCGAACTACGTAGGGTCTGAATTCTCCTTGGGAGATACGTAGGCAACCTTTCAAGGCCTGACCCCTATCTTTTTCAAAATTTCTTTTCCCCCTTTTCATTCTACAAGGAAACCTTGGGTTCGATTAACAAACGCCGAAGATGCAGCAAGAAGACCTTAGCTCAATGCAATTTAGCCTTTCGAGTCATTAGCCTCGATATAAAAACAAGTAAATTCCTCGCTTGTCAAAAATCGGTCCCCATTATTCGTGGGTTAACATGTTCTCGAGACAAAGCAACTTTTATGTGTTTACCTGCTTTTATGTGATATCTTGCATTATTCATCCGTAACTAATACCGACAGATTTGCCTTTGAGTTGTTCTTCTCTACAGTAGTTAGAACTGATCTGTGTTGATACGCGGCTGAACATCCTTATTTTACCAGATCAAAAGGGCCTCTGATTTCCTTTCCCAGTCAAAGTTCACAAAAGGGAAAAGCAACAATGGGTGATAACAACGAAGAAACCAGCCTTACTGATGTCGTGGTGGCCCAGCCCGCCCTTGCTGATCAGAATGAACTGATCCTACAGTTGATGCAACAAATTGCAGAGATGAGGGTCGAGATGCAGAGGAGACAAGATTTGCCTCCTCCGATTTTTGCTGTTAACGCTCAACCAGACGGAAGACCTCCGGTTCAAATTCCTCCTCCTAACGTGGAACAAGCTCAAAACCTTCCTTCGAGTCCTGCTCGTAATCCTTCCATCATTGACCTTACCACCCAAAACCCCCACTACGCCTCAGCCTCTTATCAAACAACACCCCCTCCTCAAAATACCAACCTCCAAGCACCACTCCCTTTTTCCAATGCAAACCACCAAACTGGCCTACCCCCTCAAAGCCAAAATGTTAACCGCCCGCACATTTCCCTCCATTACCAAAATCAACATACCAACCCCCAGACTTTCCCTCAAAATTACCAAGCCACTCAAAATGCCCAAAGTCCTTCCATTGCTCCACCACTACCACAAAAAGCCACCTTCCAAATACCCGTCCCCAACGAGCATGACGCCCATGGTTCGGAGCTCGACCACTATGAGGAGAGGGAGAGAGAGGAGGTCAAAGGAAGAGACCGCCAAGATAGATATGAAGGAGGAAATTAGAAAAGCCATGAAGGAGCCGAACTGCATTCCTGAGGTCGCCGGATTGAGCTATGAAGACTTGTGCATTCACCCAAATTTGGACCTCCCAGAAGGGTTCAAGGTGCCAAAATTCGACATCTTCGGAGGAACGGGGAACCCCTTAGCACACTTGAGGGCCTACTGTGACCAACTCGTGGGAGTTGGGAGAGACGAAGCTTTGTTAATGCGGCTTTTTAGCCGAAGTTTGAACGGAGATGCTCTAGAATGGTTTACGTCTCATGAGGCGAAACAAAGGGTCTAGCCGGAACGCTTTGGCTAAGGATTTCGTTGAACGATTCGCCTACAATGTAGAGATCGTTCCCGACCGTTACTCATTGGAGAAGATGAAGCGAAGTCGACTGAGAGTTACCGAGAATTCGCATATAGATGGCGAAAGGAGGCAGCTAGAGTTAGACCTCCCATGTCAGAAAAGGAAATTGTTGAAGTGTTTGTGCGGGTGCAGGAGCCCGAATATTATGATAGAATCATGTTGCTCGTTGGAGCAAAATTTGCTGAGATAGTCAAGGTAGGTGAGACTATCGAGGACGGATTGAGAACCGGGAAGATTGCCCGTGTAGCTGCCTCGCCCGGATCTTCGGGCTTGTTGAAGAAGAAAAGAGAGGATGTGTCCTCTATCTCTTATGAGGGGAGGAAGACCCCGAAGAAGTCATCATCATACCAAGGTCGTCCTCGACCTTCACAGAGTTTGTACCCGGCATGTTATGCACAGGTTGATTACCAAAATACCCTTCCCACCAGTTACCAAAACACCCCTCTTCCCAGCCTATCAAAATACTCCCCTCCTGATTACCAAACTCCCCCTACTATCTACCAAGCTCCCCATCCAGTTTACCAGACTTCACCTTATCACTACCGAAATGCCGCCCCAACTGTGCCAACATTCAGACAAATTATCAAACGCCTCCCCCAATGTACCAAACCCCAGCTCCACTTTACCAAAATACCTCCTCGAACTACCAAGCTCCACAACCAAACTACCAAACCAATTCATATCCCAGATATCAAGCCCCCCGTCCAAACGCTCCAAATTATCGTCAAATGCCTCCTCCGCAACAAGGCAATTACGATCCCTCCCGTCCTAGATTTGAGAAGAAGCCCGCTAGAAATTTCACTCCGCTTGTTGAAAGCCGAACAAAGTTGTTCGAGCGATTAATCATGGCAGGATATATTCATCCAAATGGGTCCCAAGCCGGTTGACACTAGCTCAAAGTTTTACAAACCTAATCGAGAGGTGCGCGTATCACTCCAACAGTGTTGGACATGATACCGAAGACCGCATCAATCAAGCATAAGATCCAAGACCCGATTGACTGAATGTGGTCTCTCTTCGTACGCGCGCCCAATGTCAATAGTAACCCTTTGCCAAATCACGGAGGCGCCACTATCAATATGATAGAGACAGATGATGATTGGTGCGTGACGAAGGCAATAGTTCCGATTGCTCCTGATGAACTAGAAAGGGCTGTAGCTTCATTGAGCATCAGAGAGAAGAAAGAGTTTGTGATTCTGACACCCGAGAAGGTTGTTGCCTTGGTGCCACGAGAAACTCTTACCCTACCAAAATTTGTGATTGAAACGGCTGTTACTCAAGGCATGACCAGATCTGGCAGGTGCTACACGCCGGAAGAATTGGCCCAAGGAGGGCGGAAGAAGGACCAAACAAAGAGGCCGATCAGTGAAGCCGAGGCCGAGGAGTTCTGGAGAAAAATGCAGCCGAAAGATTATTCGATTGTGAAGCATTTGGAGAAGACGCCTGCTCAGATCTCTGTGTGGGCCTTATTGATGAGTTCGCAGTTACATAGGCAAGCTCTGATGAGGGCTTTGGATGATACTTATGTGCCTGTGGGTACTAACAGTGATAATTTAGCAGCCATGATAAATCAGGTCATCCGAGGACACCGAATCAGTTTCTGTGACGAAGAGCTACCCTTTGAAGGGAGGATGCACAACAAAGCTCGCACGTCACTGCGCATGTGTCGAGACAAGATAATTAATCGCGTCTTGGTCGATGATGGATCCGGTCTTAATATTTGCCCACTTTCGACTCTGAGGCAGCTGAAATTCGACTTGGGAAAGCTTCACCAGAACCAAGTCAATGTGAGGGCCTTTGATGGGGTACAAAGAGACACATTGGGTGCGGTAAACTTGGATATTCAGGTGGGTCCTGCGGATTTTAACGTGGAGTTCCAGGTGTTGGATATCAACACCAGTTACAACTTGCTTCTGGGAAGACCGTTTATTCATATGGCCGGGGCTGTGTCTTCTACCCTTCACCAATTAATGAAGTTTCTCTGGAAGGACAAAGAATTGGTCATTTATGGTGAAGGCAGTCCAGGTTTTGGATTGGGGAAGCATTTCCAAGGAATCGTTGAGCCTATCCAAATTCCCGCCAAAGGAGCAAAGTTTGGTTTGGGATATGTCCCAACAGATGATGAAGCAGAGATGAAGAACAAGAATGGTGATCAAGCATTGGCCAGGCCAATTCCTCATCTTTACCAGTCATTCCCGGTGCGAGGATATGTCAATGATGATGGTCTCGGGGAAGGAATCTTGGGCCTTTTTGAGGAGATTGATACGGTCATCGAAGAAGAAGCTGGGACATCAGGCATCCGTGATGCAGAACCTGAGGAGCAATTGCAGAATGGACCTCCACACCGCTCCCGATTTCCCGCTCATTCGGGTAGAAAAGACATGCGTCTTTGTTTGTTTAAAAATCGGTGGTAGTCCGGAAGAGGCCCGAGACCCACCCTTTATGCAGGTGTTATTTGTTTGAAATTTTGAATTCCCTTGTGATGTTTCAAAAGGCAAAATGGCCCTCGGCCATTGCCAAAGTTTGTGCTTGTCTTTCAATTTAAATGAAAAGCCTCTTTTATCAAATTTGTTTGTTTACTTATCGGTTTATATTTTACTTTCCTAACTTTGTTTGTTTATGATTTCAGTAATATTAATTTAAAACCTGCCAATGTCATGTCATGTCATGAATCGAGTGAACAAAATGAGGCAGGTGATGATGAGTGTGGAGAATATGAAGAAGAAAATGAGGTTCCCGAACATGTTGCCGAAGAGTTTCGACAATTTGAAAGTCAACATAAGCCAAATTTGGAAGAAACCGAAATTGTGAATCTCGGAGATGAGGAATGTGTCAAAGAAGTAAGAATCAGTGTCCATCTGACGGAATCCCAAAGAGGAGACTTGGTTTATTTGCTCAGGGAGTATATTGATGTATTTGCCTGGTCTTATAAAGATATGCCGGGGCTGAGCACGAATATGGTGTCCCATAAGTTGCCAATCAATCCAGATTTCAGTCCAGTAAAACAAAAGACTCGGAAGTTCAAGCCTGAGTTAAGTTTGAAGATCAAAGAGGAGATTACGAAGCAGATCGAGTCTCAAGTGGTGGAAGTGACGCAGTATCCGACTTGGTTAGCTAATGTTGTTCCAGTTGCCAAGAAAGACGGAAAAATAAGAATTTGTGTTGACTACAGAGATCTCAACAAAGCTAGCCCGAAAGATAATTTTCCATTGCCAAACATTCACATTCTCATTGATAATTGTGCTAAGCATGAGATACAATCGTTTGTGGATTGTTATGCAGGCTATTACCAGATCCTAATGGATGAAGAAGATTTGATCGTTTACGCCGATACAATTTGAAGTTAAATCCCGCCAAGTGCGCTTTTGGAGTGCCAGCTGGCAAGTTGTTGGGATTTATAGTCAGCAGGAGGGGCATTGAGCTAGACCCTTCCAAGATCAAGGCGATCCAAGAATTACCTCCTCCGAAGACCAAGAAAGAAGTGATGAGTTTTTTAGGAAGGTTGAACTACATCAGTCGGTTTATAGCTCAATCCACCGTGGTGTGTGAGCCCATCTTTAAGTTGTTGAAAAAAGATGCCTCGACCAAGTGGACCGAAGAATGTCAGACTGCTCTTGATGCTATCAAGAACTATTTGTCCAATCCACCGGTGTTGGTCCCTCCGCGAGAAGGGAGTCCGTTATTGCTATATTTGTCGGTCTCAGATAATGCATTGGGGTGCGTACTTGGTCAACATGACGAAACTGGGAAGAAAGAGCGAGCCATTTATTATTTGAGCAAAAAGTTCACTCCATATGAGTCTCGTTACACTCTTTTGGAGAGAACATGTTGCGCTTTGACTTGGATCGCTCAAAAGTTGAGACATTATTTGTCTTCTTATACCACATACCTTATTTCCAGGATGGACCCGTTGAGGTATATTTTCCAGAAAGCAATGCCGACTGGGAAGTTGGCTAAATGGCAAATGCTTTTGAGTGAATTTGACATCGTGTACGTGACTCAGAAGGCGATAAAGGCACAAGCCTTAGCTGATCATCTTGCAGAGAATCCAGTTGATGAAGAGTATGAACCGCTCAAGACCTATTTTCCTGACGAGGAAGTTTCATTTGTGGGTGAAGATATTTCTGAGGCATACCCTGGTTGGAGAGTATTCTTTGATGGGGCGGCGAATCATCAAGGGAAAGGTATCGGAGCGGTCTTAGTGTCGGAATCTGGTCAACACTACCCTATGGCGGCTAAACTCCGATTCAATTGCACGAACAATATGGCTGAGTATGAAGCTTGTATCCTTGGTTTGAAGATGGCCATCGACATGAATATTCATGAGCTTTTGGTTATTGGAGATTCAGATCTGCTGATTCATCAGGTTCAAGGGGAATGGGCCGTGAAAAATCCAAAGATCACACCGTATGTGCGGTATATACAGAAGTTGTGCAAGAGATTTCGCAAGATTGAGTTCAGACACACTCCCAGGATACAAAATGAGTTGGCCGATGCTCTTGCCACCATCGCGTCAATGATCAAGCATCCAGATACAAGTTATATTGATCCAGTGGATATAGAGGTAAAAGAGCAGCCTGTCCACTGTTCACATGTTGAAGCGGAACCAGATGGTTTACCTTGGTATTTTGACATCAAGAAGTATTTAGAGGACGGGACCTATCCTGAGAATGCAACGTTTAACCAGAAGAAGTCGATACGCCGTATGGCCCTCAATTTCTTTACAAGTGGGGAAGTTCTTTACAGGAGAACTCCGCATTTAGGTCTTCTCGGATGTGTTGATGCTAGTGAAGCCTGCGAAGCTTCTGGAACAAATACATGCCGGAGTTTGTGGTACTCATATGAATGGACTCACTTTGTCGAGGAAGGTCCTTCGAGCCGGCTATTTTTGGATGACTATGGAACATGATTGTTGCCGGTTGTGCGAAATGTCATAAATGTCAAGTGCATGGTGATTTAATTCGAGTGCCGCCTCACGAGCTCAACGCCATGAGTTCACCTTGGCCATTTGTAGCTTGGGGCATGGATGTCATTGGTCCGATAGAGCCGCCCGCTTCTAATGGACACGATTCATTTTGGTTGCCATCGACTACTTCACCAAGTGGGTAGAAGCGACTTCGTACAAATCGGTAACCAAGAAAGTTGTAGCTGATTTTGTTCGTAACAACCCGATATGTAGGTTTGGAATACTGAATCCATCATTACCGATAATGGAGCGAATCTTACAACTCACTTGATGAAAGAAATATGTGAACAATTCAAGATTACTCACCGGAATTCCACCGCCTATCGTCCCCAAATGAACGGAGCCGTAGAAGCCGCCAACAAGAACATAAAGAAGATTTTGAGGAAGATGATTGAAAATCGCGAGAGGTTGGCACGAGATGTTGCCATATGCTTTGTTGGGTTCTGTAACAACCGTCGAACATCGATGGAGCTACTCCATATTTGCTAGTATATGGAACGAATTCGCTTATACTGCGAAGTTGAGATACCTTCATTGAGAATCATCCAAGAAGCCAATTGAGTGATACTCGAATGGGTTCGCAAGCGGATCGATCGCTTAACATTGATTGATGAGAAGAGGATGGTTGCTGTCTCACATGGACAACCGTATCGACGGAGAATGACTCGTGCTTTTCACAAGAAAGTAAGATACAGGACATTTGAAGTTGGTCAGTTAGTTCTTAAGCGCATTTCCCTCATCAGGATGAATATAAAGGAAAATTTGCACCAAATTGGCAAGGACCCTACATGGTTCGTAAAGTATTATCTGGAGGTGCCTTGGTCCTCTCGGAGATGGATGGCACCGAATGGCCGAAACCAATCAACTCGAATCTTTGTCAAGAGATATTACGTGTGAAGTTTCGGTTTATATTTCGTCATTCCTTTGTAATCGTTCTATTTGCCTCGTAATCGCTTTGTTTAGAATTTTATCCCTCTTGTAATGAACTACGTCGACTCCGAATTCTCAAGAATGAGATACGTAGGCGGCCTATGTCGGCCTCGGTCACCCCTTTACTCCTTTTAAAATATTTCCTTTAGTATTTGAACTACGTTCGACCTGAATTCTCAAGAATGAGATACGTAGGCGGCCTATGTCGGCCTCGGTCGGTTTCTTTGTAAATTTCTTATTTTTGTTAATCCTTGAGAGGGGAACTACGTTTGACCTGATTCCTGCCTCAACGGGATACGTAGGTGGCACAAGGGCTCGATCATATTTCCCGTAAGGATTTCTATTTCTCTTTACAATAGAAACTGGGACAGAATTTTTGAGAGGGGCTAAAAAATTCTCAAGAAGAAGATCTCTCCAACAAAGTTGAGACTGAAGTTAATTTGAGATTTGCAACTGGGACTGAATTTTTGAGAAGATCTCAAAAATTTCGTGATTTGCGCACCAACGATTAAAGATAAGCCAAGACAGTTAAACCGGGACAAAATTTTTGAGAAAGACCTCAAAAATTTCAACCGAGTTTATCGGCAATTTAGAACAACTTTGAATACTTCCCAATGAGTAATCGGATAGATCTCGAGACATCATTCCAAAGGTGTTCATTAAGTTTGACGTGACATGACACTTGACAAAGACTTTTTCCAAATATTACTTTTGAAAATCCATTTTCCTTAAAACTTTTCCTCCATGTTTCATTTATTTTGCATAAAAATGTTTTGTTTTATCTATCGAGAAGCGGGAGATCGGAGAAATCAATCGGAGATAGCAAAACAAGGAGCGAGACGGCCAGAAGAGATCGACACGGATCGGTTCGCTCTTAAACTAACAATTTTTCGTGGATACAAAGCTTATAGGTTTTCCTCAAAATCAACATATTCCTCCATTTAATGGACATGGAGAAGTCAAAAGGGCGGAGAGCTCCCAAATTGACAACTTTTCTCGTGGATGCAGGAAATATCTTATGCTTCTTATACTAAGAATTGGGAATATGAGTAGCATTACTTTATTCAAATTCTCAAGAAGGCAAGGTTCATTGAACATGCAATTATGTTCGGAGATGGGGGCAAACGAAAATCTTGAAGAGAGAAATATTATTACTTTCCAAAGAACTAAAGACACTTGGAAGATATTTATCTCGCATTATATTATCAAATATGATAATATTCTTATCCCGAAGGCTATTTATATTGTGTTGTCGAATGAGACGATACCACTACCCGGAGAATCATTTATATCGTATCGTCAAATGAGATGATACCACTACTCCGAGGGTCATTTTTATTTACATTGTCGACTGAGACAATACCACTACCCGGAGAATCATTTATATCGTATCGTCAAATGAGATGATACCACTACTCCGAGGGTCATTTTTATTTACATTGTCGATTGAGACGATATTACTACCCGAAGAGTCATTTATATCGTATTGTTAAATGAGATGATACCACTACTCCGAGGGTCATTTTTATTTATATTGTCGATTGAGACGATACCGCCGTTCCGAAGATACCCCGGAAGATCACATATGTTGCTCGGTGAAACATTATCTTCATTTGGTATCGGGGAGGCATCATCAAGAGAAACAAGTCATGCATCGCGAAGAAGCCATGCATAAGCAAGAGAAGATTCATACATCGCGAAAAAAGAGATTCATGCATTGCAAGAAAGGATTCATGCATCGCGAGAAAAGAGATTCATGCATTGCAAGAGAAAGATTCATGCATCGCGAAAAAGAGATTCATGCATTGCAAGAGAAAGAAATCATGCATAGTAAGAAGAAGACCATGCATAGCAAGAGGAAGAAGTCAGGCATAGTGGGAAAAGATTCATGCATCGCAGGAAAAAGATTCATGCATCGCGAAGAAGCCATGCATAGCAAGAGGAAATCCATGCATAGCAAGAGAAAGAAATCATGCATCGCGAAAAGAAGTCATGCATCGCGGAAAAGTCATGCATTATAAGAGAAGATTCATGCATTGCGGGAAAAGTCATGCGTTGCAAGATAAAGAAATCATGCATTGCGGGAAAGAGATTTATGCATAGCAAGAAGAAGCAACCATGCATAGCAAGAGAAAATGACATGCATCGCGGGAAAGAGATTCATGCACAGCAAGAGAAGGATTCATGCATCGCGGAAAAGAAATTATGCATTGCAAGAGAAAAATTTACCCATCACAAGAAGATCAACATCGACTGCATCATTTTTTCTTTACAAAATGACATCAAGAGAATTATTAACAACGACGTCAGGAGAACTGTCAACATATTTACATCAACTTATTTATTACTTTGACATCAAAGGAAGAGTACATTGAAGATCATATTGCAAATATGAGATACAAACTTTATTTGCTTAATGTCCAGACCGATAGAGTTGACGTCAAATATTCAAAGAGAACAATTAAGTGTCAACACGGTAAAAGACACTTGTCTCCCATTTGAATTGCATTTTTCATGCTAATGAGTTTATCTCGATCTTTGTCGAGAGCATCCAAGAGGATGAATTCTCAAAACAAACCACAAAAGCGGACGACATCAAAAAGGACGCAAAGACAACGTGGAACTTTTTCTTAGCGGCGAACCGGGACATAGTCCGGAGAGGAGTGTCAAACTCTTAGGACGCGAGCGGCAGGAGCGACTTCCACCGTAATCAAACCGCACCCCTATCGAAGGCATGTGGGTTTTTCTTAGGTTTGTCGGTCTCGGTTTCGCTTCCGAAAATTTTTGGCCTCTACCGGAAGCGGCTTTCCAATGAAAGTGACAATACACCAAGAGCTTTGAGAATTATGTCCGTGTAAGTTCTTAATTATGGATGTGAAGTGCACCACATTCATGGCTAAGAGGTTGCAAGCCTCTTTTTCATACTCAACTTGCTTTGTCACTTTTCCAGAACCAAAGGTTATCTTGCATAATAGATTTCCTTTTCAACCGATAGAGTCGAACTACAAGCAGCCTGATTCCTAATGTTTAAGGATATGTAGGCGGGCTCAATGTTGAAAAATTCGGTTGTACTCCAGCATTCCCTTGTAAATCTTACTCTTGAGCATTTCGATCCCTTCATAATTCGGTATCGGAATAGCTTTTGATTTCTTGCAAAATCGTGCGTCAAATCAAGCGTATCGAACTACAAGTGGCCTGAATTCTCTTATAGCCTAAAATATGTAGGAAACCTATTTTCGGGGTTCAGCCATAATTCTTAAAGTCCGTACCAAAAGCCCTTTTCTGAAGGATGAATATGTGGTCGGTCAAAATTGGATTTGTCAATTTCATTTTCCTCGAATTTCTTGCATCAATGCAAGTAAAATGAGGGACAGCTTGTTGACACCCAATTTCGACCCTCCCCAATATAAATTAATCATCGAGCTTCCTAAATTCTAAACGATTTGAAATAATTAGCTTCATAAAATTCAAAATAATTTTCAAGTCATTTTAAGTAGTTTTGTCATTTTTATAAATTTTAAAATAATAAATATGATATTTTATATAATTATGTGTCAAATTAGTATATTTTATAAATATTCGAAAATTGTCTCAAAATGATTTTAGTCTTATTTAAACATTTGGCTATTTGGTTTAAATTAATTAATAACTTATATTTCTAGTTAATTAGTTTATAGTTAAGTTAATTATTATATAATTATGTGTCTAATTAGTACATTTTATAAATATTTGAAAAGCATATCAAAAAATTTTTATTTTTTTTTAGCTAAGTGTTTTACTAACTTAGTTTAATTTAAATCATAATTACGATTCTGAATTAATTAGTCCATATTTAAATTAATTATATTATTATTAAGTTAACTATTTTACTTCGTTAAGATCAAGAAGCTCGTTAATTAATTAACTTAATTCGTCTTATTTAGGTTTTAGCCGAATATGTTAATTTAATTAAATTTGGCTATTGCTTAAACTCCAAATCTAGCCAACCTAATTTTATCCCTAACCCATTTAAAGGGGCCCAAAATTTGGGCCATTCCGTAATTTCAACAATAACAATACCCATCAGCCCATTCCATACGTACAACAAAGATACACATGAACTAATCCAATTTTCCAACAATTCCCAACAGCAGCGGCCCACTCTTTTCTCCCCTGACCCGACCCACCTCCATTTTCCTTCACGATAGCAACCCAGAACGTCCCTCTTTTCTTTCTCAAACGCTAACAGCAGCCCCAATACGACGTAACAGCAAAAAATGCTTGCAATCTCACGGCGTAAACGCAAAGGGTAGACGGAAGCGTGAGCGCACGGGCGTGCCATTTTCTTCTTGTCTTCTTCCCAATGTCCCTTTCGATTATTAATATCGCAAAGAAGTGGTACAAGCACGCGTTTCTCCCCTTTCCTCTTCCGGAATAGGTTGAAATCGCAAGAGGAAAGGTGCCTCACCGAATTGGTGAAAGAGTTTTTGATTTTGAATTTTGAATTTGGGCTTTGGTTTACGGAATTTTTGTTCGTTTCCCCCATTTTTCTGAGCCCTATTTCCCTTCTATATAATGGCTCTTGTTCACTTTGTTGGAGGGGGGGGATTCTGTTTTGAGATTAGGATATAGAAATTCATAGTTCATAAAAAAGAAAGGGATTTTGGAAGTTGGCAAATAGAGAGTTGATAGCTGAACAGAAGCATTCTCAAATAGCTTCAAAAAGATCGAAGTTCTCTTCGGATTTGGTTTCTTCTTTCTCAGATCGTCGGGGCTCGCCAGAGTGTTCAAAATCTCATCCCGGTGGTGAAGTTCTTCCTCGCTACTCTGCTCGTTTGTTGTCCAGTTTTGCTGCACTCGGAAAGGTAAACTCTATTCTTGTTCGTGTCATTTATTTCTTAAGGTATAAATTGCTCATCGCTTGAAGGTTGTAAGCTAGATAAATGCTTGAAATTCGAAAATAATCTTGACTTGCTCTAAAATTCAAAAACAGTTCGGGTGCTAAGTCTATACGTGATATTATTCATGTTTATTTAGCATAGTAATCGGCTAGGCTTTGACTTGTTGGTTTCATGTCCGCCCTTTCAACCATGTTTTCTCCTTGTTCTTTTATAGCTCGTTTAGTGATCATTGTTAAGACTCGTTTTCTGCCCATTTTGGCTACTTTTGTCATGCACTCGTTAATTTGTTTGGAGATTTACATCTGATTCTTAGAGTATAGATTTTGGTTTCGTATAGCTCATCATGGTGCTCTCCTGATCTGTTTCTAAATGCCGGAGCACAACCTTGTTCTTATTTCAGTCCCTTACTTGAACCCGTAAAAATATGGAAGTTCGTCTCTTGTACTCGTCTTCTTGTATTAATGTATATCGGGGATGATTTGTGTAGGAACAAAGCTTTTAACTTCATTCTAGCATCACACAATCTTTTCTTCCTTTATTTTCTTTACTATTCTTAAGCATGGTAGATTACAACATACATCTTCCTTTACTGTTTGGAGCTTACTTGTCGGTTAGGAATGAAAAATTGTTTATGAGCATTCCTTCAATGATGAGCTGAATATTGGACTATCACAGCATGCTTTTTCCTAGGATTTTAGTGCTTCTCAGCCTTCCTCATTCCATTTTTGAGCTGATAATATTGATTAATGTTGTGGCCCGTTTGCTCTCTGTTATTCACATATATTTGCTCTTGAATGTTCATCATTGCCTTACAGTTTGCATGATCAATTGCACAAAAATATGTGGTCACTAATTGATTATAATCTAGTCATTGTACTTTAGGGGAACTTTAAATAGGATATTATTACATCTATCACCTGGGGCATTGGCATTGTTTAATTTTGACCATAGTTTTTAGTGTCTTAGAACGTTGAAGTGCCATTTGTATTGGTTTTAAAGTAATCATGTGGTATGCCTTATTGTCTATTTATAGTGTTTAATTTAAAGTGCATTAGTATATGAGTTTATTATTTACAACTCCTTACACTAAATCGATGTTCCTTCACTTACCTTTTTGTGTTTTGCGTTGCATGTGTAATACTATCCGAGTTCAATTTGGACTCCACTCTTGCATATCCTTGAGTCGGATTGAGTTATCCTCATATATTAGGTGAAAAGGAAGCTGAAACAGGCCTTGAAGTCTGAAAAGCAGGCTGTATACACGTTGTATACAGAGGAATATGCAAAATACATGCAGTATACATCCTGTATACACGATATATAGGCCTAAACAGCGATATACAGGTCCAAAAATTGAAACAGGTGTTCCGGAAGCTGAATTAGGTTGTATACATTTGGTATACAGCCTTATATACAAGAAAAATGGGCTGCATTCATACGATATACACTGATATACAACCAGTGTATACAAAAACGGGAATTGAGCCTAAGCACAAAAATTCAGCGAATTTGGCCCAAAAGGAGGCCCAAATTCAATTCCTCCCTACTCTTTAATTATTTAATTATGATTATTTATTGTTTATTGCGTAACTTTTAAATTGTTAACTAACCTAATTAAGTTCCCCAAACGATAAGTTAATTTCTTTACATTGGCTTACCTTTAATATATTCTTATATTTGTTTTTGTTTTGTCTTACTAATCAAATATATTGGCCATGTTTCATTTTTAATTAAATCTTTTGTCTTTAAAAGGACATGTTTTGAATACCTCTTCCTTTAATCATTTTGCTTATTTAAATGGTTTTAAGTTAACACTTTTCTCAAATGAACTAAAATAAAATAAAATTGTGTGTGTTCTCTTTTTATCAATTGATTTAAATGGTCCCATGCTTTAATTGGTTCAAATTATTATCTTAAAAAATGAATTAAATAAATTTTAATTAATCTAGTTTTATTGAAATTCTAATTACTCGTATCACAAGTCCAATGTGTCATTTTGAATTCTTTTTTTCTAAAAAAGAAAAATGTGTCGTTTGTCTAATTATTTTCTTAAAATTAATTAAATATCGTAATTTATTTAAATATTCTTATGTTAAATTTCTCAAAATTAGTCAAAGTCATTTTAGTCAAATCGCCGGTCAACCGCAAGTTAGCGGACATTCCGAGGGCCTAACACCTTCTCGGAATGTACATTGAACTTGAACCCTTGTTTTCAATCGATTTTATCTGTTTGAATCTTTTGAAAAACCTTATATTTTTCTTGATTTTTACTAAAAAATTAAGTGGCGACTCTGTCCTTTTTGGAAACCCGATTTCTCTTAAACCATAAGTTTAATCGGTTTTTTTTGAAAACTCAGTCATTTTTCCCTTTCTATATATTTTTAAATAAAACAGGGAGATCCCTAATAGGTATGTGAGCTTATAGTGTTGGGTTGATTTTTCCCCCACACGCCCAGCTCGTTTTAATTCCGAGAAAAAAAGCATGGTTAGGTTGTTGAAATTGTTGGTTTGTGTTGTTGATATTGTTAATTGTGTTGTTGAAGTCCCTTGTTGATTTGGGACATGACTTGGTTGAGTTTTTGAGTTGAATCTCTTGTATGTTGAGGGATTTTATGATCCTTAGTGTTGGTTGATTCATACCCCACACACCAACTCGTTTTTAAATTCCAAGAAAAGATTTATTTTGGTTGTTGAAGTTGTTGGTTGTGTTGTTGAAGTTCTTGTTGATGAGGGATATATTTCCGATTGTGTTTTGAGTTGAGATCGATTGTATGTTGAGGGGTTTATGATTCTAAGTGTATAGGAGTTGGAACCATTGAAGGTAAGGAGGTTTAGAGTTGGAAAAATGAAGGAGAAAAGGCAGATTTTTGGGGGAAAAAGGTTGGGCAGTCGCGCCAGCCAGCGCACCCCAAAAAGGGATGCTGAAATTTTTCCCTTGGGGCAGAGCACCTGGCAGAACGCCCAGCAGTCCCTCTGATGGTTGAGGGCTGGCACCCCGCGCCTTGCAAAGCGCCAAGGACGCCAAAGCCAAGTTCCCTCATCCCTTCCCCACTTTCTCATGCATGTTCCTAGGTATTGTACCTATGTTTCCTAGTTATTTTCAACACTCCAATCTACGTCTAAACATCAAGAACTCACTCATAACATGTGATCAAACACCTTGAATTCATAATTCCAATTCAAAGAGAGTTAGTTTCCAAGTCAAGTGAAGTTAGTTTTCAATTCAAGGAAAGTTAGTTTCCAAGTCAAGTGAAGTTAGAAATTAAGCTTAGAAGTTAAGTCAAAGCAAGTCTTTAAGGTTCTCCAAAAGTCTTCATGGAACGTTTTAACTTCATTTTTAGACTCAAGTGTCAAGTCAAGCAAAGAGCTTAGAGTTTCAAGCTAAGTAAAGAGTCTCAAATTTCAAGTTGAGTAAAGAGTTTAAAGTTGAGTTCATTTCTCAAAATTATTAGGGAACTATGTATTCCCAAAGAAGTTTTAAAGAAATGTCTTTACATTTAAACAAGGTTGGAAACTGAGATTTCCAAAGAGCCTTTGGGATAGTTTTTTTTTGAGTAATTATCTCAATAAGCAGGAAGAAATATGTTTTAAAAACATAAGAGCCAGTACATTTTTGGGAGCAGTATCGAGCACCGAATTGGGGGAGCGTTCAAAGAACCCATAGCCCCTATAGAACCATGTTAGCCACCATGGGTAGAAAAGGATCCTACTTTTTAGATGAATCCTTTTCATATTAGACTAGTAGATCCATTAGGCAGTTCAGGTCTTATACCTTTGGCCGGGTATAAGATGCTCTGGCAGTGTGAGGTCGATCGTTGTATCATCACTATAGCTCTTATGTGATGGTTGTCGGTTAAAGAAACTCCCACAACAGTTATTGTATTTTTATACACAGAAATTATTGTATTTTATATACATTAGTTCAATTGTATTTCTATATACATCTCAGGTTTATTGTATCCTTGTATACACACAGAGTTTATAACATGTTTTTAACAGTCTTTCTTTGTATCGCACTTGTTTTAAATTGTCTTATATTGAGAGAAGTCAGTCAGGTAGAGTTGAGTTGAGCAAGGTAAACTTTTCAGTTTCTTTCAAATTTCCTTCTAGCCTATGTTGCTTAGTTTTCCAGCTCGCATACTCGTACATTTCATGTACTGATTCTAGTTGGCCTGCATCGTCTTATGATGCAGATACAGGTACCCCGGATCAGCATCCTGCACGTCGTTGATCCAGCTGAGCACTCCAGAGTCAGTGATGAGCCTCCTTGTATTTCGGAGGACTCAATTATTTTGTGTTCTTAGTTTTTGTTTTATTAGGATGTTGCGGGGACTGTCCCAACATCCATCTCAGTATTTTAGAGGCTTCATAGACAGCCAGGCCAAGGGTTCGCTTGGGGCCAGAAATGGTCTCCGGGTGCCGGTCCCGCCCAGGGTGTAGGCTCGGGGCGTGACATTTTTCCCATCATATGAATTACAAAGTGATAGCACCATAAGATTAGACAGATGTTGGAGAGACCTTAGAGGATCTTTAGTAAGCTTACTGTCCCATAAATATAAACTCTTAACATACTGTAACCTACCAACCCAATCAAGTAAATGATTCATCATAGGACCACCAATACAAAGCATTTCTAGGCTGTACAGTTGAGGGAATGGAAACTTGTAACTTTCATCCTCAAAAGAACCTTTCATGGTAAAGGATCTGAGGAATTCCATCCTTTCGACAGCCTTAAACAAGGGAAGAAAATGTAAACCTTGTACTGCACCAATCGATAATTTTCTTATCCCTGTTAAATTAATTAGCCCTTTTGCTATAGCTTCTGTCATTTTGAGTCCAGCAAGCGTTTGCAGATCTACAAAGGCTTCAATAACCCCATCCCTAAGATTCACTACCTTGTTGGAAAATGATCCTTCAAGAAGAAGATGTCTCAGCTTCTGCCAGCCTTCTAAATCATCAGGCAAGTCCCTTATAAATGTGTCCCTAATGTCCAAAGTTTGTAATCTCTTTAACTTCTTGAGAGACACTGGTAGTTTCTTAATCTTACCACTCCTCAATCCTAAATACCGCAGTAAAGATAGATCTCCTATGGCATCAGGCAATGATTCATGACAAAAACCTTGAAGTTCCAAGACATATAACAATCTGAAGTCATTTAAATTAAGGGATGCTTGGTGCTGATTTAGTTCAAGTGCAAGAAAAGAGTACAGCCCGCTAAAGTTTTTTCGAGAGAACTTACTCGTTGAAGTACCATCATAGCTGGCACCATATAGAAATGCACGATGACATTTCTTAAGGAACGCACGCTTTAAGCTTGGAAGGATGACAGTAAAATGATCTCCTTCCGATCGTCTCAAATCAAATTTTCTCATCCTTCTGAGGATTCGACAAGTTTTGACCCTTCCATCTATGTTTCTCTTGACTACATGAATCATGTTCCTGTGGATGAGCTCATCTAGTTGATCCTGTGCTGATTCCTCCAAAGTTCTGTTGGCTTCGTGCTGCACGAAGTCCTCGGCTATCCACAGACGCTTCATCTTTTTACATGAGATCTCAAAATGAATAGGGAACGAGGCAGCATATAAGAAGCAGCTTTGGAGTTCTGGGCTCAAATCAGCATAACATAATGACATGAAGCTAGCTCCTCTCAAAAACATTTGATGGACTTTGATCCAATCTTCAGCCGTGTGCTTTGTTGAGAGCATCCTTCCAACTGTTACAATAGTAAGAGGGAGACCACAACTTAGTCTTACAATTTCCTTAGCTACTGAATCTACAGATGAAAAGAATTCATCGCCACGCTCAGAGGTGCGGGCATGCTTGTGGAGCAAGTGGTATGAATCAACTGGATTTAGTTTGCGTAACTTGCATTCATTGAGCTCGTTTGATACCCGAGAAGTAACAAGTATCCTTGTTTTTTCTCTGCTTCTAGAAATAACATTATTTACAACTTCAACGATTTCCCATGATGGAATATCATCCAAGATCAACAGGAACTTCTTTCCAATCAGCCAACTGTTGATCAACGTCTTCAAGGCTTTTCTCCCATTGTGTCTATATTGTATGGAGCCATGACTGAAATGCTTTTCAGGATTCCTTTCAATATGTTTTGCATGACGCGCCTAGTTGAATCATTTTTAGACACGAAGACCCAAGCATGACAGTCAAAATCTTTTTGGCCTTGGTCATATACAGCTTCTGCAACAGTTGTTTTGCCAATTCCTGCCTCCCCGGATATGGTGATAATGTCGGGACATTCTTCCTCCTTTGCCAATAACCATCATTTCAAAAATTTCACCTCCTCCTCCTGTCCTACCATGTCTGCTGATTCAAGATTCATTTTATTATGGTTAGTTCTTGAATCATTGTTTGTGTTGATTGTTTTTAAAGATGATGCAGAAAATTACATATCCAAATATCTCTCAATATATCATCAAGCATAACAACAACAACAACATACCAGTGAAATCTCACAAATGGGGTCTGGGGAGGGTAGAATATACAAAGACCTTAACCACTACCTCGGCTGTTTCTAAACGACCCACAGTTCAAGTGTAGCAAATCCCGGTACAAAGAAGAAGGAGATAGTAAAGAAAATATAACAGGCAACAAGGGAACAGTACAAAGTCTACCAGAAGAGAGCAAAAACAACAACAAAATAGTGCGATAATTGAAACACAATAAACAACATAGATTATTGAAAACAATGATAAATATCAAAAAACAGGAGCTACAATAATACAACTATTACCTATCTCTAAGGTCATGACCTCGTTAACCTGAAGCAACTATTATGCAAAAAAGTTACCGCAATAACTAAAACTGTTTGAAAGGAAGTTACCAACTGGCTGATGCTGATAGGATCTGTTAATTGCAAGGAATTCCTCCTCCTTTGCATATAACCTTCCTCCCAAAAGTTTCACCTCCTTCGCCTGACCTATCATGTGTGCTGATTCAAGAAATATGACATCCTTCACCTGGCCTACCATGTGTGTGTTAGGATTTGAAACTTTTGAGAAAAAAGATAAGGTTCAGCATAGGAACTTTTCATTCATATTGTCATGCCCCGAGCCTACACCCTGGGCGGGACCGGCACCCGGAGACCATTTCTGACCCCAAGCGAACCCTTGGCTTGGTTTTCATAAATCAGCGGAAACTTAACTCATCAGCTTAACTCAAGCAAAAAGAAAGGATATAAATAACCAACTGATAAACATCTAGCCAAAAAGGCAACTCAAGTCTCAAAATAGAATATTATATATATATATATATACACACACAGAAGAGAGACTCAAAACTAACTGACTGACTGCCTATGAAGCCTCTAAAATACTGATATGGATGTTGGGACAGGCCCTGCAACATCCTAATAAAACAAAACATACGAGCGCAAAATAATCGAGTCCTCCAGAAAGCAAAGAGGCTCACCACTGACTCTGGAGTGCTCAGCTGGATCAACGACGTGCTGGATGCTGATCCTGGGTACCTGCGTCTGCATCATAATAAGATGCAGGCCAACTGGCATTAGTACATGGAATGTACGAGTATGCGAGCTGGAAAGCTAAACCACAACTTAAGCTTGATAGAGTAGAAAGGAACTCTTACCTTGGCTCTGTTCGACTCATGAATAACTGAACTCAATATATAAAGTAATAAAAACACGTGCAATATATCTAAGGCTTGTAAAACAGTATAAACAACTTAGCTCGTTAATGATAAAACAATAACAACTCAACTTTACTTATATAAAAGTAATATAACTTTAGTGGGAGGTTCTTTAATCGACAACCACCACTATGAGCCCTAGTGATGATACAACGCTTTACCTCGCGTTGCCAAGGACCATCCTATACATTGCCATGATATAGGAAGCTAACTTTACTTAGTGGATCTACTAGCTTAACTTTCGTGATCATCTAAAAAGTATGACCCGAGAAATCCCATGTTGGCGCATGGTTCTTATGGAGAGTTGAGTTAATATGAACTCGTGTCTCCAATTCGGTGCTCAAAACCACTCCCAAAAATACTTTGGCTCATAAGAGTTTTAAAAACAAACTTCTTTCTTTAGTTGAGATAATTACTCAAAACTTAGCCCAAAGGCTCTTTTGGAAAGCATGTTTCCCCTTACTCAAATGTAAAAACATTTATAACCTCCTTTGGGAATACTTAGTTCCCTAATAGCCCTCTTTGAAAAGAACTCAACTTGAAACTCTTAACTTAACTCGAAACTCTTGACTTAGCTCAACTTGAAACTCTATACTCTTTTACTTGACTTAAAACTAACTTCCCTTGAATTGAAATTATGAATTTAAGTGTTTGATCACATGTTATGGATGAGCTCTTGAAGTTTAGTCGTACTTTGGAGTGTCGGAACAACTATGAAACATAGGTATAATACCTAGGAACATACATGAGAAAGTGAGAAAAGAATGGGGGAACTTGGTTGAGACTTCAGACTTCTGGTGACAAAGGTGGCACTTACGGACGCTATCGCCGGACCGTAGATGGACTTACGGTCCGTACTGCAGGTCCGTCGTTTATGACAGAGAATTTTCCTCAAGAACTCAATCAAGGAAATTCGCTAAGTGTTGACCCACGGTCGGGACTTATGGTTTGTAGGTCAGGCTACGGACCGTAGGTCATGTCCGTAGATCAACGCCCCAAAAAGCCTAGCTTCTGTCCCAATTAACGGTTGACCAGAACGGACCGTCAATTGATCTACGGTCCGTAGGTCGTGACCATAGATGGGAAAATCGAATGCCAATTAGTTGAAACTTGTTGATGGATCACTTCATGTCATAACTTTTAGAATCATAAATCCCTCAATATACAATAGATTTCAGCCCAAAACATAAACAAGTCATGTACTCAATCAACTAGAACTTCCAACCACACAATCCAACAACTTCAACAACAAGACCAATCTTTTTCTTAAAACTAAAATGAGTTAGTGTGTGGGGGAAAGAATCAACCTATCACTAAGCACTCACATACCTTGATAGGGATCACCCCCGACGAAATTACGACGATCTCCTTGCTTGATCTTCCCTTTCTTCTCTTCTTCTTCTCTTCTCCTTCTCTTCCAAGCCCTAACTCTCAAACTTTAAGAAAAGAATGGGAACAAACTGATCAAAATCAGTCTAACACCACAAAATAACAAAAAAGAATTAATTAGGGAAAAGACCAAAATGCCCTTAAAATTTTCGGACAAAATCCCTGCCAACTGCCTAACTTCCAAAGGGCATAACTCACTCATACGAACTCAGAATTGAGTAAAATCAGTGGCGTTGGAAAGATCATTCCACGAGCTTCGTAAAAATAACTGGAAATACTCCTAACTCATCCTGAGCTAGGAGTTATGACTGCTCAAAGTTGGCCAAAAACTCACTTTTTCCCATACTTAGCCAAATTTCCAGATTCTAAATTTTCCCAAAAAAATTACTTTCAAATTTCAAGCTTCTTCATATTCATTTTAAATTGTCGGATGTTACACATATTCAGCTTTCAAAAGGCATACACACATATATCTACATAAGCTTTTCCAAAGTTAGTAGAGGACCATACATATCCAACCATTATTGACTTTGTTACAAAACATATTCCATAAAACAAGTACTACATTTCCTTTACATACTTAACATAATATTTTAAAAAGGAACAATTAAACAAAAAACATCTAGAAATATCTCATTTTCTAACAATCCTCCTTGAGATTTTTCTTGGATACTCTCAACTTAGCCCTTAGAACTTCAAATTTCCCCTTAGGAAGAGCCTTGGTCATGATGTCTGCAATCTGCTGATCTGAGCTGCAATGAACAAGTTGAACTTCGCCATCCTTCTCTGCTTGCCTGATAGCGTGAAACTTCACATTTATATGCTTGCTATGACCATGTTGCACTGGATTTTTGGCCGTAGATATTGCTGACTCGTTGTCAACCTTAATGACAGTAGCTTCAATGTCATTTTGCTCCAGATCACGTAGAATTTTTCTTAACCATAGAGCCTGATTAGTTGCACCAGCAACGACGATGTATTCGCGCTCGCATAAGATTGAGCTACCACCTCTTGCTTCTTTGAATTCCATGAGAACATGCCTGAACCAAGTGTAAAAGCATATCCAGAAGTGTTTTTCATATCATCAACGTTTCCTGCCCAATCACTATCTGAATAACCCATCAGTTGCCCTTGCTCTTCCCTTTTAAACAAAAACCATGATCAGCAGTTCCTTTGATATATCTCAAAGTTCGTTTAGCAACACCAAGATGAACTTGACTTGGAGATTGCATAAACCTCGACAGTAGACTTGTCGCGAACATGAGATCGGGTCATATTGCTGTCAAATACAGCAAACTACCAATCAGACTTCTATAAACTGTTGGATCAGCCCTGTTGAGAAATGAAGATTCCATCAGTAGCTTGATGAATCTCCATTCCCAAAAAGTAACTCATTTCACCCAAATCTGACATTTCAAACTTGGTCTCCATTTCTTGCATGAAATGATTCACCATAGCTTCATTGCTTCATGTTATCAGAAGATCATCAACATAGAGTGACACCACAAACACATATCATCCTTTAGCCTTCTTTACATATAAAATGGCTTCATTTTCACTTCTCTTAAAGCCACAATGAATGAGATGATCATCAATCTTACTGTACCATGCTCGAGGAGCCTGCTTTAATCCATACAATGCCTTATTAAGTCAGTAGACTTTATCCTCCATTCCTGCAACTTGAAAGCCTTCTGGTTGATCAACATATATCTCCTCCTACAACAATCCATTTAAGAATGTTGATTTCACATCCAAATGATACATCTTCCAATCTGATTGAGCTGCCAAAGCAAATAGCAACCTTATCCTATCATGTCATGCAACAGGTGCAAATGTGTCTCTATAATCAAGACCTGCAACTTGCGCGTAACCTTTCACAACAAGCCTTGCTTTGTATTTATAAACTGAGCTATCTAGATTAAGTTTGGTTCTATAAACCCACTTCACCCTGATCACATTTCTGTTTTTGGGTTTATCAACCAACTTCCAAGTATCATTCTTTTCTATCACACCAATCTCCTCCTTCTTGGCTTCAATCCAAAGTTCATGTCTTGATGTTTCTTGATAGCTATTTGGTTCCGAGATTGCAACATTACATCTTTCATATATCTCGGAAAGAGACCTTGTCTTCAAAATTGGCGAATCAAGTAAGGATTCCCCGTTTGATTCTTCGTCTTCTTCCAGAGTTTCAGACCCAAATGATTGGATTTCAAGCAGCGGACTCAAGTTCTGAAAAACTGCATTATCTTTCTCAATTTGCTTCTTATCCCAGTTCCAATAAGCATGTTCATCCACGACTACATCTCTTCGGATTGAAATACTTTTTGTTTGCAAGTTGAAAACTCTATAACCCTTGGCTTGTGATGAATAACCAATAAAGATCCCCAATTCACCTTTTGGTTCAAGTTTGCTTCTTTTGACAGAAGGAACATGAGAATAACATATCGAACCAAAAACTTTTAGATGCTTGGCAGATGGTTGTATTCCACTCCATGCCTCAGTAGGAGTCTTTTCATTCATAGCTTTTGTTGGCAGCCTATTTAACAAATATACTGAAGCATGAATAGCTTCTGCCCAAAAGCTTTGTGGCAGTTTCTTTTCCAGCAACAAACGCCTAGCCATTTCAACTACTATTCTATTCTTCCTCTCTGAGACTCCATTTTGTTAGGGCGAATAACTTACTGTCAACTTGTGATCAATCCCCATATCTTCATAATACTTATTGAACTCATTTGAAGTGTATTCGGCACCATTGTCCGATCTCAAAGCCTTTAGCTTACAACCACTTTGTCTTTCCACAAAAGCTCTAAATTTCTTGAAAACTGAAAATACTTGAGAGTTGTTACTCAGAAAATACACCTAAGTCATCCTTGTTAAGTCATCAATAAAGAGCACAAAATATTTATTGTGTCCCAAAGATGATGCCTGCATAGGTCCACACACATCAGTGTGAACTAGTTCAAGTTTTTCGGTTGCCCTCCATGTAGCACTTTTAGGAAATGATTTCTGTGTACCTTACCCATCCGACATGACTCACAAACTTCTTTGGACAGTGAAATCTCAGGTAAATCCTTAGTCAAGCCCTTTTCATACATAGACTTTAAAGTACCATAGTTAAAATGACCATATCTTTTGTGCCACAACCATGACTCATCCTTACTTGCAAAATTTGCACTATCAAAGCTCCCATCTAAAGGAAAAGTTTTATCCATCATTTCTACTTTAACAATCAAGCTATCTTCAGAGTCAAAAATCAAACAATGTTTGTCCTTAAAAAATAAGGAATAGCCTTTAGACATCATTTGAGCCACACTTAACAAGTTACATGCTAAAAAAGGAACATACAACACATCATGTATAAACTTTGTACCTTGTGTATTCTAAAAGGCAACTGAACCCTTTCCAAGTGCATCTACCGTCTCACCATTTCCCATCCTTACTTTCGTTTTGATTGACTTGTCAAGTGTATGAAACATGAGCTCATTGTGTGACATATGACTCGTACATCCACTATCTATGAACCATGAGGATTTGTTGGTTGTGTTTTCTTCATGAGAAGCTATAAACAAGCTTTCTTCTTCATTTTCGGACTTTTCAACAAAATTTGCCTACTGCACATGGTTTTGTTGTAGTTGATTCTGCCTGGCCCTGCAATTTTTCTCAATATGACCAGTCTTTCTACAGAATCTATATTGAATTGGTGGCTTTCCTTTGAACCAACAATCTTTTTCTTGATGATTGGTTCTTTTACAATGGTTGCAAGGTGGAAACTTTCCTTTCTTTGAAGGTTCCTTCCATGTTTTCCCCTTTGCTACTTTATCTTCATCCATCCTTCTATTGTCCTTCACTAGCAGCTTGCCTTTATGCTTTTCCTGAAACGCCACTTCAGCTACTTCTTCATCTTTTATACTTGATCTTTGTTCTTGAGCCTGCAACTTGCTGATCAGTTCTGCCACAGATAAAGTCTTCAAATCACAAGATTCTTCTATTGCTGAAATCTTGGACTCAAACCTAGTTGGTAAGCTTATCATCATCTTCTCCACCACCTTTGAATCTGGAAAGGTTTCACCAACGCGATCATTTGATTTTCTTCCTTCTTGTTCTTCTTCACGATTAATCAATTCATCCCATTCAGCATTCTGTACATGAGGCAGCAAAAGACTAAATACTTTCTCAACTTCGCGAAGCTCTTCAGATATACTAGTATCAACTTTATCCATACGAAATGCTTTTAGTTTTCGTAGAAAGTTGCTCACTGCTAGAGCTGCCATCTTTTTTACTTTAAATTGTTAGATCAAATTTGAGTGAAAAATTTGGACGGAAATGTTCTCATGATTCTATAATTTTTTCCATTATATAGATGAAACATAATTTTATTATAATATTAGCAAATCAATCTGTTCATTGAAATATCCCCTATTTAAAACACACTATTACAAAAAAAGAAATGTATCTAAGTGTATTATCCCATAAAAATATGAATCGCGTAGCTTACAAACATTGTCTCTACTAATTAACCAACAAGTGGCTAAAGAATATTGGACATAAAAGTTGATAAAAGTTGGTTGAGTTAGGTCTTGACCTGATCAAATACTGTTTAAATTTACTCAACCGATTTTGATCAACTTAAATATAGTTCAACTAGTGCATTTGACGATTTTAATATATCATCATTTTCACAAATATGAGTTCTATTATGATCTCCTTACAACATATCTTTCAATTCCATAAATCTTCAATATAATTGTATCAAAGTTCATTCTGTTTTTGGGACAGTTTCTCAAAGCAAGTTCCCATGGTGTGGTTTCATGTTAGATAATATTTCAAATAGTCACTCAACTATAAACTCATTTCAAAGAAAATCTCTCGATTTGATTTTTAACTCAAAAATCACTCAACTATGAATTTTTTTCACAAAAAGTCGTTTAAAGAGTCCGATTTTGATGTTGTATTTAGTTGACTCTTTTAGATTGGAATGTGAGTAAGCAAGGTTCATGTTGATCAAGTCTCGCATTGACTTTTTTAGGACCCGTTTGGGAGCTTCTTTTTTTTTTTCACTTTATTTGAAAATAATGTTTGATCATAAAAATGTTGAATACAACTTGAAGTTGTATTTGGAATTTGAAAAACACCCAAAATCCTATTTTCACCTTTATAATTTTTTCTTTTTCAAAAGGGAAAAGGCTTAAATATGTCATCGAACTTTGAGAAAAGGTTCATCTATGTCATCCGTTAAAAGTTTGGCTCATCTATGTCATTTCCATTTGACAAAAGGCTCATCCATGCCATTAAATATAAACTAAAAAAAAATGGTTTTGAAAAACCATTTTGTACACGTGGTCAATTCTAATTCGGCCATGTCATTAATTAAATTATTTTTTAAAATAAAAAAGGTTCAAATGTGTCATTGAACTTTGAGAAAAGACTTATCTATGTCATCCATTAAATGTTTGGCTCATCCGTGCCATTAAATCTAAACTAAAAATATTTTCGATTTCGAAAAAACATTTTGTACACGTGATCAATTATGATTCGGCCATGTCATTAATTAAATTATTTTTGAAAATAAAAAAAGTTCAAATATGTCATTGAAACTTTGAGAAAAGGCTCATCTATGTCATCCGTTTAAAGTTTGGCTTATCCATGCCATTAAATATAAACTAAAAATATTTTTTGGTCTAGAAAAACCATTTTGTACACGTGGTCAATTAAGATTCGGTCATGTCAGTAATTAAATTATTTTATAAAATAAAAAAGGTTTAAATATGTCATCGAACTTTGAGAAAAGGCTCATCTATGCCCTCCGTTAAAAGTTTGGCACATCTATGCCATTTGATCAGTTAACAAATAATGGCATGGATGAGCCTTTTGTCAAACGGAAATGGCATAGATGAGCCAAACTTTTAACGGATGACATAAATGAGCATTTTCTCAAAGTTCGATGGCATATTGAGCCTTTTATGTTTTCAAAATTATAAACTATCATCTTTTCGTGAGTTTCATTTGACATTAACTATCACTCCTTTTGTATTAAGACAGACCTCGATATTGAGTTGACCAACACACACCTATTACAAATTGAGAACAAATATTTGCTCAACTCACCATTAAGGTATGTTTCAATATAAAAGAGAGTGGCAATTTAGGTAAGTAAAGGAAATAATGGAATTTTTGTGAATATTAGTAAATGCTAATTATTATTTTTTGCCAAACACCACATGTATTAGTACCTAAAATATTTCTTTCCCACCCGATGCTGAGTAGTATTATATTAATATTGAGGCCGGGTTAATTAAGATTTTGCATTACATAAGACCTACCTAAGACGAAAACACTTTCTAACAAAAAAAAAATTCATAACTCATGACTCAAACTCAACATCGCATAAAATACTAACAACAGAATATTTACAAGTTGTCTATTATATGATCACCTCTCATTCCTCATGACATAAAATATCAAACAATTTTAACCATAAAAAAAAGTCTCAAACTCTCAATAATTTAAAACTTGCTAGCATTGACTTTTCTTTTTTACAATCATTTGGCAAAAATAAATAAATTGCATATATGTAATAGAGTTAATATATTATGATAAAGTACACACCTAAAATGACATATTTTTGAAAGTTTCATATCCTAACTATCTATTATTCTATCTACTACCTAAACTATCATCATTTAACTCATAAAACATGGGCAAATAAGTGATTAACATGTATGCAAGTAATTAACGAGATCTATTTCTTGTTAAACAAACTTTTTCCAAAATGCAACAGTTTCAAACTTTAAACATACGAGTCTAAAGTTTAAAATTTTCTAGTCAAACTCGACATTGAGCGGTTCAATGACCCGTACATTAAAAAGTTGAGCCAATTTAGTATATAGTTCATATTGATGAGAAAAATACTTATTTGTATTAAAAGCAAAATTTGATACGAGTTGGTTGAATTGGGTTTTGACCTGTTCATCTAAGCCCAAATAACCCCCACTTTAATTATCCACTCAATTGATTTTGATTAGCTCAAATACAGTTCAACACGATTATTTAAGGACCTTAATCTATCATCATTACATAAATATACATTAATTAGGATCATATGGATCCTTCTATATTTATTTCCACCAACTATATTCCCCCAACCCCTCCCCCCCCCCCCCACCCCCAAAAAAAAAGAAAAAAATTAAGTTGACTTAATTGTCCTTCTCCACATCGGTTGACGGGAAATAGTTACTTTCGAATCTATAGCAATTACAGTGTAATGATTCAAAGAAATGAGTTTTAAATTTCAAATACAAAAAAAGGACTTTAGTTTAAATCAAGTGGCTGGATATTATATTTTTTTTAAAAAAAAACTTGAAATTATACAAATGTATTAATGATTGAGATTTGTTTTTCAGGATAATTAGAACTTATATGTCAAACTTATGCTCATTGGAATAGATTTAGGTATTCATGTGAAAGATTTTTTGAAATTTGAAAAACAAGTTATTTTGAAAAAGAAATTATTTAGACAAAAAATCGATAAACTTTAGGTATATGTACCTTAAAGTCATGCAAAAGTACTCTTAAAGTACTTTTCTACTTTCAGTTGTCTAAGTTAAGTTTTGACAAGTCAAATTTCAAGCAAAAACAGAAAGTTTGTGTCTGAAATTGATTTAAGCGAAAAACTTGCAAAAATTTAGGAATTTCCTATATAACTTAAAAGGAATGATAAATGATCATCGATGTGTAATCCATACCCTAAATAATCATCACATACATGTTGATTATCTAACTGTTGGAAAAAAATCTTATATATGTCATCGAATTTCAAAAAAATATTTATTTATGTCATTCGTTAATAGTTGGGCTCAATCGTGTCACTATTATTACAGAAAGAGTCTATTTATGATACTATTTTTCAATGATCATGTTTGATTTGATGATTTTAAAGGTCAGGTTTGATGATAATTGAGCAGCGGCATGGTTAAGCCCAATTATTAACGGATGACATGGATGAATCCTTTTTATAACAGCAGTGACATGATTGAGCTCAATTATTAATGAATGACACAAATAAATTTTTTCTTAAAATTCAATAACATATCTGAATTTTTTTCTTTGATTAGTATTGATCCTACTACCAAGAAATTCTTTGAAATTAAATTATAAGGCACATGACATTTTTTATTATGATCACCATCATCATGACATGTATACATTTCAAAATTGACTTTAGAGAAGACTGGTCAAATATAACAATCAATTAATATATACTCCAACAAATTAGCATTAACATATAATAAGGTTCACGCGTATTTACCGAGTATTGCATTGAATTTTTTCCCTTTCAACCGTTCGTTTTAATTTATTTGACCTATTTTGATTTGATACGAATTTTATAAAATAAAATATATTTTAATTTTTTTTTATGATCTTAAATTAAAGATATATTAAACGTATCAAAATACCCTTTATCTTGTAATTAAACGGAAAAATATCATTCTTTTTTAAACAAATTAAAAAGAAAATTAAATTAAACAAATTAAAATGGAGGGAGTACACAATTTAATTATTCAAAAAATATCTATAACTAACAAGAGTGAGATTTGTAATTTTAAAAAATGGGATAAGGGTCTAAAAAATATCTCAACTTTGGTCAGATTTGTTGTTGTGATACTAAACTTTCATGAGGACCTATTACCTCCCTAGACTATTTAATACCATATTTTAAACATATATATTTGCCCACGTGGACATAAAAAATAATGCAAAATTATAAATAGTAATGTGTCCACGTGGGCACATATATACCTTTAAAAATATACTATTAAATAGTTCAGGGGGTAAAAATACGGTATTAAATAGTCTAGGGAGGTAATAGGTCCTTATGAAAGTTTAGTATCGCAACAGCAAATCTGACCAAAATTGAGGTATTTTTCAGACCATTATCCCTAAAAAAATAACCGAAAATACCTACTATAATAGCTAAAATGACGTGAAAGGAATTTTTGGGAATATTAGTAAAATTCTATTTATTTATTTTGGCCAATCACCAAATTTATTTCATAATTTTATATTTTTCCACTTGGTGTTAAGTATTAATATTATGGTTAGAATAATTCATATTTCGAACTGGTAAAACTCATTTAATAGAAAAGCTTTTCATAATGAGATTGTTTCCATATTGAGGACTTGAACTTGATATTGCATAATAAATTACTAAGTTGAAGCAGGCGCAAGTCAAATGGAATATTTATGAATTGTCTTTTATATGATGGATTCTCATTCCACACATAGAATCGGATTATTTTCATATTCAGGACTCAAACTCAATGTCGTGTAATAAATTATTAAGTTAAGGCAGGTGCAAGTCAAATCGAATATTTATGAATTCTTTTATATGATGGTTCTCATTCTGCACATAAAACCTCTAAGCTTCAAACTAACTTGTTAAACTTTCACTGATACAAAATATCAATTAATTTAACCCAAAAAAAAAACACAACATGATTTGCATAAATAGTAGAGTTAAATGATCAATAACACACGTAAATGATACATCATTTTTTCATGAGTTTCATATTCTAACTAGCCATTGTTCTATTTACCTATCTAAACTATTATTTTTCGTGAGTTTCATACCTCAACTATCACTCTTTTTGTATTAGCTAACATCTCAATATTGAGTTTACCTACATGTGCCTATTGTCCATTAGGAATAAAAATTTGATCAACTCAGCATCGAGGTGTGTTTCAATACAAAGAGAGTAATAGTTTAAATAAGTAAAGAAAATAATGAAATAGTTGAGATAGAAAACTCCTGAAAATTTCATAAACGGTTGAACTTTTAAGCAAGCGGAGGGGTAATTGGAAAAAAAACTCCAATCCCAAAAAGATGACTAGCTAAAATTTCCAATCACTCTCAAATAAGTTGTGTCGGTTATATAATTCTTTATAACAATTTGATATATACTACGGTTCCTTTCTCAATAACATGACTCTATCAACATGAATAGTAAGTCATAATTAAGTCAAATAATTTCAAAGAGGTTTATATTATATGATGAATAATAGAGCTTGAATTATAGTGTAACTTATAGCAAAAAATACATAAATTCCACCTTAAAGTTGTCAAGAAAAATAATTTACAAATTTACCTATTAGGGGATTTATTAGTTTCACTTTAAATGATAAATATTTTGTCTGTATAGTTAAAGTGTGTAAACGACTTTTCTAGATGATTTAACATACAACAACTTGCTTGATGATTATTGACTCTAACATTTAACGCGTAAAACATAGACAAATTAGTGATTAGCCGATCATAAAATTTGATTAGTTCTTTTTAATCAACACGGATGCAAGTAATTAGCAAGATCTATAATTAGTATATCAAAACCAACTGTCATATTACCCAAGAGCCAGCAATTTTTTGAGGCTTTGTCAAGGCTAAATGATTGAAGATACTCTTATATCAGATTATATTAGTTTATAAAAATATATTAATCTATTTTTGATAAACAAACTTTTTCCCCCAAAATGTAGGTAGTTCATACTAAATTTGAAATGTCTGGCTAAATATAATTTGAGACATAAATATAAGGCATAATATATAAAATATATTTTTTAACTTGACCTTGACTGACATTTATGTCCTCCAACTTTGAATATGCACAAATAGACACTTAAATTGTTTTTATAAAATTGAACAAGTTGACACACGAATTTTCTAGGCTATTTTCAAATTAAACTGAATGCAATTGATGAATGAAATGGGCTTTTTGATCCTTAGGCCCCAAAGAGAGATCTGTCAAAATTCATAATTGGGCCAAAATCTAAAACACACTTTTATTGGGTTGTTCACAAGATGAGTTTCTCATACTATGAAGTACAAAGATTGAGACTTTGAAGGAAAGTTTTAAGTTTTGGTGTCTTCTCAATTTATGTCACTTTTCGCTTTTCGAAAATCAAATTAACTAATATTTGAAAGTCAAGGACGAAATGTGTCGATTAGGGCTTTGCCAAACCCATAGGTTGGTTCAAACTTTGTATTCTGTCTTAAAAATTCATTGGATATTTAAATAGGAACTATGCCAATTTAAATAGGAATGGAGGAAAGTATAAAGACACTGATAATTTAGGTAGGTAAATAAACAATAAATAGTTGAAGTATGAAATTCAAAAAAAAAAAAAAAAAGTGACACTTATTTGGTGAGTTTACTTTTTTGATTTCTCATTTGGTGTGTCATACTCACATTAAAATTCAACTAATTTAGATTTCGCATGGTGTAGGACCACATTCGAAAAAAGCTCTCTCTACCAAGAATTTTTCTATATTCATGGAAAATTTGGGTTTATTATTATTCTTTATAAACCATTTTTTATATTAACAAAAAATTTAACCCTACATGCTAAAAATCTGGGAAAATAATTTTTCTTTTTCGTGTCCACTGTATTTCAACTTCCTTCGTAGGGTTTTAGTTTGTGTTCCAACATTCACCACTCTTTTTCCTTTCTTCAAGGTATGCTTAATATTTTCCTACCTTTGTAATTTTAAGCTTCTGTATAATCTCTATTGTTTTGCTATATGCATATTACATTCTTGATGCAATAATCTTTTATCTCCTAAATGGCAATAGGACCAGCAAGAAATCTTTTTTATCTGTATTTATCCAAGAATAATGTATCAAAGTTGAAATTTTTATCAGTTTCTAGTGGATTCCTGCATACCCATTTTACAAAACCAAAAAAAATTCAAGATTTTGATGTTTATGGACACAGAATACCAACCCCACCTCAGTTTTCATCTTTATGGTGTAATCAATGGAAAAGATTGAATCTTTTTCATTTTTATGGACACCCTTTTTCCACAGTGGTGGAAAATGGGGATAATGAATTAGAAGTTTGTGATTTGGATGTGGAAGAGAATGAGTGTGGAGATGGAGGATTAGGGTCTGAGAAAAGATTGAATTTTGTTCAAATAGCTAGTCGTGATCCGGTGGAAATATATAGGGAGCTTAGGGATGCTACAAAGTGTGAAAAGCAAACACGAGCTGATTGGGATACTTTGATTGAGATATTTAGATGTTTTGCTCAGTCTGGATGGGCTTCGAATCAGGCTCTAGCTGTGTATATTGGGGCTTCATTTTTTCCTACAGCAGCTCAGAAGTTTCGAAATTTTATCTTTAAGAAGTGTAAGGTTGATGTTGTGAAGTACTTAGTGTCGCTTGGTCCGTGTATTGAAGCTGAGAAGTTTCTGTTTCCAATATTTGTGGAGTTTTGCTTAGAGGAGTTTCCTAATGAGATTAAGAACTTCAGGAAAATGGTTGAGTCGGCGGATTTGACAAAACCTCATACTTGGTTTCCATTTGCCAGGGCGATGAAACGCAAGATCATATATCACTGTGGTCCCACAAATAGTGGTAAAACATACAATGCATTGCAAAGTTTCATGGAAGCAAAGAAGGGTATATATTGTAGTCCTCTACGATTATTGGCTATGGAAGTTTTTGATAAAGTGAATGGATTAGGGGTATACTGTAGTCTTCTTACAGGACAAGAGAAGAAGCATGTCCCATTCTCTAATCATGTTGCTTGCACGGTTGAGATGGTTTCAACTGATGAGATGTATGATGTAGCCGTTATTGATGAAATCCAAATGATGGCGGATACACATAGAGGTTATGCATGGACGAGGGCTCTACTAGGATTAAAAGCCGATGAGATACATGTTTGTGGAGATCCAAGTGTTTTGAATATTGTTCGCAAAGTCTGTTCTGAAACTGGGGATGAGTTGGTAGAACAGCATTATGAGAGGTTTAAGCCATTGGTGGTTGAAGCAAAGACCCTTTTAGGTGATCTCACAAAAGTGAGGTCTGGGGACTGTGTTGTTGCCTTTTCAAGAAGAGAGATATTTGAAGTAAAATTGGCGATTGAGAAGCATTCTAATCACCGTTGTTGTGTAATATATGGTGCCTTACCACCAGAGACACGACGACAGCAAGCTACCTTATTTAACGATCCAAACAATGAGTTTGATGTCTTGGTTGCCAGTGACGCAGTCGGAATGGGTTTAAACCTAAACATTCGGAGAATCATCTTCTATACCTTGTCGAAGTACAACGGTGACAGGATTGTTCCCGTTCCTGCGTCACAGGTGAAGCAGATTGCTGGAAGAGCTGGTCGAAGAGGAAGTCGCTATCCTGAAGGACTAACAACTACTTTGCAGCTGGAGGATTTAGACTATTTAATCGAGTGTCTGAAGAAGCCATTTGAAGAAGTTAACAAAGTTGGGCTCTTTCCTTTCTATGAGCAGGTTGAGTTATTTGCAGGGCAAATTCCTAACTCTACATTCGCCGAGCTGCTTGATAGATTTGGTGAAAATTGCCGTTTGGATGGTTCTTACTTCTTGTGCCAGTATAACCACATAAAAAAGATAGCTAATATGCTGGAGAAAGTTCAAGGATTATCTCTTGAAGATCGTTTCAATTTTTGCTTCGCCCCTGTTAACATTAGAGACCCAAAAGCAATGTACCATCTTCTGAAGTTTGCTTCATCGTATGCACAAGCTCTGCCTGTTAATATAGCAATGGGCATGCCAAATTGTTCTGCTCGTAATGATTCAGAGCTCTTGGATCTTGAGACTAAGCACCAAGTGTTGTCCATGTACATGTGGTTATCTAATCACTTTGAGGGGGATAAGTTTCCATATTTCAAAAAGGCCGAGGCAATGGCAACAGGGATTGCTGAGTTACTAGGTGAATCACTAGCAAATGCTCGTTGGAAACCAGAGTCGAGGAATGCTGGGAAGCAGCAAAAAGTGGTAAAGAAAGACCAAGGTCAGTTAACTAATTATAGTGAATTCCTCTTGCCCCCTTTTTTATTTCTTTATTGACTCCGTATAAGCGAGCGTGAAATTTCCAATTTAAAAAAGAATACACAAATGACCTCTATGTCATATTGTCATGCATGGATCTAGGTCCTCCAACCCCCAATTGTCAGAGGCAAGTATTACCAGTTTTTCGATTTGCTACAATAACCTAGATGTCAGTTGTCACTTACTTGAGTAGAGACTTTGGATTTGTGCAATTGTGCAGATGAGGTGATTGCCATTCCAGCTCTTCATCCTTAATCCTCATTGAAGTAGATGATAAAAAAGTCCTCATTGAAGTACTAAAAATGGAAGGTATTAATTTCTGGTTCTGTAACTGGTGCATAGAAAGGACTTAATCCATTTTCCTTGAGGAGAAAGTAAGTGTGTTACGTCAGTAGAACAAATTTACATGGTTATTGGCTTGATAGGTTGCACAGCTAAAGAACATCTGCAGGACTGCTTCAGTGGTGGTACCACAGTGATGTCCTGTTGAAACTGATCGGTAATAAGATAACAGCATAATCAGTGTTTTGGACGGCGAAAGGTGATAAAAGGCGACTAGGTCTGCCTCGCCACAAGGCGAGGCAAGCGGCGAGGTGCTTGCCTTTTTGAAGTGTGGCACCATTTAATACCAAAAAGTTAAAATATTTAATTGCATATGTAAATAATCAAACAATAACATATTAGCAATTTTTTCAATTCAAAAACTAAAAATAGATAGTACATACTAAAAGTCTAGAACTTGAATGAGAAAAAATAGAACAAAAGTCAAAACAAAGGTAGAAGTGACTCTAAAGTCTGAAGAAGAAGAAGAAGAAGAAGGAAAAAGATCAGAGGAAGAAGAAATCTGAATAAGAAAAGAAGAAATATGTATTGGTTAGACTTTGAAGGCACTGGAAAAGTCTGGCTAGTTGCCGGAGGAGTCTAGTCGAAAACCCTAAAATTACCTTTTAACTTTTAAAACCCTAAATTGGTCGCCTTTTTTTAAGAAAATACAAAAGGCGACGCCTTTCTAGCCTTTCTCGCCTCTTGCCTGTCGGCTTTTGTCGTCATGGCGTCGCCTTTTGAAGATCGCCTCGCCACAAAGCTAAAAGGCGATGAAGGGTCGCCTCGCCTCGCCTCTTGCCATTGGCGACGAGGCGATCTCCTTTCACAACACTGAGCATAATAGTCCTTTTTTAAAGAAAAAACGGTGGTGTTTGAGCCACAGCTTGCGCACACCTAGAGTATTCCATGGTACCATAGTGATGTCCTGTTGAAACTGATAGGTACTATGATGATAGCATAATAGTTTTTTTTTTTTTTTTAAATCACGGTGGTGTCCAGACCAGCCTGTGCGCACCTCGACTATTCCTCTGGGAACCACCTACCTCTCACCAACACATGTACTATGATGATAGCATAATAGCACTGTTATGAGACAAGGGAAGATGTTACCACTTGGTTTCTTGTTCCCTGTACTGCATGCCATGCTTCCAATGACCTATGCTGCTTGAACTCTCGAAAATATTGTGGCACTGGTGTCGTCGTCCAACAATGCACAACGTTTGGATGATGTAACACGCACCCGACTACATTTTTGAAGAGTCCGAGCAACCTAACCAAAGACCAAAGATATCTGCATCTGACATGAACCTGAATCTTATTTTAGGTATACTGCATGAAGAGATGATAGGTTGACGCGGTGCATTGAAGTCTTTGCTTAACCTAGATCTATCGTTGCAAAATGTACTCATATACAAGTCGAAAGGCTTTGTGCCAATCTTTTGCTACTTGAACAATTCACTGTTGAAATCATGTTTGTTATATCCTTCTTTCATCTTATTACCTTATGTGACCATGTTCAGCAATATAAGTATTTCCCTGCGAGAGCCAATCCTAAGATGTCATGAACTTGCATATTAATTTGGTTCCTTTTACAGGAGAAACCAAGGAACAGCTTTGTCTCAACACCAGTAACCACAGAAGATTGCAGCATGATACTGCTAGTTTAGCGCTTCGTGTACCATAGACTAATACAGGCGCTCAAGCAAAGCACGCAGTCTTGTACAGCTCCCAGATACAGTAGACTAGAATTAGAATTATAACAAGGAAGAAGAGGCAAGTTTCAGCCAAATGTTATCGTGTTAGGAGAGGATGCATAATTTTTGTCCTTGAACTCATGCATGTTTAGTCTGATGCATCATGTTTATTAAAGGAATAAAAGATTCAGAAGAAAGGGTATCAGTGCTGCTTGTTGGTTTCACTTGTACTGGACTGACCTGTTCAATCCTGAACTACTCGAGTGAAGCTATTGGAGATTTAACGACTATAAGAGTTTGTGATTCCAATATATAGAAGCTGTGTCAAAATCTAGCAACATCGAGCAGAGATAGATTCAAGATTTGACCTTGATGTGTTTAACCTTTTGAGTAGTTAGAACTGAAACTCATTGTACTACAATTATGAGTTGAATTTCATATTTTTTGAAATTTAGTGGTTATTCATTCATGTAAATGCTGTATCCAACCCGAGAATCGAGAGGTGGAGGATTCTGATCCTTAGTGTATTTGTTTTGCTAGGTGAGCTATTTTATCTTAGTTACATATGACTATTGGATGAGAGTATTTTATGTTGTATTTTGTATATCATGCATGTGTCTTGTTGTGAGATCCAAGGGAAATCTTTGAACTTCTAATAATTTTCCTGGTTCTATATCAAAGAGTAATGACTATAAGTCTATAAGTTTAGTCTTTTCCTGTAAAGGTATTTGTCTTTGCCTTCTGTCTATTCTGGAATTTGATGTGTGCATTAAGGTGTTTTCAAGCTTGTAAGAAATGAAAAGATTGTCCCACATGCATGACATTTGCAAACACTTCTAAAACTCGAATCTTGTATGGCTAGGAAGATAGTGTTACTTGCTCTCGATGTTTACATCAAATCATAATTGAGTCACAAGTTGCCTCATTCTAACTTACTCCCTTCTTCCTCATCATCTTTTGGAAAGCCTACACCCTGTAGAAACTGTTTGCCTCATTTCAATTTTTATAGTTCTTGTGTTTGATAGTTAACTTAAGAGTTAGTGTACTCATTTCATAGTTTATTTTCTCCAAAGGATGACTAGATATGCTTCAAATTGAGCTTTTACTTAACCACAAATATGAAATAAAAAGTCCCTAGTTAATGGATGATATAGTTCTCCATAGTGCTGAATTGATATAAAAGTCTTATTATGTTAGAAAAGAGTTTCTCCAGTTTCATATATTTGTGCTGAGAATGAATTTCAGTTTTCTCCAACCTTGGTGTGGAAAACTCAACAATCACAGCAAACCTGCTGATTAAATTACAGAAAAAGGTACAAACTAGAGATCCAAGTTGGTGCCATTTATGAGGACATTCACTGTGGCACATCAATTTACAGTCTTCTCTGCTCTCTTCTTTTGATCTCAATACAAAAAAATCCATCAACTTTAAAACTGATAACACTGGCAGGAAAAAGTGAATGGAAGAAACTTATTACAGGTACCGAGACCCGATGCTCATTTCTTTAGCAAGGCACTACACTGAGCCATAATCTTTGATGCCCTAGTAATTGCATCAGTCATGTAGAAATTCTCCACAGTAGGTGTGAATGGAGTTGCACTTACTTTTTGGCTGACTTCAGGTCTCAAAGAAGTTGAGAATGTGGCTGGTTGTCTCTCATCCACTTCTAAGAGATTTGGTGCTACTGTCTTAATTCGAGATCGGATTGCACCTAGACTATCATAGGGTAATCCGACACCTGCCACTTCAGACAACGCTCTTACTATCTTCCAATCATCCCTGGCGTCACCAACAGTGGGAACTGCTGGCAGTGTGATCTGAGCACATCCTTCTGTGTTTTCATATATTCCTTCTTTCTCTGTGAAAGCAGATGCTGGCAAAATGACATTGGCACGATACACACCGCGATCACCATGGTGACCTTGGTAAACCACAAAGGCATCATCTGGAAGTTTGTCCAAGTTCACATCATCAGCACCCATCAAATATACAAACTTTGCAGACTCAATGCATTTATCAGATTCAGGCACAAGTCCAAGATCAAGAGCGGCAGCTTGGGCAGCATTCAGAAGCAAAACATTTAGTCCATTCCAATCAGGTCTCACGACATTATTGTTCTTTGCAATTGTGTCAACAGCAGCAAAGACAGCATCCTTATCATCTCGATCAAACACACCAGCACCAACGATAATCACTGGGTTCTTGGCATTTTTGAGAGCTGAGGAAAATGGATGGCTTCCCTTGGCAATTTCAACTAGTGTTTGAGGGTCTGTTCCAAGATGTTCATGATCATAGTTGAAATCAGTAGCAGGCCCAACATAACCTACCTTAGCATTTGTAGCTTTAACTGTTTTGCGAATTCTGGCATTCACCATAGCAGCTTCCACCCTTGGCTGGAAAATTCAAGAAGATAGTAGCCAATAATCAATAGAGCATGAGAATAATAGATACACAGCTAAAGGTAATAAATTCCTAAATAAACAAATGTACAACATTGTCCTCAATGGAGCTATCATAAATCTTTATCACACTTTTGAATATCATCCATGTGATCGCAAAATTAGGCAAGCCAATTCAACAACATTTTGATCTTTCAACAATTAGCTCAAGTAGCCAAACCATCACCTAGTCTAATAATTAGCACATTCAGTAGAAGTCAAAAATCATTCATTCCAGGAGGATAAAGTTTACCCCAATGACCATATTAGCTCTTTGCCTTATTCCTCATCAGTAACAAGAGGGCTAGTTTCCCTCTTATTATTAGTTAGAGAGGGATGAGCTGGTTTCATAATTGCAATCATGTACGTTCTCAATCTAGCCACCCTTCCCACTCAAAAGGACCCCCAGGGATTGTTTGTACTGTACTTGGGAACAGGGAAAAGGGTAGGCATGGAACAGAAACTGAATGAATGATCATGGAGTTTTTCCATCCACTATGCACATATAGAAGAGATCAAGCGACAGCCCTTTTCCAAATTATAACCATGAAGAGGATTGCAAACATTTACCTGGGTTCCAACCAAGAGGAAAGCATCTGCTTTCTCCAAGCCACTAATGCTGGTATTCATAATATATCCAGAACGCAGGTCAGCATTTGGACGCATGCCATTTCCTTCACAAAAGATGTTGTTTGACCCCATTTTGTTCAAAAGATCTTTCAGTGCCATCATGGATTCTGCGTCAGACAGTTTTCCTGCAACACCAACAATTTCCTCTGGCTTAATTTGATGCATGACTTCAGCAACAATAGCTAGGGCATCCCGCCAGCTCACTGCCTGAAATCGTCCATCAGCACCACGGATCATGGGGTCATTGAGCCTTTGCCTCTTCAGACCATCATAAAAGAATCGTGTTTTGTCTGATATCCATTCTTCATTGATGTCCTGTGCCATTATGTGCAGCAACTCACTCTTTTAATTTACAAAATCAAAAGCAAAGGAAAAAACAGATGTAGAAAATAATAATTCTGAAACTACAACTAAGAAGTTAGTATACTATAAATAAAAGTATCTACTTCAAGGAGTACAAAAATAGAACATTTTCAGAAGAAAAAACACATAAAAGAGAAATGATCAAGGGATCCAAATCATATCAAGGCAGTATTTACTCATATTGACTCTTCTTCCTTTCGCTGCAGCTCGTATACGCTTTTCTTGAATAGTACAGTGCAATGGCAGAGTGTGAAATAGACATACTTGCATCAGCAGTTGGCTGAAATGTGTGAATTTGAAGAGTAGAAGGATGGGGAAAATGAAGTCTACCACCATATAAAAATCATTCTAATACAATACATCATCAACCTATATTTTGCTAACTACACCTTGTAATCAGGTGCAGCCTCTTCACATTGGCTGTTCTTTTCAAAAACAAAAACTCCTTTTACTAAAGTATTCAGCACAAATTATCAAATTTTGATCTAAACCGAGAACAAGAAAAAGGCAGAGCCTAGGGAACACTAAGCCAATGCACAAACACACTGGCAAAGTAGAAGTCAGATCCAGTTTTAAATCAGCTCTAAAGCTTGGGCTACCCTGAAACATTAAAACTTGAATGACTTCCCAACTAGAACAAAATGCAGGAACTGGAGACACACAGGTGATCCTCGTGAATAAGATACTCTACCATATATAAGCATGACTACTCAGTTCAGAGGGGATAAAATAAGAGCTCCAATAAAATACAGTACCTCATTTAATCGTGGTACAACACGCATGACCTCCGGACCTCTACTATCAATTCGGATGTTAGAACCAACAGCATCAGTCACATCAATGCTTTCTGTGCCCTTTAGCTCCCAATTTCTGGCTTTGAAGGCAAAAGGTTTTGATGTAAGGGCTCCTACTGGACATATATCAATCACATTCCCTGAAAGCTCACTTGTCATAAGCTTTTCAACATAAGTTCCAATTTCTTCTCCACTACCACGACCCAACATTCCAAGGTCCTCCACTCCAGCTACTTCTGATGCGAACCTGACACACCTGTTTCACAAGCAGGCCAACAATCAGAGGATACTGTGCTAGAGATATAAAATGCACTCAAGCAAGTCTTTCCTATTCCTCC
The DNA here is from genome assembly GCA_029007595.1 of Solanum commersonii. Taxonomy (NCBI): domain Eukaryota; kingdom Viridiplantae; phylum Streptophyta; class Magnoliopsida; order Solanales; family Solanaceae; genus Solanum; species Solanum commersonii. The sequence goes on along the minus strand of JAJTWQ010000127.1, from coordinate 1,220,478 downwards.
TGTATCTAAAGCTTAAACCTAATAAATATTTGCTATACTCAATCTCTCATACATGCTCTGAAGTTTTTTTTTTATAGCTGTATTACCAAAGAGGACAAATTTTGAGGTTATCAGTGGAAAGGAATAACTCAAGAAGGGCAGAAGCATGTCAGAGATGTGAAAAAGCCAGTTCAAATTGTTCTGTTGTAGCCCCCAAGGCCTAGCTCAAGTGGCAAAAGGTGGAGGATTTGTGGCTTAGGTCGCAGGTTCAAGCCCCACACCATGCAAAGCGATGCCTGGTATTTAAGTGGAGAAGGGTAGAGGGGCGGACCCATTATCCACCGAGTTTAGAAGGCTGTGATTGGTCCAAAGGGCGGGTCACAGACGGAGTTCTCGGTTATAAAAAAATAATAAAAATTGTTCTGTTGTAGGGTGGTATAACCACAAAATATGAATGTTAACATCCCACAAATTATGCAGAATAGGAGTGAATTGGAGACGACAGACTGGCATTTCTGCTAAGCCGCTGGCACTTATAACACACCAATGTCCACTAAAATTACCACTCCCATCTTATCAGGCTACCTCTTCATTTTATTTTACTTTTTGGGGGAGGGGGATAAGGTATTAGGCTCTCTCTTCATTCTGACCATTCTTAATTAGAAATCACATGCATAAGTGACGAGCATTTAAATGATTTTCCGCTCTAACTTGCAAGTTTTTCTCATGAGATTTGGGAAACATAAAAAGATACAATATTGATGGTTGGTTATGTTACACCAACAAGATGTGTGTACGATTCAGATTCAGGATGCAGGTATGTAAATATCCAGTATACATCTGCACCCTTTTTTGCTATTTTTAATCTACTATAAACCTGCACAATGTAACTATACTCAAGTGACACCAGTATCAAGGTACATCAATGCACATGAAGCATCCGTGTACCATGGACGGTTCACGGTTGGCGTGCCACACATTACAACAATATTTATCAAGTTTTGGTTTAAGGCTGATTTTAAACTTCATTTCCACGAGAAATTGAACCACACAAATTTTATGTTTGGCAAAAAGCACTAGGAAAGGTAAGGATCAAGCACAGACCTTGTACACTGGATGCACCGGGTCATCACAGTCTTCACCAATGGACCCAAATTCTTGTCAACCACAGATCTCTTCATTTCAGTGAAACGCCCGCGGTCGGATCCAAAGGCCATAGATTGATCCTGGAGATCACATTCTCCTCCCTGATCACAAATTGGGCAATCAAGTGGATGATTCATAAGCAAGAACTCCATGACTCCTTCACGAGCCTTTTTGGCAATTGGTGTATCTGTCTTGATCTTCATTCCTGTAAGCGTGATCTCCAGATAAATTTGCAAGGCTCGACACTAATGTAAATCCAAAGAACAGATGGCAAACCAAACAATAAAATGCCAATAATAACTCAACAATAACTACAAATAGGATCAGCCTTCATGAAAACTATCAAAATGACAGGCAACAATGAAGTAAAGCGAAATGCACAACAGGTCAAGATGTTACTAACCCAAAGAAAACATTACCTACAGAAAATATTGAAAGTACCAGCTTCCCGTAATTCTTCCAAAAGGGAAAACTGAAGAAAAAAAGGGCTATAGAAACTTTTGTTTTGACAAGACTCAATTAATATTTCTAAAGTACTGATACAAGGCATACAATATCACCACTCAAGACTCTTGAGCATACAAGCTCAAATGAACATATCATTAGCCCATAATATATGGTTTTGTTAACTACAGCTGTAACATGAAAAGACTTTACTTTTATGGTTTCTTTTTCCTAGGATCAAATGACCATCCTTTTACAGTTGACTATTAATACAACTATCAAATTGCACATACGGGGACCCTATAGATCATGAGTTTGATGCATATACACAGCCTTTTTTGCAGAAATGCAATGGAAATACTTCAGTTGGTTCTCAATTAAGACAAGCAGCACTAGTCCACTATTACTACTCAAAACAAAATCTTTCACGTGAACTTGATTACCATTACCATCCTATATAGTCTACTTCACTTAAGCACCAGTGTTAATTTGGAAAGCTCCATTTTTTTACCCTAGGGGGTCCAAATAGAACTGAATGGATATTGAGGATAGATAAAGCTGACGTTTTTGAGAGCTTAAACAAGCAATTAAAGCATTAAATTGAGCATAAAAATACAAATACAAATCTAGATCAATAAACTATGGCGATACCTGGAAGTGCAGGCATGGCACAAGAAGCAACAGGTTTAGGAGATTTCTCAACCTCAACAAGACACATTCTGCAATTTCCAGCAATAGAAAGTCGGCTATGATAACAAAATCTCGGAATGTCAACACCAGCAATTTCACAAGCCTGAAGCACAGTCATACCCTTAGGGATTTTGACCGGGTACCCATCAACGAAAACCTCAATAACATCCTCCGGATTAGGTAAATGAACTCGAGCACCACCAACTGGGTTCCTCTTCGGAAGATCTGATGGTGCGTCGGCAGCTGCGGCGGCGGCGGCAGCATCGGCGTTTTTGAGCTCCGGCGTGGAGACGATGGTGCGGGTAGAGTTTCGGATGATTCTAGAAGATCGTAGGGCTCGAGAAGCGAGTAACCCTAATCCCATTGTGATTGATCTTCAGTTATTGAAATGGAAAAATGGAGAGAGTAAAATTTGTTTTTGGAGTGTGGAGAGCAGATGTGCTACGTTTTGGTTTCCATGGAGCAGGGAAATTTGTTTGGGGGATGGAGTTCGGGTCGGGTTATGATATTTGGGCTTTTGAGTAAAATGGGCCTTTTAATTTTTGTTATTGGACCGTGCACATATTGCTGATTTTAACGATCTTGAAAATGAGTGGTCTTGAACTTTTGATTTCTGCTTGCCTAGTGGCAAACTTTCAACGTCAGAACTTGAAGTTTTGGATATAGAACAAGTGAGGTTAAGAGTTTAAGACTATCAACTTTAGAGATTTATTCTTGTAAATCACTTGATTTTAAGAACGGTTGTTATATAATGCGTAGTAAAGGTTAAATGTACAAAGTTTTGTAAGTTTAGCTACTCAAAATCTAAGTTTTGACTATGAAGTCGAATTTGAAAAGAAATTCGAGAATGAGGTAACAAACTACAGACATGAGTATGAAATTCAACTACCAAATCAATTTTTAAATTTTATTTTTGCAGTGGTACGATGATGACATGAGACATCGTGTTAAAGATAAAGAGTGTTGGATTCTTTTTTTCAATGATCGTTGTGTCCAGATTAATTAGCATTCACCACAACTAATTTTATGAGATATTTGTTACCTCTCATTAGTAAGGGTACCAATGAGTTAGATTCTTTCAAACACAACTTATCTGGGATTTTATATCAACATTTAACACAGCATGTAAGAGAGTACAACAACATATTTAGTGGGATTTACCCCTACGACCCTACCCTTTGTGCGATATATGAAATAAAAATTGTTTCCGACAGATCCTCAGTTCAAAAGGAAGAACATGCAAGAGAGTGAATGATGTAAATGACGTGTTAGAAACTTTAAATATCTCAAAGCTTGCAATTTTACACATCAATATCGTCCACAACGGCGATGACAATTCCTCGCCGTGCAGAGCATTTTTCGACTGGCGTTTTAAGCAGTAATAACAGCTAAGAATTACATTTCCTTCTCGACATTTCGCGAGGATGTGTGTTTACAAGCAATCAGAATGCTATTTCACCAAAAATAAGTGTTTATCAAGAATTTCTAAGCTAATCTCGTTTTAGGGCCTTTGTAATGAAGGCTTTTGAAATTACTATTATAATGTATGACATAACTGTGACAGTAATACCTAACAGCAGAACCAACAGGTCAAATCCAGTGTCCTGGACTGTGTAGACACGAAGCCTTATTGTATCCCAGTTACTCTCTGTCCAAACAGGGTCAGCTTCTCCCATGGTATCGGAGGAATTATGAGGTAACACCTCCCACGTTTCAGACTCGTACTTCAATCGAGTTGAGTATGCTGGGACATACCTGTTACATTTGATGGATAAGTTCAAAGCAAGAGCATGTATAGCACTACACAGCTATAGAGTATCAAGCAATAAAACGGGTGTAAATTATATTACGAGGATAGACTGAAATCCAGTGACTGACCAACAAAAGTATATACACTGAAAGTCAACAATCATCATAAGCTTTTCTTTGAGAATACTCCAGAGTTACCCTTTACCTTGTTTTGTTGGAACGAATTTGTAAGCTGACCAAACCGTCTATTTTTATTTTTTTTTATTTGCACCGGGTGTCTGAGTCTCTTTGAGCCCCGACTAATCCCGGGGGTGCACAGGCCCTCGGCAAGGAGTTTCCCGCAAGTGCACCACGGTTAATTCAGGTTTTACCCAGTCCGATGGCCCTCAGAAATTGTTTGCACCCGGTGGGTTTCGATCTTGAGACCTTGAAAGGGACCAAACCGTCTATTTTTATCAACTAATGGAAGTCAAAGTAGGAATAGAGGTGAATCAAGGATTTGAACTCTATGGGTTCAACCTTTAAGGTAACCTATTTGTATTTTTAAAATTATGGATTCAGACCTACTAGTTATTGCAGTTGAACAAGGCATCGCAATTCTACATCCGCCCCTGAGAAGGACAAGCATACGACAGACTGAACAGATCGGGCTTCACATTGCTTTGTTGTTTTAAGCAACATAGCAATGGCTTTTACTAACATATAAGCTGGCATGAACTGAATTTCAGCAAATTAAAATTGTGGAACTACCTGGTCGTGGAAATGACACAGACACCCTTCCCATCTGTCTCTGCTTTGACACACATTTCCCCATTACCGCTGCAGCCCTTCGGACAAGTAGAGCTCATATTCTTTGAAGGGCTAGCTGTTTTATCTGCCAGGAAATTCCACACAAACCGAGAGACATCCCCAACATTACCAAGATATGGCTGAGAGGAAGGTTCCCCCATGACAACTCCCACATAATGGCTTGGGCAACTCGTAGAGGGAGCAATGTAGCGATTTACCAGTTCACATGTGTAGCCCGGTTCACAACTTAACAAGCAGCCAAGGAGTTCTTCAACCAAGGAAGCATTTATGTTGATGGTATTCAAAACTGAATTCTTTATTTCCTTCTTATCACTGGCCAGAATGTACAGACTTCGGGCAACAATAGAAGCGGCTGCCACTATGGCTGAGGAGTTTATATTTGCTGCTAACATGGAAAATTATTCTAAATTAGAAAATGTTGTGTGATTCTACAACACAATGAATTAATCCAGACAAAGGCAAGGAATCCAAAGAGTGAAATAACAACTCACATAGATCATCCAAGTGGCTGTGATAGAATTTATTAGTAAAGGCAGCATCGAAGTCTTCAAGGACTACCCCAGAGGTCTCCGGATTCTGTTTAAGAAGAAACAATAAATAAGCAGACAAAACAAACTCATTTAATTTATACAATTCCCTCTTTTCACTGATAGCAATTGATTCCTCTACCATCGGCATCAACATTCCTGCAGTCCTCCATCAAGCCTTTCACTAATGTCCAGTAATTTGAATATCTGTGTTGCTCTTCTAAAGTTCATTATCCGAACTTCTGCTCATACTCTAGTAACTCTATATTCTTCTTCTTTTATTAATTCTTAAATCAGTATACTCTAATCTGAAGTAATAAAGAAAGTGCAAACATCATTCAGACATTACAAGGATGTTACCAATCCCATTATTCCTTTCATCCATTTTCCTCCACCATCCTGTTCCTCCCCTTGGTGCCCCCACCCTCAGCCCGGAGGACCACCAGCACATTAGAGTCCAAAGATTTATTTTTTTAAAAAGCAACATGACAGTGGAGCATTACAATGCCGGGGATGAACCACCAAAAATCATAATAAAGATGCAATTCGTGAACATAAAATGTAGAAGAGAATTTTACCAGGAAAACATTAGGATGCTCTTTCTAAAAAAGCTATGCCCAAGCTTAATTTAGCATAAAAGCTTTTTGAATAAGGTTTAAGGGAGAGGCTAAAAAGCTGGCCCAGAATATAAGCCACTAAAGTTTTGAACAAGCCATACACATTTACTAAAATATAATACAGGGCATCAAAGAACTTTGCACAAAATACTAATGGCAACTGAAACAGACAATGTAGGACTTCTTTCTGTTTTCTTGAATTTACCTGCGAGAGGTGACAAAACTAATTTGTACACTCTTTCTGTCTCTCCTACCTTCATATTACTCATCATTTATAATTTCCTTTGAGATGGAGAAAGTGCACTGAATAGATCAAATTGAAGATCATGGAAGGCACAAAGAAAATATGTTATCATTTATAAAGGAATACTGGGGCATTTTCACCACCTTCTTCAGAAATGACATCAGTGAGGACGGGGGTAACCCTGGATTTAATTTACTGGCCCTAGAGATCTTAATGCTTTGAGTCTTAAGCGAACCTAGAGCATCCTTGAGGGCACTTAAAGTCCCATTTGTGGCACTCTCCTGCAAAATTGAATCATGTGACAGTATGTAAAGTATTAGCCATATTGACTGAAGTATCAAGTTTTTGAATATTAAGCAGAAAGATAAGAAGCTGGCTGAATAAGAAAGCATCAAATCTGTGGTGAGGATAGATATAAATCGTTTTGAAGTTCTTCAATATCTGGGTAGCAGTGTGGTAATAATTTCAATATTTGATTCCCATGAAGCATGCAAGATTGAGGACTGTTACCTATACATATGATTGACATACTTTTACAGCTTAAATAAATCGCCAAGATGAGAATTCAGGATATCATTATGTAACTAAACAATTACACAATTATTTTTACAACACTAAACAATTATACATTTTTATAGCAACTTACTTTTAAAAAATCATTATCATAGAAAATTATCTATTTTTATAGTAAAAGACTAACATGTGCAACAGCAAAGGGGAATACACATATTTGATACAACTTAATAAACAAATTATCAAGCAGGATAAAACCTTACCGTTGTACTATGAGCAAAGAATGCGTTATCATCCTGAGTGAAACCCTTTCCAACTGATCCAATTTCAAGAACCTATACAAACAAATTCAGATATAACACTGGTATAAATGGACATGTTCGATCTGATTAGTGATCTCTCAACACATTAACATAATAACACAACTTGTAAACAAACATATTTCATATGGAACTAAAAGAATCCACCTAACATTAACAACCACAAGATACCGGGTATAGTTCCACAAGTGGGGTCTGAGGAGGATGGGGTGTACGCAAACCTTACCCCTAACATTAATAGATGTTAATATTCACAATTATTCAATAAACAGACAAAGCATATGTAGAACTTGCTGAAATGGCAACAGAACCAACAACACAGCCGGTTGGGATAACAATCAGCAGAAACAAGATATCACTAGAGCAAAAGGGTTGGAATCTATAACAATGTAAAATTTACTTGTTGTGTATTCAGACCCCGAGGTTGAACAAGTAATTCTCTGAAATATTTGTAACATCTAACTCTCTCATGCCAATAATGACCTCATATAAAGAAAATACATGTCATTTTTCTAGTTAACATCGGATATTAGTTTGACCATTAATGCACTCTCGCAAAAGTTGTGCAACAGAAAACATATACCGTTTCAATTAGTGCCAAGTCAAGTCCACTAACAGCATCAGAATGTTGATCAAGCTCAAGAAGAAATCTCCTACTGCCAAGGTAGCCCCAGGCCTCTCCGGTGAAAACAGCAAATACAAGCTGCAAAAGGGAAGTGTCACAAAGCGTGCATAGTAGTGGTTACTAAACACTATTTGATGCATACATATTACACAGACAAAAACTGGTAAAAGATTCTCATGATAACTGTTTTGGAAACAAACACTAAAATAAGAAATGATTAAATTATTAGCATAAAAGCCTGTATATTGTTGTAGCTGGAGATTATCTCACAGAAATTGCACTACATTTTTGGTTATGTAACGTACTTGCTCCGGGTCCAAATTCTCGTTTAGTTCGAAAATAAAGATATAATGCACTAAAACCAGAACTAAGAGGAAAATTAAAGCACGTTACTAAACACTATTTGATTCATACATATTACACAGACAAAAGCTGGTAAAAGATTCTCATGATAACTGTTTTGGAAACGAACACTAAAACAAGAAATGCTTAAATTATTAGCACAAAAGCCTGTATATTGTTGTAGCTGGAGATTATCTCACAGAAATTTCACTACATTTTTGGTTATGTAACGTACTTGCTCCGGGTCCAAAATCTCTTTTAGTTCGAAAATAAAGATATAATGCACTAAAACCAGAACCAAGAGGAAAATTAAAACACTAAGGGAAACGAGTACAATAGGCATGTTTGATAATTAACAATATGGCCACCTGTTTATCAAGGTCCCCCAAGCCATCAACACGTGAAAGAGCATCCACCACAGCCAGCAATGAGATCAACCCCTAGAGAGAAGTTCGTACATATGATCCATGGTATTAAGAAAATATAGAAATGCAACGATATTCTAGCTTTGAGAGTAGGAAAATTGAACAAAGAGTAATTAACAGATCCATTAAGACAATGATACAAATAGCATTTGAGAATAAGCAACTCACAGATATAGGTGAATCTGCACCAATGCTTATGTCACGAAACAAGGAAGCCGCATCCATAGAAGCCACAGTCAATATCACAGGCTTTGCCTTCTTTGACGATGAGACGATTATTGGTGGTAGCGCTGACCAGACACTGCAATTAGAAAATTACACATGTTATAGATAAGATATCGAGGTAAATTCTGTAGGGAGGAGTTTCAGAACCGACATACAAGATAATGAGTATGCACCAAGAACTTGAAGAAGGCAAGGCAAAAACAAGAACATTTTAACACTCAGTTATCTGTAAAACTAGAAGAAAAGATTCCATGGGTGCACCACTATCAATAATAGGAACATCTGACAACAAGATACAGAAACATCCACCCAGGACCAGGAGATGCAAAGCCAGTACCACTCACCCGTGCAAACCAAAAAATTTCAAATCCAATGTACAAGATTCCATGAAGAAAATAAAGAAGTACCAGCATAATATCACAGATTGTACTATTCTACCATCAGCTGAACAAGGAGTGGTTTCCTCTTATTTAAGTTTACTGAATTATAAGTGAACTCAAGAACACCAAATATAAGATGTCATACAACAGTATCAACAATCAGATAAGAAACCAAAGGAGAAATGGTAAGTAAAAAAAAAAAAAAAGAGGGCAGCCCGGTGCACAAAGCATCCCACGTTGGCATCTGCATAAGATATCTTATATACTACTCAATGTCAAGGTCAAAACCATACTTGTGATATTAATATTATCCTTCACTAAAAAAACCAAGGTAAATCAAAGATAATCCTTTACTAGAAATCTCTCATATTTTGATAAGGAGAAATCTCTCATTATTTAATCTGGTTCTAGCTGGGAAACTGAAAAGAAAATGGATACTAGTTCAGTCTGTTCAAGAGTACAATGAGTATCTTAAGAACCAGATAATTAGGGCAGAATCTCACCTGTACCCACCCAATGGAAGGCAAGTCTGCTCTCTAAGACAAGATTCTGAATCCCGAGTCCCAGACTTTGTTGTCTGATAAATATACCACAATACGAGCAAGTTTCATAAGTAAAATATGTGATACCTATCCAGAACTTTTTTTAGGACTATTTCCACATCTTTAGCAACATGAAGAATCTTTAACCTGCATCACAAGATCAAAGTCGGCCACATCTACAGTGGATGATTTCTTTCTCTTTTCATTTCTCAAAGCAATCTGCACCATATAACAAGAAGAAGATACGTTAATGAAAATGTTTGCGGGACACTTCCATTTCAACATGTCACTTTTCTTCACACAGACAGAATATAATGACAAGTATCTTCGATGCCCTCGCCCACCAATTTTTCATCAATTGAGTACTTTGAAGATAGTAAGGTCTATTGTATGTTGACATATGAAACACCTTTAGAAAACAACATTGGGGAAATTTAGGACAGCAAAAGTTCTAGAAGAAGTTAGTAAGCATCCAATAGAAGGCACTCGTAAGTCGTAAGTCGTAATTAGTAATTATTATAGTAACTAAAGAAAAATATGTTATGGACAGAAATGTGGAGAAGAGATTTACAAATATAAACGACAAAACAAACCTCTTGCAAGGCCAATGTGCTACTGTTTGAAAGCAAAAATACAGGAAAATTGTAAGCCTTCCACATCAATCCAGATCCCTGCAAGTTGAGGATGACAGCATTTACTTTATCTTACAGGTCCCCATAATGCAAAGCTGAATAAAAGGACGAGTCATGTACAAGCGGTTGCAAAAAATATGTATTTATTTATTTTGATGAAGTTGATAATTTTCCATTGCATATAAGATGCATACAAAAGATGTAGAACCTTACAAAAACATAATTCTTTTCAAAGAGCATACAACCGAGTGGAATATTGTATTGCGCTAGGTAAAAGGACACTGATGACAAATTATTGAATCATTATCCCCGACTTCATCCTTAATGAACCATAAGTCTTAGAATATACAAGGCTCAATAATTGGTTTAGAGGTTTCTTGCGTTAAATCATCAAGAAACCACAACAAAGAAGATAAAAAGGAATTTCGGTGTACCATTGCAGACTAAAACTTATAGACTAATCAGTTGGCTCAACAATCGACAGATCAAAACAAGAAGTTTTGAAAAAGGAACCATATAATTCTTGGATAACAGTGACAACGTGCGCATGAGGAGCTTGTAGATTTCATTTAGCTTAACATCAAGCATCAAGGAACTTAAATGGTATATTTGGATGGAAGCACAGCGATGAAAAGGAAAGCACAGGAGTTTAAAAATGCCAATTAGTTTTAATATTATCAGCCAAACAAACAGAAATGTATGATCATAATAGTTCTCCACAACATACAGTTGGGTTCCATTCAAACTTGCCACTTTGATAAGGAGCAAATTCAGCTTGTGGAAACTTTTTGTCAGGGGAAAATCCTGTAAACGAAAAGGACCATAGTAATTATTCAAATTCTTTGAAAGAATAATAACTTAAAAAGAGAAACTTAACTTAAATACTTACCCTTTAAGCCATTTTGAAGCTGAGAACTTGATTCAACTAATACACCAACAACATGCCTAGAAAAATCTGCATCAATCGATAACCTGAAAGACAACACACCACCTGAAATCAATCAAAGATAGAATGGTGGGCCCATTGTGCTAAGGGAGAAGTTCTACAGAGCAGAAAACTTGCACACTAATCAGATGTATGACAATGGCATCTCCATCCAACAAAACCTTTTTCTTTTTCTGGAAAAGGATCCAGATTTCGCGTTACACTATGATGCATACACATCATCAAAAGGCAAATTTGATAGTGACACAAAAGCAAGTATCTCATTGTCAAGAGCATGCATACTCATGAGAAGTTAGACATAAACACCTCACTCACATGCCTGGCAGAGACCAAGATGCTATAAATGGTAATGTTCACCCTTTAGCTAAACGAAATTATGAAGCTTCTTCTCTCAGTCAACTGAATATATAATAAAAAGTCGTCAACAAATTATAGCATCTGATAATTAATATGCATTATAAATATTCTGTAGAATACAAAAAAACATTATTAGCCTCTATCATGTCCAAATTATGCAATTTAATGTACCTACTTTAAATAAAATCCAAGAAGTGAGCCAGCATCTGCCAACTATCTTAGCAAAATACAACTTGTCGTTTTAGGTGACCACTAAGTAGTTATTTACTCTTCAATTCGTTGGCACTCTCTAAACCAAGAGTCCCCCCTCTGGTTTACTCCTAGTCACTATAGCAAACATGAACAAAACTTATCAATAACAAAATCACCACATCATATAAAAGAAAGTTATATGTTTTTAACTGGAAGATTTTGGAATTATTTTTTTCCTTTTCTTTGTTTGACTGGTCAACATTTGCTATCATCTAGAAATTCAATCAACCAATCTATACCAAGAGAAAGAGAGTATAAGGTGCACATTAAACAGAATTAAAGAGTGGAACAGTTTGGTGTACTGCAATTCCATTAACCACTCAAAGAGGCTCAACTAATTGGCAAATGAGGGGAGGACAGTTTTTAGTAAAATACTAAAAAGGAAATAATTTTTACATCCAAAGGAAGGTGAAAGATGCATAATCTTGTTCAAAAACATTACAAAGAAAGAATTACATGCCTTGCAAAGAGATCCTCAAATTGATCCATAGACACCAGTAATGCAGATGGCTCAGCCAACTTATTTTCAGTCTTGAACCTAGTAACTGGTGCAACTATGTTGGCACGCCCAGGGTCTAGCCATGCACAAGAAGAGTTAGACAAGAAAATTAAAAGCAGACGAGGCATCTCATAGACCAAGAAAAATGCAACTAAATGCATACTTCGTACTTGAACAACCGATCTCCCCTGAAAGGTTAAGCAGCCGTACACATGGATACCCGTCAATGGCCATGTACATTGACTTCTCAAGATCAGGAACTGACTCGAAAGAGTTCACTTGATCTGAAGCTGTTCAAAATTAATAACAAATTCAAAAACATATTATATAAAAGTATCGCTAAGAAGCTAACGGAAGAAAGAAAGACATGCTTTATAATTTGGCACTCCTAATAGAACTCTGCATAGGAAAATGCTTTCTGAAGTGACGGGTAAAATGACATAAATTGCAGCATGCCCAATTCTTCCTTAACTACCACACACAAACTCAATAATCCAATCAAAGCCGTTCGCCTTAGAATGACTAAAAATCCCAATATCGTTTTGTGCGCATTGTTATGGATTTCCTCCAATAAAAGAAAAAAGAACCCGAGATTCACAAAACTCTTTTCATAACGTAGAAGCATTAGCTTCCTTTCTTGTGAAGTTAGTCATGCACTTACGCTCGAGTATAACAGAAGGCATTCCAATTACCTGAGGAGATGATCTATGCCATTCCAGAGGTAAGTTAGTTTCCATATTTAAGTACATGAAATATCTTATTGTCCAAAAGCTACCTCTTTGAAATAGTTATAAGCTCAAACTTAGTTAACTTTCCGCTATACAAGTTAAAATCTACATCTGCACTACATTTATCATAAAATCATTTTTTTTTCTTTTTTTCCCAGCTTAGTGATTTGTTAATTTGCTTGATAACAAAAAAATGATCAACATATCTATCAAACAGTAACAGTAACACTCCATTGTTATAAAAAAATGTATTATTTTCCGAAGAACCAACCTGCTGCGAAAAATAAAGATAAAAAATACATATTAACAAAATAACCGGAGTAACCTGAGAAGGAGAGGAAAAACCGAGCAAGTAAGCAGATGAGAAAGACGAAAAGCTTTGAATCGTTCATGGTGGAAATGAAGTGGTGTTGTTGTAGTGAAGCTTGTGGAAACACTAAACCCTAGACCCTGGACTCGATTCTCTCCGGTCCAGAGCTTTTATTTTATCTCTCCCTTTCACTGGTTCAGGATACTTAGATGTTGACTGAACGGAGAATCCAAATATGCCGGTGATCGGAGATCATCGACGGCGACGGGGAGCTGGAGTTTACTTCTACTGAATTTTGAAAATTTTATATGTGAACGAAAATGGAAAATAATAAAATTGCTTTATTACGTTAACCTCCCTGTAGTTTTTTTAAATTACACTATATACCTTATGGATTTTTTATTATCGATTTAGTCCCTTCTATTGGGCTTGATATTGTACTTCAAAGAGTACTAATTTTTTGAAACCTCTTGAAACGAGTGTGTCGAAAATGATTTTTTTATTTTCATGACGTAAGGATAAAAGTTTGTAATATTTTTATATTGTTACGTTTTTGTTATTGTAAAGATTGAAGTTTTGATGGGGTAACTATTCATTATTCATAATTTACGGTTGCAAGTTTGAGTCTATTTGGAGCGTTGTACCTTCTAAAATACTTCTATGCACAAATTAGAATTAGTTGATGTCAAAACAGACCTTGTGAGAGAATTAAAAGAATACTTTCTCAATTAAGGCGCTAGGTCATGATTTGTTTTTACTTTTTTCCAAAGTTCAACTCCCAAAATATGTTTGACCATAAAATGCTGGAAAAGTTTTCAACATTTTAACCTTTTTTCAAGAATTTTTAGAAATTTTGAGAACAACAAAAAGTCATTTTCACTTGTTTTACTCAAAAAAAAAAATAACTCTAATGTATTTCGTAATCAAACACAATTTCAATTTCCAAATATCATTTTTTACTTTAAAAATAAAAAGTATATTTTTTTTAATTTTCATGATGAAACATAAAACACCTACTAATATAACTCCAAATAGACGAAAAAGTACATTCAACCCATAAATTAGGGACCGAACCCAAAAAACAAATATCAAACCCGACCCGACCCCAATCCCCTCCAAATCTACTTCGAATTTAGGAAGCAAAGAATTGAAATCGGAGAAGATTAAAGCGCGATAATCTATCAACCCTAATAATCAATTCTGCTATTAACAAGTAAGCGAGCTTTTTTCTTCTTAATTTGTATTAAAATTCAATCACCGGAGCTTTTAGTTCAATTAAGTTGAAGTAGACATACAATTGAGCAAGGATTTTGCTGAAATTTTCTGCATTTATGTTTTATATCATTTTTTCTGAGATGAATAATTAGGAAAAGGTGTTTAATTTAATTGTGTTTTGCCTTTTGGGTTTTTGAGGAAGCTGAATTTGTAATAGAGAAGAGTTTCGAGAATTTTAATGGCTATTTATACCCCTTTTTCATAGAAAAAAGACTTCTTTTGTTGTTTTATCTGCTGTGTATTTCAATAATAGAGATGTTTTGCTGAAAATTTTCAGGCCATTTATTCATTTCTTCTTTTCCAAATGAGGATTTAGCAGAAGTGTTTTTTTAAATCTTTTATTTTGTTTACTTGGTGTTTTGATCATCTTGCCGGGTCTACTGGAAACAGCCTCTCTAGGGTAAGGTCTATGTACCTCTATCCTCCCCACTGGCACTTGTGAGATTACATGGGATATTTTGGTGAGCTTTGATAAGTTGAAGTTTACAGTGTTGTAGTCACAATTGGGATTTTTTTTTTCCTTAATGTAGTGTAAACTTTGAAAACGTTCTGGCTTGTATATATTTCTTTTCCAATGAAAATTAGGAAAAATGGTGCTTTGTTATTGTATTCATTTACTTTTTGTGTGTTCTTCTAACTGTATTTTTGGTGTTGTATTAACACAGAGCTTTGGAATGGACAAGAGAGCATTGTACCGAGCAAAGCTGAAGGAGCAGAAGCAGAAGCGAATTGATTCCCCTCTTGTAAGGTATTATATACAAGGGAGTCGATAAAGTATTAAACTTTTTTGATATTTCCATTTCTTGGTGTTTAGTTGTGGTTAGTAAAAGACTAGATTCCCTGCTATAATCCTTTTAAAAAGTCATGTACGAAAACAAGCTTTCTGAAAAAAGTCTCTTTGATCCAAAGATAGATTGAGCATCTGGAACTCTATGTTTTTCTTTTATATGGTAAGGATACGTCTAAAGCGTATCTGGAAACTCGATGCTCATAAGAAGTAGTAGATAGTGATGATGATTTTGTTGATAGTTCAGGCAACATGTTGGTTTCTAGAATTTAGCTTATGGCTTCACCTGCAGTTGCTGTCATCTTTGTTTAATACCCAAATCATTGTCTGTGAGTGTGCTCTTGATTTTGATGTGGAACTAGTTTGTGTTTCAAGGTCAGAAGTTTTTATCTGCATTTGAGTGTAATGTTGATGTGCTATTTGCTGTATTTGGTCTTTTACGTGATTGAAAGTGATTGCAACCTTTACTTAAGGCGGTTTTGTATTTACAATCCTAGTTAAAGGTGCATGGTTCTCTAGTTTTACGACATGTATCGGTGTAGCATGACAATGATGATCTGACTTTGTCTAATGTGAAGTTGTCGGCACTAATTTTTCTGGATCTCAATTCTCATTGTGAAGTCATGTCTTTATTATGAATTGTGTGAAAACCCAGGTACAATGAGCATGATCAGCCTGTATGTAGAGTATGTGATGTTGTTATGAAATCTGAATCACAATGGCCTGGACATCAAGCTTCTCGCAAACATCATGAGGTAAGATCTTGCTGATTGATGTTTGGTCTTAGCTTTTTGCATACTGGAATTTGGTGCATGCTAGTTGAAGCTTAGTTAAGTGGTCACAATGTAGTCCCCAGTTCTTAAGAAAAAGGTCCTTTCAATCATGCTAAGATGAACACATTAAGCCGTTTGTATCTTAATATGAGCATCTTTTTTTGTTTTTTCCTTTTCAAATTTGCGCTATGTTCTTAATTTGAGTATAATCATCAGGTAAAAGCATGTTGTGCAAGCTAAGTTGTCCATACCAGACTTGGCTGCTTCCTAGTCATCAGTTCCCTTCTTTTTTTAATATAGGGATTTTTCTCCTTCACCATTCTCCAACTAGCTACATCATTAGTGTATGTGTTCATCATGAACTCATAGTTTTGGAATAGGTCTACAATTAAATTTGCTTTGGCTATTGTTGAAGTTTGTCTGTTTTCATAGAAAAAAAGATTCAAGTGGGATGCTGGTATGAGAAGAAAAAGGACAAGAAATTGATGGGGATAGTGTACTGTGAGTCTAATGCAGGACAATTGACAGATGACAGGGGAGGAGGAATTAGAATGGGGCTTACTATCTTTTGAATATAAATTTATTTGAATTTTTAGCTAACAGGGAAGAACTCACATGGTTGGTGAAAAAGGCTGGGTTCCACCAAATTTTTATGAGTCTTCTGCTGGTCATCTATGTTTATCATGCACGTAGTATTATATACCCTTTGGTGTGCTTGTTAAGGACCTCTTTAGTTCTTGCTACTCATCTCGTGTTTTGTCCCCTATAGATGTTACATGGAAGGTATGTGCTTTACTCTTCCCTGCTAAGACAGATTGTTATGTATGTACAGGCCATAAATAATCTCAAAGCCAATGCTGCTGCAGCAAAAAATCCAAACAATGTAAAAAGCCAGCCTCCAAAGGAGTTGCCTATAACCAAGCCTGAAATTTCTGAGGGCCTAAGCCGTAAAGAACCTGAACCTTCTGCTGGACATGCATCATCTATGCTTCCTCCCAATTTTTTTGACCAGCAAGAGACAAAGAGGCCAAAAATTGGTAAGTGCCTCTGTCGGAAGTTGCCTTTTTATACGAACTTTCTGACTAGTCACCAAAAATAACTTTCTGAATAGAAAAATTTAAACAGTGATTGTGGCATGATGCTATCTTCTATGCTTTCATGATATTGAAAAAAAATAAAAGACATTCTGCGAGTTTGAAAGTCGTAATTCTTATAAGCCACACACACTGGATGTATGGTGAGTCTTTGGGTCCATTTGTGTACCTCTTCTTGGATATTTGCTTAAAAGGAAGAATATGTTACTATGAGAGATAGAGAGGAAAAGGTGGAGGATAGGTAGAAAAATCCGTAATTTTATTGATATTTGGTGTACCCTGATTTGTCCTCTCTTCTATACTTTGTATGGAAGACTTGTGTATACAATGATATCCTTATCTCTGATTTAACTTGTATAAACTTGGTAATGAATACTTGGATATTCCAATATAAAAGTTGTTTTACTCTCTCATTGTCAAGGATGACTTATCTATTCAGTTTTCATGTTTCAGAGAAAGATTCAGCCAGGTTGGGAGACCATGTATCGAACAGAGATCCTCCAGTTTCAGATCGCACTGAAGAGGTTGAACCATCTTTGGCAAGGTCTAGCATTCAGGGCCTATCTACTTCCAAGAATACTGAGACTAGAAGCATGAAAAATCAGCAATCTGGTGAAAATGGACCGATGTCAAAAGTGAGTTCTAGTTCAGACGCTAAGCAGGTCAAAGGAGCTCTCCCTGCAGGTTTCTTTGACAACAAAGATGCCGACTTACGTGCCCGTGGTATTACACCGGTCAAACCAGATGTCAAGTAAGATTTGACAACTTGCTAGACAGGCCTTGTTCCTTACTCTTTGATTGTTATGGCTTTAACTGTTTTCCTATTTTTCTAATACTGGTAGACCTCAGATGGGATCTTTCATGTCTTATCCAACTATTTCTTTAACCTGAACCAGAAAGCCAATCGCTACCAAATATGAATAGACTATCCATATGAGAAGCACCACCTTCCGCTGGCAATATATACTGGATAACACCAGATGTGTTCTCTTTCAGAGTCATAAGAGCTATAAGGCTCATTTCTCTTCCATTTATTCCTCCAACTTTCAAATAGTATAAATGTTCTCCTGGATTGCACCCTAGGCAGCTCCACTACCTCCAACTTCTTCGTGATTACATTCAAGTAGATGTTCTGTAATGGACATGGTTCAGTGGTGCAACTGAATTGAGCATTGAACCGCTTCTCAGTGCACTTTAGTCTGTGAAATGTCTGGAAATGTATGGTGGTCATATCTATGTGGTGTGATTCCTGAAGCTATTTAGCAGCCTTTTTTTTACTGCTTTGAACGTAATAAAAAAGCATAGCTCATGTATCAGAAGTAAATTTATTCTTTCTATTTTTCATCAGCTCCTTCACATTTTGGAGTAGATAAAGCATCTTACTCTTCATAATTTATATGACTACTGTATTCTTGCAGTGTCTTAACTGATCTAGTCTCAGTCCTTGCTCCTCCAGGGAAACTTGATGTTAACTTTAATGACTTCATTGCAGGGATGAGTACAAAGAATTTGAGAAGTTAATCCAAGAAGACTTAAAAGAGGTTGACAACCGATTAGAAGAAGAAGAGGTCATCTTTTATTTCAATATACTTGTTGAGCCTTCTATAAATTTTCTATTCTGTTAAACCATGTTATCAACCCACTTTTCCATTTATCTTTCAGATTGATGCTGCAGAAATGATTGAAGAGGAAGTATCTGTTGAACAGAGGTCAGTAAACTAATTTAGTCCTTTTTTGAGAAATTCTTTATATTTCTTTACATTGTTCAAAAGTTGATATAAACTTTTATATTGCATGACTTCAGGGGCTATAGGGAAAGACTTGAGATGCTGAGGAAGAAGAAGCTGGAAGTAAAGGCTGCTAAGTCTTCGTTAGGCAGCAAAGAAAGTAAGGTTGCAAATAAGGAGTTTAGTGATGACGAATCATCAAGTGATGATGACAGTGACGAGAATCTTACTGTGGACTGGAGGGCAAAACATTTGTGAAGGTGCTTGCCCATCTATGCTCGTAGTACAGACTCTCTAGTTTCTCCTTCATCCTCGTATTTTGACTGTGTGCCCATAGAGTAGTTCTATTGCGCTCATGCTAAATATTTGGCCTTTTGGTCGTAGATAACAAGGTTTTGCCTACTTCTGCGAGTCACTAAGAGAATGAGCCAAATGGTAATATGATTGTTGAGGAAAGAGATGAACAAGTCAAGGATGGAAGAAACGATACTGTGCTAAACAAGTCGAGAATGGAAGAAACGAAGAGTGTCGTGCTGTTTGCTAAAGAAATTTTGTACTCTTATGAATATGTTTCAAAAATTGTCAGCAAATCTACGTTCATATTCTTCGTATGCACGCATATTGAGGCAATGAGGTTATTCCTTTGCACATAGATGAACACTTGCAAGTTGTAACAATGTCTTTTTTGGTATTCTCTTTGTTTACACTGCAAATTTTAATGTCATTCTTGTGCAATAGTGAATAAACCAGAAAGTGTTGCAGCCAAACGGAGAAAAATTTGCAAATACTCTACTTTTGAGGTAGAGTATGATCGGTGTACATCTTCCCCTCCTCAAATTCCATCTAGTGGGACTATTTTGAGTATGTCGTTGTAATTAATGACGTCAAATGGACGGATTGAATTGAATTAGAAGATTAGAATGAATTGAGTTTAATTAAACATGTTCCCAAATATTTTTCCAAACAAGTTGTAACATGATGTCTACCAAAACATTATACAACAATGACTCATTTCATTGTCATCTCATTTACATTAAAATTGATCCACTTCTATCCAAAGCAGACATTTTATAAGTTGCTTTACTTTTCAACAATTAATTAAACAAATATAATTTAGTTTGTTACTTTGCTCATTGGTTAACAAGTGTCTTTATACCACTAATGACTTTGATACATTACTAAATTAATATTCACCTCAAAGTGGAATTCAGAAAATGATTTATTTATTTATTTTGGGTAAACATTTTAAGTGCTTGTTTGCCAGTTGTCTAACATATGATAATAGTTAATACCCCCATAAAGTTCCATTTGATAAGCCAACCAAGATTTCTGCTGGTCTATTTTTTTTTCAAACATAAACCAATCTTGTGGGCTTTTAAGATTATTTTTCTCAAAATAATAATAATAACTAGGGGTCAACTCAAAATGGGCAACTCAAAGGAGACATAAAGGACATGGATAGGCCAAAAAAAACAAAGGGAAAGGAGGTGCCAAGGAAAAATAAAAAATTTAAAGATAAT